>CM076537.1:1444262-1873655 GCA_038429875.1 Poecile montanus | reverse complement strand
CCTGGGAACACCTGGACAGGGGAACCTGGGAACACCTGGACAGGTGGGCCCCAAAAACATCTGGACAGGTGGAGGCCTGAGAACACCTGGACAGGTGAACCCCAAACACACCTGGACAGGTGAACCCCAACCTGACCCCGATCCTGGAGAGGTGAACATGGGAACACCTGGACAGGTGAACCCCAAACACACCTGGGAACACCTGGACAGGTGAACCCGGGAACACCTGGACAGGTGGACCCCAAACACACCTGGACAGGTGAGCACCAAACACACCTGGACAGGTGAGCCCTGACCCCCCCTCAGCTGGGGGGGATGAACCAGGTGACCCCCAGGTGTGCTCCAGGTGTGCTCCAGATGTGCTCCAGGTGTCCCCAGGTGTGCTCCAGGTGTGCTCCAGGTGTTTCAGGTGTCCCCAGGTGTCCCCAGGTGTGCTCCAGGTGTGCTCCAGGTGTCCCCAATCCTCTCCAGGTGTGCTCCAGGTGTCTCAGGTGTGCTCCAGGTGTTCTCCAGGTATCTCAGTGTCCCCCCCCAAGTGTCCCAGGTGTGTCCCAGATGTGTCCCCCACTCCCCCCAGGTATCTCCACGTGTCCCCAGGTGTGTCTCAGGTGTCCCCTCAGGTGTCTCAGGTGTATCTCAGGTGTGTCTCAGGTGTCCCCAGGTGTGTCCTCATCCTCTCAGGTGTCTCAGGTGTCTCAGGGTGTCCCCTCAGGTGTGTCTCAGGTGTCCCCAGGTGTGTCCTCATCCTCCTCAGGTGTCTCAGGTGTATCTCAGGTGTGTCCCAGGTGTCCCCAGGTGGTGTCCCAGGTGTGTCCCAGGTGTGTCCCCCGTCCCCCCCCACCCCAAGCGGGTCAATCCCGGTGACTCAGAGGATTTTGGGGCGTCCCCCCTCCTCACCTGGGCCCCTCCCCCCTCACCTGGGCCCCTCCCCCCTCCCCTGGGCTATTTAAGGTGTCCCCGGTCCCCCTCCTGTCCCCTCCTGTCCCCACCTGAGCTCACCTGGGGCTCACCTGAGCTCAGCTGGGATCACCTGGGATCACCTGGGATCACCTGGAGCTCTCCTGGTCCCACCTGGGCTCACCTGGAGCTCACCTGGGGCTCACCTGGAGCTCACCTGGGGCTCACCTGGAGCTCACCTGGGGCTCACCTGGAGCTCACCTGGGGCTCACCTGGGGCTCTCCTGAGCTCACCTGGGATCACCTGGGGGTTCCCTGAGCCCACCTGAGCTCAGCTGGGATCACCCTGAGATCACCTGGAGCTCACCTGGGATCACCTGGAGCTCTCCTGGTCCCACCTGAGCTCTCCTGGTCCCACCTGGCCCCGATGGCTCCGCCCAGGCCCCCGGTGCTGCTGCTGCTGCTGCTGCTGCTGGGTGAGACTGGGGATACTGGGATGGACTGGGATGGACTGGGATGGGACTGGGGGGGAACTGGGATGGACTGGGGGGGAACTGGGATGGACTGGGGGGGAACTGGGATGGACTGGGATGGGACTGGGGGGAACTGGGATGGACTGGGGGGGAACTGGGATGGACTGGGGGGGAACTGGGATGGACTGGGGGGAACTGGGATGGACTGGGGGGGAACTGGGATGGACTGGGATGGACTGGGGGGGAACTGGGATGGACTGGGACAGGAACTGGGATGAACTGGGATGAACTGGGATGGACTGGGACAGGAACTGGGATGGACTGGGGGGGAACTGGGATGGACTGGGGGGAACTGGGATGGAGATTTGGGGGACTGGGATGGACTGGGATGGACTGGGATGGACTGGGATGAACTGGGACAGGAACTGGGATGAACTGGGATGAACTGGGATGGACTGGGACAGGAACTGGGATGAACTGGGACGAACTGGGATGGACTGGGACAGGAACTGGGATGAACTGGGACGTGAACTGGGACAGGAACTGGGAGGGACTGGGATGGACTGGGAATGACGGGTATGGAATCTGTGGTGACTGGGATGGACCGGGATGAACCGGGATGAACTGGGATGGACTGGGATGAACTGGGACAGGAACTGGATGAACTGGGACGTGAACTGGGAGGGACTGGGAGGGACTGGGAATGACAGGTATGGAATCTGTGGTGACTGGGATGAACTGGGACAGACTGGGATGGACTGGGATGAACTGGGATGAACTGGGAATGGAGATTCAGGGAACTGGGATGAACTGGGATTGACTGGATGAACTGGGATAACGGGTATGGAATCTGTGGTGACTGGGATGAACTGGGACAGGAACTGGGATGGGGTTGGGACGGACTGGGATGAACTGGGATGGGCTGGGACAGGAACTGGATGGACTGGGAGGGACTGGGAGGAGTGGGAATGACGGGTATGGAATCTGTGGTGACTGGGATGGACTGGGATAAACTGGGATGGACTGGGACAGGAACTGGGACAGGAACTGGGACAGGAACTGGGATGAACTGGGGATGAACTGGGATGGGAACTGGGACAGGAACTGGGACAGGAACTGGGATGGACTGGGATGGGAACTGGGCCAAGGTGGTCCAAACTGGCCCAAACTGGCCCAAACTGGTCTGAACTGGGCTCCTCCCCCCCAGGCTCCAGCTCCAGCTCTGGCCCCGCCTCCGGATCCAGCTCCCGGCCGGGGTCGATCCCTGCAAGGATCCCCTGGGATTCCTCAGCCCCCAGCTGGGATCCGGAGCCTGCGGGAACTCGGGATCCTACGGGAATTCGGGATCCTACGGAGGATCGGGATCCACCGGGAACTCGGGATCCTACGGAGGATCGGGATCCACCGGGAATTCGGGATCCACCCGGGAATTCGGGATCTTATGGGAATTCAGGATCCTCTGGAAATTCGGGATCCTATGGAGGGTCAGGATCCTCTGGGGAATTTAGGATCCCATGGAAATTCGGGATCTTATGGGGAAGACTCTGGATCCTACGGAAATTCGGGATCCTATGGAGGATCGGGATCCTCTGGAAATTCGGGATCCTATGGAGGGTCAGGATCCTCTGGGAATTCGGGATCCTATGGGGGGTCAGGATCCTCTGGGAATTTAGGATCCCATGGAAATTCGGGATCCTATGGGGGAGACTCTGGATCCCTACGGGAATTCAGGATCCTACGGGGGGATCGGGGATCCTCTGAGAATTCGGGATCCTATGGGGGAGGCTCTGGATCCTATGGAAATTCGGGATCCTATGGGAATCCGGGATCCTATGGGGGATCGGGATCCTCTGGAAATTTGGGATCCTATGGAAATTCAGGATCTTATGGAGGAGACTCTGGATCCTACGGGAATTCGGGATCTTACGGGGGATCAGGATCCTCTGGAAATTCGGGATCCTATGGGAATCCGGGATCCTATGGGGGGATCCAGCTCAGGATCCTACGGATCCGGGTCAGGCCGGCCTGGATCCCAAGGGGGAATTGGATCGGGATCGGGGCAAACCAGGATCTGGATCCGGATCTGGATCTGGATCTGGATCTGGATCCGGATCTGGATCGGGATCAGGCAGACCCGGATCTGGATCTGGATCAGGATCGGGATCAGGAAGACCCGGATCCCAAGGGGGAGGCGGATCCGGCTCCTACGGGGGATCCTCAGGATCCTACGGGGGATCCTCGGGATCCTACGGGGACGATGATGCGGGATCCTACGGAGGGGATTTGGGATCCTATGGAAATTCAGGATCCGATGGAAATTCGGGATCCTATGGAAATTCGGGATCCTATGGAGGGGATTCAGGATCCTACGGGGGGCGGATCGGGATCCTACGGAAAGCCAGGATCTATGGGGGGTTGGGATCCTACGGAAAACCGGGATCTTATGGAAAACCGGGATCTTACGGAAATTCGGGATCCTACGGGGGGCAAACCGGGATCCTATGGAAATTCGGGATCCTACGGGGGCAAACCGGGATCCTATGGAAATTCGGGATCCTATGGGGGCAAACCGGGATCTTACGGAAATTCAGGATCCTACGGGGGCAAACCGGGATCTTACGGAAATTCAGGATCCTATGGGGGCAAACCGGGATCTTACGGAAATTCGGGATCCTATGGGGCAGGATCAGGATCTTATGGAAAACCTGGATCGTATGGGGGTGGATCAGGATCCTACGGGGGGGGATCAGGATCCTATGGAAAACCTGGATCCTATGGGGGAGGATCAGGGTCGTATGGAAAAACCTGGATCCTATGGAGGAGGATCGGGATCCTATGGGGGATCGGGATCCTATGGAAAACCTGGATCCTATGGGGGAGGATCGGGATCCTACGGAGGAGGATCAGGATCCTATGGTGGGGTTGGGATCTTATGGAAAACCTGGATCCTATGGGGGATCGGGATCCTATGGAGGGGGATCGGGATCCTATGGGGGGTTGGGATCTTATGGAAAACCTGGATCCTATGGGGGATCGGGATCCTATGGAGGGGATCGGGATCCTATGGGGGGTTGGGATCTTATGGAAAACCTGGATCCTATGGAGGATCAGGATCTTATGGAGGGGGATCGGGATCCTATGGAAATTCAGGATCCTATGGAAATTCGGGATCCTATGGAATATTCGGGATCCTATGGGGGGTCGGGATTCTCCGGGGGGGGTTTGGGATCCTCCGGGGGATCCCGGCAGCGCCCCGGCTACAAAAACCCCGGGATCCCCTTTTGTGCCGGGGCTGCAGCACCCGGCCCGGACCGGGGGGAGCTTCCCCATCCGCCGGGGACCGGGATCTGGAATGGGATCTGGTCTGGGATCCAGGCTGGGATCCGGTTCGGGATCTGGTCTGGGATCCAGACTGGGATCCGGTTCGGGATCTGGTCTGGGATCCAGGCTGGGATCCGGCTCGGGATCCGGACTGGGACCTGGAGTGGGATCCGGTTCGGGATCCGGTTCGGGATCTGGATTGGGACCCGGAGTGGGATCCGGTTCGGGATCCGGCTCTGGATCCGGATTGGGACCTGGAGTGGGATCCGGTTCGGGATCCGGCTCCGGATCTGGATTGGGACCCGGAGTGGGATCCGGTTCGGGATCCGGCTCCGGATCTTCCCAGGGATCCTCCCAGGGATCCGGATCCGATCCGGGATCCAGCTCCAGGGAGGGGAACGGCTGCGGGGGGTGCCAGAAATAGGGGAGGGGTCCCGGAAGGTTCTGGAGGATCCCGGAAGATCCTGGAGGATCCCAGAAGGTCTCGGAGGGTCCTGGAGGATCCTGGAGGATCCCGGAATATTCTGGAGGGTTCTGGAGGATCCTGGAGGATCCCAGAGGATTCCAGAGGGTTCCAAAGGATCCCAGAAGATCCTGGAGGGTCCTGGAAGATTCTGGGGGGTTCTGGAGGATCACGGAGGGTTCCAGAGGGTTCCAAAGGATCCTGGAAGATCCCAGAGGATTCCAGAGGATTTTGGAAGGTTCTGGAGGATTCCAGAAGATCCGGAAGGGTCCCAGAGGATTCCAGAGGATCCTGGAAGGTTCTGGAGGGTTCCAGAGGATCCTGGAGGGTTCTGGGGGGTTCCAGAGGATCCTGGAAGGTTCTGGGGGGTTCCAGAGGATCCTGGAAGGTTCTGGGGGGTTCCAGAAGGTTCCGGAAGATCCCAAATAAAAGTCTTGGATCTGCTGAGGGCCTCGGCACGGTGATGGCAGCGAGGGGGGATACTGGGAATACTGGGAGTGGGATACTGGGGATACTGGGGATACTGGGAGGGGGAAACTGGGGGAACTGGGGATACTGGGAGAGGGATACTGGGGATACTGGGAATGGGATGGGGGCACTGGGGAAACTGGGAATACTGGGAATGGGATACTGGGGGTACTGGGAATGGGATACTGGGAATACTGGGGATACTGGGAATGGGATGGGGACATCACTGGGAATACTGGGAGGGGGATACTGGGGATACTGGGAATGGGGCACTGGTGGCACTGGGGTCACTCTCGGTCCCGTCCCCTCCCCCCCCCCCCCAAACCAGTGCTCCCAGTACGGCCCCGCCCCCCCAAACCAGTGCTCCCAGTGCTCCCAGTACAGCCGGTTCCAACCCGGGAGCTTCCCAAATTTTTGGGGAGGGGCCACGCCCGAGCTTGGAACCGCTGGAATTTTGAGGTGGGGGGAGGGGAGGGGTCACACCTGGAATTTTCCCGAATTTTGGGAACTCACAGCTGGAAATTCCCAATTTTTTTCCTGGATTTTTTTTGGGGAGGATTTTCCCGAATTTTGGGAGTTCTCACCTGGAAATTCCCAAATTTTAGGAGCTCACACCTGGAATTTTTCCAAATTTTTCCTGGATTTTTTTGGGGATTTTCCAGAATTTTGGGAGTTCTCACCTCTCACCTGGAAATTCCCAAATTTTTTCCTGGATTTTTTTTTAGGATTATCCCAAATTTTTTTTGGGGGAGGTCTCACCTGGAAATTCCCAAATTTTAGGAGGTCACACCTGGAATTTTCCCGAATTTTGGGAGTTCTCACCTGGAAATTCCCAAATTTTTCTGGATTTTTCTGGGGTTATCCCAAATTTTTTTTGGAGGAGGTCTCACTTGGAATTTTCCCAAATTTTGGGAGCTCTCACGTGGAATTCCCAATTTTTTGGGGGATTATCCCAAATTTTTTTGGGAGGTCTCACCTGGAATTTTCCCGAATTTTGGAGCTCACACCTGGAAATTCCCAAATTTTTTGGGGGGATTATCCCAAATTTTTTGGGATTTCTCACCTGAATTTTCCTGAAATTTTGGTACTTTCTCGCCTGGAATTTCCCAGATTTTTTTAGGGGGGGGGAACTCACCTGGATCTTCCCAAAATTTTGGGAGTTCACAGCTGGAAATTCCCAAATTTTTCCTGGATTTTTCTGGGGATTATCCAAATTTTTGGGGGGATTTCTCACTGGAATTTTCTCGAATTTTGGGAGCTCTCACCTGGAAATTCCCAAATTTTTCCTGGATTTTTTTTCTGGATCATCCCAAATTTTAGGAGCTCACACCTGGAATTTCCCAATTTTTTTTGGGGATTATCCCAATTTTTTTGGGAGGTCTCACCTGGAATTTTCCCGAATTTTGGGAACTCTCACCTGGAAATTCCCAAATTTTTTCCTGGAATTTTTTTTGGGGTTATCCCAAATTTTTTGGGGGATTTCTCACCTGGAAATTCCCAAGATTTTTTTGGTTTTTTTTTCCCCAATTTTGGGTCTGGGGGGGTCCCCCCAAAACCGCCCCTCCCCCACCCCGGAACTGAGTCACGCCCCTCCCCCACCCCCCCCCCCCGCCCCTCCCCCACCCCCGGGAGCCTTTAAGAGGCGGGGGGGGCGCTCCCAGTGCTCCCAGTTCGATCCCAGTTCGATCCCAGTTCGATCCCAGTTTGATCCCAGTGCGGCGCAGGAGGGACCGGGCAGCGCTGCCAGGTACTGGGGGGGACTGGGAATGAACTGGGAGGGACTGGGAGGGGACTGGGGGGCACTGGGAGGGACTGGGAGGGATTGGGGGGGACTGGGAATGAACTGGGAGGGACTGGGATGAACTGGGAATGAACTGGGAGGGGACTGGGGGGCACTGGGAATGAACTGGGAGGGACTGGGGGGAAGTGGGGGGGCACTGGGAGCAAACTGGGAGGGACTGGGGGGAACTGGGAGGGACCTGGGGGGAACTGGGAACAAACTGGGAGCACTGGGAGTTACTGGGGGGGGTCACTGATGGTCACTGGGAGTCACTGGGAGCACTGGGGGGGTCACTGGGAGTTACTGGGAGTTACTGGGGGGGTCACTGGGAGTTACTGGGAGTTACTGGGAGTTACTGGGGGGGGTCACTGGGGACAACTGGGTGTTACTGGGGGGGTCACTGGGGGTTACTGGGAGTTACTGGGGGGGTCACTGGGGGTTACTGGGAGTTACTGGGGGGAGTCACTGGGGACAACTGGGTGTTACTGGGAGTTACTGGGGGGGTCACTGGGGGTTACTGGGGGTTACTGGGAGTTACTGGGGGGGTCACTGGGGGTTACTGGGAGTTACTGGGGTTACTGGGAGCACTGGGGGGGTCACTGGGGGTTACTGGGAGTTACTGGGGGTTACTGGGAGCACTGGGGGGGTCACTGGGGGTTACTGGGAGCACTGGGAGGGGTCACTGGGGGTTACTGGGAGGGGTCACTGGGGTTACTGGGAGTTACTGGGAGGGGTTACTGGGAGTTACTGGGAGTTACTGGGGGGTCACTGGGGGTTACTGGGAGTTACTGGGGGTTACTGGGAGCACTGGGGGGGTCACTGGGGGTTACTGGGAGCACTGGGAGGGGTCACTGGGGGTTACTGGGAGTTTACTGGGGGTTACTGGGAGCACTGGGAGGGGTCACTGGGGGTTACTGGGAGCACTGGGAGGGGGTCACTGGGGGTTACTGGGAATTACTGGGAGTTACTGGGAGTTACTGGGAGGGGTCCCCAGACTGACTCTTCTCTTTCCCCTCCCCCAGCCATGGCCGAACGCCGCCGCCCCTCCCCCCCCCAGAGCTCCCCTCCCCCCCCCGAGCCCGCCCCTGCCCCTCCCCCTCCCCCCCCGGGGATCCCCCTGGCCCCGTGGCCCCCCCTGCCCGAGTGGGGGGGAGGGGACACGGGGGGGGGGAGGGGACACCGCGGGGGGGGGAGGGGACAGCGCGGGGACACCGCGGAGGGGGGGGGAGGGGACACGGGGGGGGGACACCGCGGGGGGGGGCACCCGGTGAGACCCCCCCGGACACGGGCGGGGGCTGCGGGGGTCCCCAAATGTCCCCAGGTGTCCCCAAAGGTCCCCAAATGTCCCCAGGTGTCCCCAAATGTCCCCAAATGTCCCCAAAGGTCCCCAGGTGTCCCCAGGGGTGACTCCAGGTGTCCCCAAATGTCCCCAGAGCAATAAAATGTCCCCAAAAATGCCAGAATTGTCCCCAAATGTTTCCCAAATGTCCCCAGGGGTGACCCCGGGTGTCCCCAGGTGTCCCCAAATGTCCCCAAAAGGGGTCACTGATGTCCCCAGGTGTCCCCAGAGCAATAAAATGTCCCCCAAAAATGCCAGAATTGTCCCCAAATGTCTCCAAATGTCCCCAGGGGTGGCTCCAGGTGACCCCAAATGTCCCCAGGGCAATAAAATGTCCCCAGAAATGCCAGAATTGTCCCCAAATGTCCCCAGGGGTGGCCCCAGATGGCTCCAGGTGTCCCCAAATGTCCCCAAAAGGGGTCACTGCTGTCCCCAGGTGTCCCCAGAGCAATAAAATGTCCCCAAAAATGCCAGAATTGTCCCCAAATGTCCCCAGGGGTGGCCCCAGATGGCTCCAGGTGTCCCAGGTGTCCCCAAAAGGGGTCACTGCTGTCCCCAGGTGTCCCCAGAGCAATAAAATGTCCCCAAAAATGCCAGAATTGTCCCCAAATGTCCCCAGGGGTGGCTCCAGGTGTCCCCAATGTCCCCAGCTGTCCCCAGGGGGGGTCAGCGCTGTCCCCAAATGTCCTCAAATGTCCCCAGAGCAATAAAATGTCCCCAAAATGCCAAAATTGTCCCCAAATGTTCCCCAAATGTCCCCAGATGTCCCCCAGGTGTCCCCAAATGTCCCCAAATGTCCCCCAGGTGACCCCAAATGTCCCCAGGTGTCCCCAAAAGGGGTCACTGATGTCCCCAGGTGTCCCCAGGTGTCCCCAGGTGTCCCCAGAGCAATAAAATGTCCCCAAAAATGCCAGAATTGTCCCCAAATGTCCCCAGGGGTGGCTCCAGGTGACCCCAGGTGGCTCCAGCTGTCCCCAGGGGTGGCTCCAGGTGTCCCCAAATGTCCCCAAATGTCCCCAGAGCAATAAAATGTCCCCCAAAATGCCAAAATTGTCCCCAAATGTTCCCCAAATGTCCCCAAATGTCCCCAAGGTGTCCCCAAATGTCCCCAGGGGTGGCTCCAGGTGTCCCCAGGTGGCTCCAGGTGTCCCCAGGGGTGGCTCCAGGTGTCCCCAAATGTCCCCAAATGTCCCCAGAGCAATAAAATGTCCCCAAAAGTGCCAGAATTGTCCCCAGATGTCCCCAGGGGTGGCTCCAGGTGACCCCAGGTGGCTCCAGGTGTCCCCAGAGGAATAAAATGTCCCCCAAAATGCCAGAATTGTCCCCAAATGTCCCCAGGGGTGGCCCCAGATGGCTCCAGGTGTCCCCAGGTGTCCCCAAAAGGGGTCACTGCTGTCCCCAGGTGTCCCCAGAGCAATAAAATGTCCCCAAAAATGCCAGAATTGTCCCCAAATGTCCCCAGGGTGGCTCCAGGTGTCCCCAATGTCCCCAGCTGTCCCCAGGGGGGGTCAGCGCTGTCCCCAAATGTCCTCAAATGTCCCCAGAGCAATAAAATGTCCCCCAAAATGCCAAAATTGTCCCCAAATGTTCCCCAAATGTCCCCAGGTGTCCCCAAATGTCCCCAGGTGGCTCCAGGTGACCCCAAATGTCCCCAGGTGTCCCCAAAAGGGGTCACTGATGTCCCCAGGTGTCCCCAGAGCAATAAAATGTCCCCAAAAATGCCAGAATTGTCCCCAAATGTCCCCAGGGGTGACCCCAGATGTCCCCAGGTGTCCCCAGGAGGGGTCACTGATGTCCCCAGGTGTCCCCAGGTGTCCCCAGAGCAATAAAATGTCCCCAAAAATGCCAGAATTGTCCCCAAATGTCCCCAGGGGTGGCTCCAGGTGTCCCCAAATGTCCCCAGCTGTCCCCAGGGGGGGTCAGCGCTGTCCCCAAATGTCCTCAAATGTCCCCAGAGCAATAAAATGTCCCCAAAAATGCCAAAATTGTCCCCAAATGTTCCCCAAATGTCCCCAGATGTCCCCCAGGTGTCCCCAAATGTCCCCCAGGTGTCCCCAAATGTCCCCAGGTGGCTCCAGGTGTCCCCAAATGTCCCCAGGTGTCCCCAAAAGGGGTCACTGATGTCCCCAGGTGTCCCCAGGTGTCCCCAGAGCAATAAAATGTCCCCAAAAATGCCAGAATTGTCCCCAAATGTCCCCAGGGGTGGCTCCAGGTGTCCCCAAATGTCCCCAGCTGTCCCCAGGGGGGGTCAGCGCTGTCCCCAAATGTCCTCAAATGTCCCCAGAGCAATAAAATGTCCCCAAAAATGCCAAATTGTCCCCAAATGTTCCCCAAATGTCCCCAAATGTCCCCCAGGTGTCCCCAAATGTCCCCAGGTGGCTCCAGGTGACCCCAAATGTCCCAGGTGTCCCCAAAAGGGGTCACTGATGTCCCCAGGTGACCCCAGAGCAATGAAATGTCCCCAGAAATGCCAGAATTGTCCCCAGATGTCCCCAGGGGTGGCTCCAGGTGTCCCAGGTGTCCCCAGAGGAATAAAATGTCCCCCAAAATGCCAGTATTGTCCCCAAATGTCCCCAGGGTGGCCCCAGATGGCTCCAGATGTCCCCAGGTGTCCCCAAGAGGGGTCACTGCTGTCCCCAGGTGTCCCCAGAGCAATAAAATGTCCCCAAAAATGCCAGAATTGTCCCCAAATGTCCCCAGGGGTGGCTCCAGGTGTCCCCAAATGTCCCCAGCTGTCCCCAGGGGGGGTCAGCGCTGTCCCCAAATGTCCTCAAATGTCCCCAGAGCAATAAAATGTCCCCAAAAATGCCAAAATTGTCCCCAAATGTCCCCAGATGTCCCCCAGGTGTCCCCAAATGTCCCCAGGTGGCTCCAGGTGTCCCCCAAATGTCCCCAGGTGTCCCCAAAGGGGTCACTGATGTCCCCAGGTGTCCCCAGAGCAATGAAATGTCCCCAGAAATGCCAGAATTGTCCCCAAATGTCCCCAGGAAGCGCCACCTTTGATGGATTCGGGGGGTTTTTTGTGCCGTTTTCTTGAGGAATTCTCCCCAATTTTTCGAACAAATTAATCCCGAATTTTTGGACAAATTAATCCGATTTTTCCAACAAATTAATCCCGATTTTTGGACAAATGATTTCTCATTTTTCAGACGGATCTTGCGTGAATTTTAAGACAATTTTTCTGTAATTCCTGGACAAATTTTGTGCCACTTTTTGCCGATTATTTCCGACATTTTCCTGATTTTCCCGACTTTTCCCCCAACTTTTTCCCGATTTTCCCAAACTTTTCCCCGACTTTTCCCAACCTTTTTCCCGACTTTTCCCCCGTTTTTTTGCCGAACTCTTCCCGAATTTTCCCCACTGTTTTCCTGACTTTCCCCGACTTTTTTCCCGACTTTTTCCCGAGATTTTTCCCCGATTTTCCCGCCTTTTCCGCGTCACCATGGCAACGCCGCCGCGTCGCCCGGCAGTGACGTCACGCCGAGTCCTCCTGTATCCCACAATGCCCCGCGCGGTGTGAGGGGAGGGGAGGGGGGGGGGTCCTCCTGTATCCCACAATGCCCCGCGCGCTGTGAGGGGGGGGGGGTCCTGTATCCCACAATGCCCCGCGCGGTGTGAGGGGGGTGAGGGGGGGGTCCTCCTGTATCCCACAATGCCCCGCGCGGTGTGAGGGGGGGGAGGGGGGGTCCTCCTGTATCCCACAATGCCCCGCGCGCTGTGAGGTGAAGGGGGGGGGTCCTCCTGTGTCCCACAATGCCCCGCGCGGTGTGAGGGGAGGGGGGGGGGTCCTCCTGTATCCCACAATGCCCCGCGCGGTGTGAGGGGGGTGAGGGGGGGTCCTCCTGTATCCCACAATGCCCCGCGTGGTGTGAGGGGGGTGAGGGGGGGTCCTCCTGTATCCCACAATGCCCCGCGCGCTGGGAGGGGGGTGAGGGGGGGGGGGTCCTCCTGTATCCCACAATGCCCCGCGCGCTGTGAGGGGAGGGGGGGGGGGGTCCTCCTGTATCCCACAATGCCCCGCGCGCGCCCCCTCCCCTCTCTGCCCTCAGCTCGCTGCCCCAGGCCCGGCGCGGCCCCGGGCCCGGCTCAGACGGTAACGGCGGCACCGGAGGGTGGGGAGGGGTCCGGGAATGGGGGGGGTGTGAGGAGGGGGCGATGGGGAAGGGGGGGAAGGGGAGGAGGGTTGGGTTCTGGCGGGGGGGGGGGCGGTAATGGCGGGGGGGCGCGCGGTGACGTCACAGCGCGGCCTTGTCTTCCTTTCCTTCCCCCCCCCCCACCGCAGGTGCAGCCACGTGACTCTCGGGACGTTCTGTCCCCCAGCCCAGTGCTCCCAGTAACTCCCAGTAACTCCCGGTAACTCCCGGTAACTCCCAGTGACCCTCCCAGTGCTCCCAGTAACTCCCAGTGACCCTCCCAGTGCTCCAGTAACTCCTGGTAACTCCAGTAACTCCCAGTGACCCTCCCAGTGCTCCCAGTAACTCCCAGTGACCCTCCCAGTGCTCCCAGTAACTCCTGGTAACTCCCAGTAACTCCCAGTGACCCTCCCAGTGCTCCAGTAACTCCCAGTCGCTCCCAGTCACGTAACTCCACTTCCAGTGCCCTCAGTCCCACTCCCAGTCCCTCCCAGTCCTTCCCAGCCCCCCCAAACCCCCTCCCAGTCCCTCTCAGCACCCCTAAATTCCCTCCCAGCACCCCCAAAACCCCGTCCCAGTCCCTCCCAGTCCCTCCCAGTCCCTCCCAGTGTCCATAACCCCACTCTCAGTCTCTCCCAGCACCCTCCAAACCCCCTCCCAGTTTACCCCAGTCCCTCCCAGTCCCTCCCAACAACCCCCAACTCCCTCCCAGTCCCTCCCAGTCCCTCCCAGTCCCCCGCCATGTCCTCCTGCGCCGAGGTTCTCCGTTTCCAGCTGCCGGGCCACGAGGCGGCGGCGCTGCGCTCCATGACGCGGCTGCGCGCCGAGGAGCGCTTCTGCGACGTCACCATCGTGGCGCGCAGCCTCCGCTTCCGCGGCCACCGCGTCATCCTGGCCGCCTGCTCACCCTTCCTGCGCGACCAGTTCCTGCTCAACCCGGCGGCCGAGCTGCGCGTGTCGCTGGCCCACAGCGCCCGCGTGCTGGCCGACCTGCTGCTCTCCTGCTACACCGGGGCGCTGGGAATTCGCCGGAAGGGACCTGGTCAATTACCTGACGGCCGCCAGCTACCTGCAGATGGAGCACGTGGTGGAGCGCTGCCGCGGCGCGCTGGCGCGCTTCATCCACCCGCCGCCCGCCGCCGCCGCCCCGCCCAAAACCGAGGAGGAGGAGGAGGAGGAGGACGAGGAGGACGTGGCGGACGTGGCGGGCGACGTTTGCATCGTGAAGGTGGAGCCGGCGGCGCGGCGCCGGGGGGAGGAGGTGGCCGGCGGTGGCGGCGGCCGGCGAGGCGGCGGCGGCGGCGGCGGCGGCGGCGCAGGGCGAGGCGGCGCTGACGGCGGCCGGTGGCGGCGGCGGCGGCCGAGGTGCGGTGCCCGCCGCAGCTGGGGGTGGTCAAGGCGTGTTACAGCCTGGCCGAGGACGCCGAAGGAGAGGGGTTGTTGATTTTCCCCGGCGGGAGCGGCAGCCTGATGGCGATGGAGGAAGCCGGCGGCAGCGGCGCCATGCCCGCCCCGCCCTCATCATCCTCGTTTTCCTCCTCCCGCTGCGGGAAGTGCGGGGAGTTCTTCCAGGGGGTGGAGAAATTGGTTTTCCACATGCGGGCGCAGCACTTCGTCTTCATGTGCCCCCGCTGCGGGAAACAGTTCAACCACAGCAGCAACCTGAACCGGCACATGAACGTGCACCGCGGCGTCAAATCGCACGGCTGCGGCGTCTGCGGCAAGAGCTTCACCCAGAAATCCACCCTGCACGACCACCTCAACCTGCACAGCGGCGCCCGGCCCTACCGCTGCTCCTACTGCGACGTCCGCTTCGCTCACAAACCGGCGATTCGCCGGCACCTGAAGGAGCAGCACGGCAAAACCACGGCGCAGAACGTTCTGGAAGCTGGGGGAGGGGAGGCGGTGGGGGTGGGGGTGGGGGTGATGATGCGTTGAGGGGGGGGAGGGGTGGGAGGGGGGGTGGGGGGTGGGGTGAGAGTGGAGTGAGGTCGGAGTGAGGGCGGAGTGAGGGCGGAATGGTCGGGAATGAGGTGGAAGTGACCCCAAAATGGTCAGGAGTGACCCCAAAATGGTTGGGAATGAGGTCAAAATGACCCAAAAATGGTCAGGAATGACCCCAAAATGGTCAGGAATGACCTTAAAATGATCAGGAATGACATCAAATGGTCAGGAACGAGCTCAAAATGGGGGGGAATGACCCCAAAATGGTCAGGAATGAGCTGGAAGTGACCCCAAAATGGTCGGGAATGACCCAAAAATGGTCAGGAATGGCCCCAAAATGGTCAGGAATGACATCAAATGGTCAGGAACGAGCTCAAAAATGGTCGGGAGTGACCCCAAAATGGTCAGGAATGAGCTGGAAGTGACCCCAAAATGGTCAGGAATGACCCCAAAATGGTGGGGATGGACCTCAAAGTGACACCGAAGTGATGGGAAACGACCCCAAAATGGTCGGGAATGAGCCCAAAATGGTTGGAAATGACGTCAGAATGACCCCAAAATGATCAGGAACGACCCAGAATGGTCAGGAATGACCCCAAAATGGTCGGGAATGACGTCAAGTGGTTGGGATGGACCTCAAAGCGACACCGAAATGATGGGAAACGACCCCAAAATGGTCAGGAATGAGCCCAAAATGGTCGGGAATGAGCTGAAAATGGTTGGGAGTGACATCGGAACGACCCCAAAATGGTCAGAAATGATCCCAAAATGGTCAGGAATGAACTGCAATGACCCCAAAATGGTGGGGATGGACCCCAAAACGACCCCAAAATGGTCAGAAATGGCCCCAAAATGGTGGGGATGGACCCCTCGGACAGTGCTCGGACAAGGGGTGGAGAATGACCCCAAAATGGTCTGAAATGACCCCAAAATGGTCTGAAATGACCCCAAAATGGTGGGGATGGACCCCAAAATGGTGAAGAACGACCCCAAAGTGACTCAAAGTGACCCCAAAATGGTGAAGAATGACCCCAAAGTGACCCCAAAGTGGTTGGGAACGACCTGGAAGTGGCTCAAGGTGACCCAAAACGGTCAGGAATGAACCCAAAATGGTTGGAAATGACCCCAAAGTGATCCCAAAGTGGGGAACGACCTCGAAGTGACCCCGAAATTGTCTGGAATGACCCCAAAACGATGGGAAACGACCCCAAAATGGTCTGGAACGGGAAAGTGACCCCAGAATGGTGTGGAACGACCCCAAAATAACGGGAAATGACCCCAAAATGATGCAAAGTGACCCCAAAATGGTCTGGAATGGCAAAGTGACCCCAAAATGGTCTGGAATTAGCCCAAAATGGTTTGGAATGACCCAAAAATGGTTGGGAATGACCCAAAATGGTCTGGAACGGGAAAGTGACCCCGAAATTGTCTGGAATGACCCCAAAATAATGCAAAGTGACCTCAAAATGGTCTGGAATGGCAAAGTGACCCCAAAATCGTCTGGAATTACCCCCAAAATGATGGGAAATGACCCCAAAATGGTCAAAAATTACCTCAAAATGGTCAGGAACGACCCCAAAATTGTCTGGAATGACCCAAAAATGGCCTGGAACGGGGAAGTGACCCCAAAATGGTGGAAATGACCCCAAACTGGTGGAAATGACCCAAAATGCTGAAAATGACCCCAAAATGGTCAAAAATTATCTCAAAATGATGGAAATGACCCCAAAATGGTGGAAATGACCCAAAATGATGGGAAATGACCCAAAATGATGGGAAATGACCCCAAAATGATGGGAAATGACCCCAAAATGGTGGAAATGACCCCAAAATGGTGGAAATGACCCCAAGGACCCTCAGGTGTCAAATTTTGGGGTTTTTGGGACTCCCAGATCTCAAATTTGGGGATTTGGGGACCCTCAGGTCTCAAATTTTGGGCTTTTGGGACCCTCAGGTTTCAAATTTTGGGGTTTTTGGGTCCCCCAGGTGTCAAATTTTGGGATTTTGGGACTCTTGAGTGGCAGATTTGGGATTTTTGGGACCCCCAGGTGTCAAATTTTGGGCTTTTGGGACCCTCAGGTTTCAAATTTTGGGGTTTTAGGTCCCCCAGGGTTCAAATTTTGGAGTTTTAGGACTCCCAGGTGTCAAATTTGGGGATTTTTGGGGCCCCAGGTGTCAAATTTTGGGGATTTTGGGACCCTTGAGTGGCAGATTTGGGATTTTTGGGACCCCCAGGTGTCAAATTTTGGGGTTTTGGGACCCTCAGGTTTCAAATTTTGGGGTTTTTGGGTCCCTCCAGGTGTCAAATTTTGGGATTTTGGGACATCTGAGTGGCAAATTTTGGGGTTTTAGGTCCCCCAGGGTTCAAATTTTGGAGTTTTAGGACTCCCAGGTGTCAAATTTGGGGATTTTTGGGGCCCCAGGTGTAAATTTTTGGGATTTTGGGACCCTCAGGTGTCAAAATTTTGGGGTTTTTGGGACCCCCAGATCTCAAATTTTGGGGTTTTGGGATCCCTGGGTCTCAAATTTTGGGGTTTTTGGGACCCCCAGATCTCAAATTTTGGGGATTTTGGGACCCCCAGGTCTCAAATTTTGGGGTTTTTGGGACCCCCAGGTCTCAAATTTTGGGGTTTTTGGGACCCCCCAGGGTTCAAATTTTGGGATCCTCCCCAATCCAACCAAAAAAACCGAAACGAACCAACCCCAACCCCGCCTCCAAAACCATCCAAAATTTTGGAATTCCGGGAGATTTTGGGGCAAAAACACTGGAAAAAAAAAAAAAAAACCTTAAAAAAATTTAAAAAATTTACGATTTTGGACCCCTCCCCCCCCAAATAAAGGGGGGGGGGAACCCCAAAATTTTGGGGTGGGGGAGGGGTTGTTTTTATTTGTTTTGGAGCCCCTCCCCCCCCGTAGCTTTTAGGACCCCCCCTTAGGTTGTAGCTGTGGGGGGAGGGGAATTGGGGGTGGGGAGGGCCTGGGGGTGGGGGAGGGGATTTGGGGGTGGGGGAGGGGTGGGGGAGGGGCGGCCAAGAGGATTTTTTTGGTGTGGGGGGAGGGGCGAGTTTGGATTTTGGGGGGATGAGGGGGGAGATTTTTTAAGGGGGGGGAGGGGGGAGGGGAAGGTTGGGATCCACCCCTCCCCCCCCTCGTCCCCTCCCCCACCTCAGCGCGCGGGGGGGTTTTGTTTTTAATATTTTATTTTAATTTGGTTTTTTCTTGTAATAAATAAATTTTGGAGAAAAAAAATGGAGGGAAAAAGTTGTTTGGGGGGGGATAAATTTTTTGGGGCTTTATTGTGGTTTTTTTGGGGTTTTTTTGGGTTTTTAGGGTTTTTTGGGGGGGTTTTTTTTTGGGTTTTTGGGGTTTTTTCTGTTTTTTTAAGACGGAAATTGAGTTTTGGGGAGAGTTTAGGGGGATTTGGGAGGGTTTTGTGGGGGTTCGAGAGAGATTTGGGAGAGTTTAGGGAGTTTTGGGGGCTTTTGGGAGAGTTTGGGGATATTTGGGAAAGTTTTGGGAGAGTTTTGAGCGTTTTGGGTGAATTATGCGGGGTTTTGGTGAACTTTGGGAAAGTTTGGGTTGATTTGGGGGGATTTTGGGAGGTTTATGGAGATTTCTGGGTGAGGTTTTGCGATTTTCGGTGAAATTTCGGGAGAATTTTGGGAGATTTTGGGGAAAAAACCCCCCAAATAATCCCGGGGTGGGCGTGGCCTGTCCACAAAGGGGGCGTGGCTTCCCCGAAGGGGGCGTGGCCTCGCTGATGGGCGGAGCCAATCACGGAGGACAAAGCGCGGCGCGGTGGGCGTGGCTTTGCCCTTAAAAGGCGTGGCCACGCCCCCTCCCGGCGCTGCGTGCTGACGTCACCGCGCGCGGCGCGCTCGGCGGCGATGGAGGCGGCGGGAGGCGCCGAGGTCTGAGGGGAGCCGAGCTCGGGGCCGCTTTTTTAGCAAATTTTAGGAAAACTTGAGGGGATTTGAGGAGATTTGAGGGGATTTGAGGGGTTTTGAAGGCATTTGAGGGGTTTTGGGGGGTCCCGGAGCGGCGGGAGGAGCGAGGGAGGGTCTTTGTGCCGCGGGGGGAGGGGCTCTCCCCTCACGCCCCGCTCCGCCCCTCCCCCCTCTCCCCTCAGGACCCCCCCGTTGGGACCCTCGTGGTGGAGGCGGCGGGAGAGGCCGGTGAGCGACCCCCCCCCACATTTGGGACCCCCGTTTGGATCCCTCTGACCCCCCCGGGACCCCCGATTCCCCTCAGACCCCCCCATTTTATCCCCACTTTCGACCCCCCCTCAAACCCCCCCCCTCAGACCCCCCGATTCCCCTCAGACCCCCCCATTTTATCCCCACTTTCGACCCCCCCTCAAAATCCCTTTGACCCCCCTCAAATCCCCCCCCGGACCCCCCAATTCCTCTCACACTCCCCCATTTTATCCCCACTTTCGACCCCCCCTCAAACCCCCCCCCTCAGACCCCCCGATTCCCCTCAGACCCCCCCATTTTATCCCCACTTTGGACCCCCCCTCAAAAATCCTTTTGAGACCCCCTCAGACCCCCCGATTCCCCTCAGACCCCCCCATTTTATCCCCACTTTGGACCCCCCCTCAAAAATCCCTTTGACCCCCTTTGACCCCATTTTGGACCCCCCCTTGATCCCCAATTTGACCCCCCCAAAACCCCCCTTTCCCCCCCCCCAGACCCCTCCCCAAAATCCCCCTTTCCCCCCCAGACCCCTCCCCAAAACCCCCCTTTCCCCCCCCCTTTTTTTGGACCCCCCCCTCCCCAAAACTCCCCCCAAACCCCCCCTGACCCCTCCCCTTTTTTCTCCCCCTCCCCCACAGGGCTCTCCCCGGGCAGCCCCTCCCCCTGCGACCCCCCCCCCTCCCGGCGGGACCCCCCCCACGGCCGGGGGGGCCCCCCCCAGATGAGGAGGGGCCGGGGGGGGGCGATGGGGAGGGGGCGCAGGGGACCCCCCCCGGGGGCAGCGGCGCCAAGGGGCTGCCAGGTGAGGGGAGGGGGCGTTTTGGGGGGGTCCTGGGGGGGTTTTGGGGAGGTCTGGGGGGGGTTTGGGGGGGTCTGGGGGTCCTGGGGTGGATTGGGGAGGGTTTGGGGGGGCTCTGGGGGGTTTTTGGGGGGTCTTGGGGGGGTTTTGGGGGGGTTTGAGGGGTCTTGGGGGGGTCTGGGAGGGGTTTGGAGGGGTCTGGGGGTCCTGGGGTGGATGAGGGGGGGTTTGGAGGGGTCTGGGAGGGTTCTTGGGGGTCCTGGGGGTTTTTGGGAGGGGTCTGGGAGGGGTTTGGGGGGTCTGGGGGTCCTGGAGTGCATTGGGGAGGGTTTGGGGGAGCTCTGGGTGGTTTTTTGGGGGGTCCTGGGGGGGTTTTGGGGAGGTCTGGGAGGGGTTTGGAGGGGTCTGGGGGTCCTGGACTGGATTGGGGGGGGGCTCTGGGGGGTTTTTGGGGGGTCTTGGGGTTTTGGGGGGGTTTGAGAGGGGTCTGGGGGTCCTGGGGTAGATCGGGGAGGGTTTGGGGGGACTCTCGGTGGTTTTTGGGGGGTCCTGGGAGGGTTTTTGAGGGTCCTGGGGGGCATTTGAGGGGTCCTGGGGGTTTTTGAGAGGGATTTGGGGGGCATTTGTGGGGTCCTGGGGGGGATTTGGGTGGGTTTGGGGCCGTTTTGGGTGGGTCTGGGGGTGTTTTGAGCGGGGTCTGGAAGCTTTGGGGTGGTTATGGGGGGGGTCTCGCTCTTTTTGGGGTGATTTCTGTGAATTTCGGGGGTCTCAGTTTCCAATTTGGGCTCATTTTGGGAAACACTGATTTATTTCGGGGTGGGGGTCTCACTTTTTTTCCCCTCCACCCCCTCCCCAATTTCCAGGCCACGCCACCAAGACCCTCCCAGGCTCCCCAGGCCGGGGGGGTTCGATTTTGGGGGGTGGTCCCACCCCTCTCCCCACCCCCCCCACCCCTTTACCCCCCCCCACCTCCAGCCGAGCCAAAATGTCCCTGACGGGGGCCGGGGGCAACAAAACCCCCCCGGGCCAGAGCCTGGCCCTGCGCCTCCTCAGCCTCCCGGGGGGGGGTCCTGGGGGTCGCCCCCCACCCCCTGAACCCCCCCAAAACCCCCCCGAGCCCCCCCCGGCCCCCCCAGAGCCCCCCCAGCCTCACCCCAAAGTGCACCGGGCTCGCAAGACCATGGCCAAGCCCAGCAACGGACAGGTGGGGCTGCCTGGGGGTTTTGGGGGGGCTTGGGGGGGTTTTGAGGGGGTTTTGGGGGGCTTGGGGTTTTTTGGAGGGGGGTTTGGTCTTTTTTGGGGGGTTTTGGGGTTTTTGGGGAGTTTAGGGGTTTTTTGGGGGGGTTTTGGGGTTTTTTTTGGGGGGGTTTTGGGGTTTTTTTTGGGGGGGGCCTTGGGGTTTTTTGGGGGGTTTTGGGCTTTTTGGGGGGGTTTTGGGGTTTTTGGGATTTTTTGGGGTGGGGGTCTGACGGCTGTGCCCTCCCCCGGGGGCTGTGACCCCCCCAGGTCCCCGAGAAGCCGAGGATGTCGGAGATGTTGCACTTCAGGGTGTCCGAGGAGCTCTGCGGGATCGGCCAGCACGGTCTGGAGGGGAGGGGGGGAATTTGGGGAGGGGTCTGGGGGGTCCTGGAAGGGTTTGGGGGGTCCTGGAGGGGTTTGAGGGGTCCTGGAAGGGTTTGGGGGGTCCTGGAGGGGTTTGAGGGGTCCTGGAGGGCTCCTGGTGGGGTTTGGGGGGGGGTTATTGAGAGGTTTGGGGGGGTCCTGGAGGAGTTTGGGGGGGTCCTGGAGGGGTTTGGGGGGGTCCTCGAGGGGTTTGGGGGAGTCCTGGAGGGGTTTGGGGGGTCCTGGAGGGGTTTGGGGGGTCCTCGAGGGGTTTGGGGGGGATTTGGGGGGTCCTGGGGGGTTCTGGAGGTGTCTGGGGGAATTTGGGGAGGGGTCTGGTGCACGCTGGGGAGACCATTGCAGTTCTGGGGGAGCAGTTTGGGCTCAGAGCGTTTGGTTTTGGGTCTGGGGGGGCACTTTTGGGGTCTGGGGGGGCACTTTTGGGGTCTGGGGTCTCCCTGAGCCCCCCCTTTTCCCCCTCCCAGACCCCCCCAAACGCCCCAAGTTGGATTTTGGGCCTGAGGGGCTCCACAAGCGGCTGCAGCGGCCCAGCCCCCGCGCCAGCACCGAGGTACCGAGACCCCCAAAAAACCCCCCCAAAACCCCCCCAAAGACCCCCAAAATCCCCCCCAAAAAAAAACCCCAACCCCCCCCCCAAAATCCCCCCAAAATCCTCTCCTGAGACCCCCAGAAACACCCTCAAAATCCCCCCCAAAACTCCCCAAAATCCTCTCCTGGGACCCCCTAAACCTCCCCACCAAAAACCTCCGAAAACTCCTTTGAAAAGCCCCCCAGGACCCCCCAAACTCCCCCAAGACCCCCTGTGACCCCCCCAAACCCCCCCAGGACCCCTCCAGGACCCCCGTGACCCCCCCAGGACCCCCAGGATCACCCAAATGTCCCCCCAAGACCCCCAGTACCCCCCCAAATCCCTCCAGGACCCCCCCAAGTCCCCCAGGACCCCCTAAGCTCTCCCCAGGACCCCCATGACCCCCCCAGGACCCCCCAAATGTTCCCCCAAACCCCCCCAGGACCCCCCCAAACATCCTCAGGACCCCTCCAGGACCCCCCCAAACCCCCTCAGGACCCCCCCCAAACCCCCCCTGGACCCCTCCAAGACCCCCAGGACCCTCCCAAGACCCCCTAGGACCCCCCCAAACCCCCCCAGGACCCCTCCAGAGCCCCCTCAACTCTCCCCAGGACCTCCCAGGACCCCCCAAACCCTCCCAGAACCCCTCCAAGACCCCCAGGACCCCCCCCAGGACCCTCCCAAGACCCCCCCAGGACCCCCCAGGACCCCCTCAGGACCCCCTCAGGACCCCCCAAACCCCCCCAGGACCCCTCAGGACCCCCCAGGACCCCCCCAGGACCCCCCCAAACCCCCCCAGGACCCCCCAAACCCCCCAGGACCCCCCCAAACCCCCCCAGGACCCCCCAAAGAACCCCAGGACCCCCCCCCAAACCCCCCCAGGACCCCTCCAAGAACCCCAGGACCCCCCCAGGACCCACCAAACCCCCCCAGAACCCCTCCAGGATCCCCCAAACCCCCTCAGGACCCCCCCAGGACCCCCCAGGACCCCCCCAAACCCCCCCAGGACCCCCCCAGGACCCCCCAAACCCCCCCCGTGCCCCCCCAGATCACGGTGACGGAGGAAATGGCCGCCCCCCCCCGGGACTGGGACTCGGAGGGGGGAGGGGGCTTCTCCCTCTTCTACGACGGATTCAGCGTGGACGGGCACGGGGACTCGGACAGCAAGGTACTGGGATGGACTGGGATGGACTGGGAGGGACTGGGATGGACTGGGATATACTGGGATGGACTGGGACGGACACGGGGACTCGGACAGCAAGGTACTGGGATGGACTGGGATATACTGGGAGGGACTGGGATGGACTGGGAGGGACTGGGATGGGCATGGGGACTCGGACAGCAAGGTACTGGGATGGACTGGGATATACTGGGAGGGACTGGGAGGGACTGGGACGGACATGGGGACTCGGACAGCAAGGTACTGGGGATACTGGGATATACTGGGATATACTGGGATATACTGGGAGGGACTGGGATGGGACTGGGGAGACTGGGACAGGCACGGGGACTCGGACAGCAAGGTACTGGGATGGACTGGGATATACTGGGAGGGACTGGGATGGGACTGGGAAGGACTGGGAGGGACTGGGATGGACTGGGGGGCACTGGGGAGGGTTTGGGGGGCACTGGGAGGGACTGGGATGAACTGGGATGGACTGGGACGGGCACTGGGATGAACTGGGATGGACTGGGACGGGCACTGGGATGAACTGGGATGGGCAGTGGGATGAACTGGGATGAACTGGGATGGACTGGGAGCACTGGGGAGGGTTTGGGGGTCTCGGCCCCTCCCCCAGCTCAGCCCCCCCTGCTCAGTCGGAGGGGGAGGGGCCGGGAGAGGCCCTGAGCGAGGAGGAGGAGGAGGAGGAAGAGGAGGAGGAAGAGGAGGATGAGGAGGAGGAGGAGGAGGAAGAGGAGGAGGAGGAAGAGGACGAAGAGTCCGGGAACGCCTCGGATCGGGTGAGGGGGGCTGGGGGGGGGTTTGGGGGGTCCAGGTGGATTTTGGGGGGGATTTGGGGGGGTCCAGGTGGATTTTGGGGGGTTTCAGGTGAGTTTTGGGCAATTTTGGGTGGATTTTGGGCAATTTTGGGTGGATTTTGGCCAATTTTGGGTGGATTTTGGGGAGTTTCAGGCACATTTGGGGGGTTCCAGATGGATTTGGGGGGTTCCAGGTGCGTTTTGGGGGTTTCCAGGTGACTTTTGGGGGTTCCAGGTGAGTTTTGGGGTGTTTCAGGTGGATTTTGGCCAATTTTGGGTGGATTTTGGGCAGTTTTAGGCACATTTTGGGGGTTTCAGTTGGGTTTGGGGGGTTCCAGGTGGATTCTGGGGGGTTTCAGGTGGATTTTGGGCAATTCCAGATGGATTTGGGTGGGTTCCAGTCACATTTTGGGGGTTTCAGGTGGATTTTGGGGTGTTCCAGCTGTGTTCTGGGGGGTTTCAGTTGGATTTTGGGGGGTTTCAGTTGGATTTTTGGGGGTTTCAGTCGGATTTTGGAGTTTTGGGGTGTTCCAGGTGCACTTTGGAGTGTCCAGGTGCACTCTGGGCAGTTTCAGGCACGTTTTGGGCACATTTTGAGCAGTTTTGGTCAGTTCTGAGCACATTTTGATCAATTTTGGGCACATTTTGATCAATTTTGGGCACATTTTGAGCAGTTTTGGGCACATTTTGATCAATTTTGGGCACATTTTGATCAATTTTGGGCACATTTTGTGCAGTTCTGAGCTCATTTTGAGCAGTTTTGGGCACATTTTGATCAATTTTGGGCACATTTTGATCAATTTTGGGCACATTTTGAGCAGTTTTGGGCACATTTTGTGCAGTTCTGAGCTCATTTTGAGCAGTTTTGGGCACACTTTGATCAATTTTGGGCACATTTTGATCAATTTTGGGCACATTTTGGGTGTTTCTGGGTGTTTTTGGGTGTTTCTGGGTGTTTTTGGGGTCCCTGAGCCCCCCGTGTGCCCCCAGAGCGCGTCCAGCGCCCGGCGCAGGGTCCGGCGGCGTTGGAAGGAGAGCCCCTGGCTGAAACCTGCGAGGAAGAGGAAGAGGAAGGACCCCAGGAGCAAGGACAGAGGTGGGAGGGGCCCCAAAATCTGGGAATTGGGGAGGGGGGATCCCAAAATCTGGGAATTGGGGAGGGGGGAACCCAAAATCTGGGAATTGGGGAGGGGGGAACCCAAAATCTGGGAATTGGGGAGGGGGAGGATCCCAAAATTGGGGAGAGGGGATCCCAAAATCCAGGAATTGGGGAGGGGGGGATCCCAAAATCTGGGAATTGGGGAGGGGGGGATCCCAAAATTGGGGAATTGGGGAGGGGGGATCCCAAAATTGGGGAGAGGGGATCCCAAAACCCGGGAATTGGGGAGGGGGGGATCCCAAAATCTGGGAATTGGGGAGGGGGGAACCCAAAATTTGGGAATTGGGGAGGGGGGGATCCCAAAATCCGGGAATTGGGGAGGGGGGGATCCCAAAATTGGGGGGATTTGGGGGATTCTGAATTGGGGAATTTGGGAATTCTGAATTGGGGAGGGGGACTTGGGAAATTTGGAATTTTGGGGAGGGGGATTGGGGAATTTGGGGAGGGGGATTTGGGATTTTGGGGAATTTGGGGAGGGGGATTTGGGATTTTGGGGAATTTGGGGATTTGGGATTGGGGAATTTGGGGAGGAGGATTTGGGATTTTGGGGAATTTGGGGATTTGGGATTTTGGGGAATTTGGGGAGGGGGATTTGGGATTTTGGGGAATTTGGGGATTTGGGATTGGGGAATTTGGGGAGGGGGATTTGGGATTTTGGGGAATTTGGGGAGGGGGATTTGGGATTTTGGGGAATTTGGGGATTTGGGATTGGGGAATTTGGGGAGGGGGATTTGGGATTTTGGGGAATTTGGGGAGGGGGATTTGGGATTTTGGGGAATTTGGGGATTTGGGATTGGGGAATTTGGGGAGGGATTTGGGATTATGAGGAGGGGGATTTGGGATTTTGGGAAATTTGGGGAGGGGGATTTGGAATTGAGGAATTCAAGGAGGGGGATTTGGGATTTGGGGGAATTTGTGGATTTGGGATTTTGGGGAATTTGTGGATTTGGGATTTTGGGGAATTTGGGGAGGGGGATTTGGGATTTTGGGGAATTTGGGGAGGGGGATTTGGGATTTTGGGGAATTTGTGGGGAGGGGTCTCAATCTGGGGGATTTGGGGTCCCAAATTCGGGGTCTTTTCCCCGCAGGCCCCCCCGGCCCCCCCAGTGAATACACGGAGGTGCCCCTGGGCTGCCTGCAGCTGCCGGGGGGAGGGGCCCTGAGCCCCCAGACCCCAGGTGAGGACACGCCCCCCACACTGGGACACGCCCCCCACACTGGGACACGCCCCCTGAACTGGGAATGTCACTTGGGACAGGCCCCCCAAACTGGGACACGCCCCCCAAACTGGGACACGCCCCCTGAACTGGGACACGCCCCCCAAACTGGGACACACCCCCCAAACTGGGACACGCCCCCCAAACTGGGACACACCCCTGGACACGCCCCCCAAACTGGGACATGCCCCCCTGAACTGGGACACGCCCCCTGAACTGGGACATGCCCCCTGAACTGGGACACACCCCCTGGACACGCCCCCCTGAACTGGGACACGCCCCCCTGAACTGGGACACACCCCCTGGACACGCCCATGGCCCCACTTTGGCCACGCCCACAACACCTGTGACTGCACCGTGAGCGTGGCCACACCCTGCCCCCACCCACTGCTGACCCCACCCCCACTGGCCCCACCCCTGACCCCACTCCCTGTGACCCCACCCTGACCCTGCCCCCACCCCACCCCTGCTGACCCCACCCACCCTGGCCCCACCCACCCTGGCCCCACCCACCCTGGCCCCACCCACCCTGGCCCCACCCACCCTGGCCCCACCCACCCTGACCCCACCCACCCTGGTCCCGCCCCCTGACCCCGCCCCCGTGGCCCCGCCCAGGCCCGGCGGAGGCGGAGCGTTTCGAGGAGCTGCCGCTGTGCTCGTGTCGCATGGAGGCACCAAAGGTGGAGAGGGGCAGCGACCGCGGGCTGTGCATGGCCACCGAGAGCGTGGATGGACAGGTGAGACACACCTGAGATACCTGGGGACACCTGGGGACACCTGGGGTACACCTGATATACCTGGGGTACACCTGGGGACACACCTGATACACCTGAGACACACCCATGGGCTGTGCATGGCCACCGAGAGCGTGGATGGACAGGTGAGACACACCTGAGATACACCTGAGATACACCTGAGACACCTGGGGACACCTGAGATACACCTGATACACCTGGGGTACACCTGGGGTACACCTGATACACCTGGGGTACACCTGGGGTACACCTGATACACCTGGGGTACACCTGGGACACACCTGATACACCTGAGATACACCTGAGATACACCTGGGGACACCTGGGGACAGGTGAGACACACCTGAGATACACCTGAGATACACCTGAGACACCTGGGGACACCTGGGGACACCTGATACACCTGAGACACACCCATGGGCTGTGCATGGCCACCGAGAGCGTGGATGGACAGGTGAGACACACCTGAGATACACCTGAGACACCTGGGGACACCTGGGGTACACCTGATACACCTGGGGTACACCTGGGGTACACCTGATACACCTGAGATACACCTGGGTACACCTGGGGACACCTGAGATACACCTGATACACCTGGGGTACACCTGGGGTACACCTGATACACCTGGGGTACACCTGGGGTACACCTGATACACCTGGGGTACACCTGGGACACACCTGATACACCTGAGATACACCTGAGATACACCTGGGGACACCTGGGGACAGGTGAGACACACCTGAGATACACCTGAGATACCTGGGGACACCTGGGGCAGCGACCGCGGGCTGTGCATGGCCACCGAGAGTGTGGATGGACAGGTGAGCTCACCTGGGGACACCTGAGATACACCTGGGGTACACCTGATACACCTGAGATACACCTGGGGACACCTGGGGTACACCCGTGGGCTGTGCATGGCCACCGAGAGCGTGGATGGACAGGTGAGACACACCTGGGGACACCTGGGGACACACCTGATACACCTGGGGACACCTGAGACACACCTGGGGACACCTGGGGACACCCTAAAACATCCCAAAACACCCCAAAATGTCCTAAAACACCCTAAAATTCTGTGTTTTTTCCGGAATGTTCCTCAGCTGAGCGGCTGTGGCAGCAGCATCCTGAAGCGCGAGACCTGGGGACACCTGGGGACACCTGGGGACACCCTAAAATATCTCAAAACACCCCAAAATGTCCCAGAATGTCCTAAAATTCTGTGTTTTTTCCGGAATGTTCCCCAGCTGAGCGGCTGTGGCAGCAGCATCCTGAAACACAAGACCTGGGGACACCTGGGGACACCTGGGGACACCTGGGGACACCTGGGGACACCTGGGGACACCCTAAACACCCCAAAACACCCTAAAATGTCCTAAAATGTCCTAAAATTCCTCCTTTTTTCCGGAACGTTCCTCAGCTGAGCGGCTGCGGCAGCAGCATCCTGAAACACGAGACCTGGGGACACCTGGGGACACCTGAGACACACCTGGGGACACACCTGGGGACACCTGGGGACACCTGGGGAAACACCCCAAAACATCCCAAAACACCCCAAAATGTCCTAAAACCCCCTAAAATTCTGTGTTTTTTCCGGAACGTTCCCCAGCTGAGCGGCTGCGGCAGCAGCATCCTGAAACAGGAGACCTGGGGACACCTGGGGACACCTGAGACACACCTGGGGACACCTGGAAATGTCCCAAAATGTCCTAAAATTCCTCCTTTTTTCCGGAACGTTCCTCAGCTGAGCGGCTGCGGCAGCAGCATCCTGAAACACGAGACCTGGGGACATCTGGGGACACCTGAGACACACCTGGGGACACCTGGAAATGTCCCAAAACACCCTAAAATGTCTCAAAATGTCCCAAAATGTCCTAAAATTCCTCCTTTTTTCCGGAACGTTCCTCAGCTGAGCGGCTGCGGCAGCAGCATCCTGAAACACGAGACCTGGGGACATCTGGGGACACCTGAGACACACCTGGGGACACCTGGAAATGTCCCAAAACACCCTAAAATGTCTCAAAATGTCCCAAAATGTCCTAAAATTCCTCCTTTTTTCCGGAACGTTCCCCAGCTGAGCGGCTGCGGCAGCAGCATCCTGAAGCGCGAGACGATGCGACCCTCGAGCCGCGTCCCGCTGATGGTTCTGTGCGAGAGTCACCGCGCCCGCATGGTCAAACACCACTGCTGCCCCGGCTGCGGGCACTTCTGCACCGCTGTGAGTCCAGAAAAACCCAAAATCACCGGAATTCAACCCAAAAAATCCTCAAATCCAAAAAAAACCCCGTGAAAATTGGGTAAAATATGAGAAAATGGCACAAAAATCCCATAAAAATCCTGGATTTGGGGGTCAGACCCCACTGCTGCCCCGGCTGCGGGCACTTCTGCACCGCTGTGAGTCCAGAAAAACCCAAAATCACCGGAATTCAACCCAAAAAATCCTCAAACCCAAAAAAAACCCCCAAAAAATCCCATAAAATACGAGAAAATGGCAAAAATTCCCGTTAAAATCCTGAATTTGGGGGGTCAAACACCACTGCTGCCCCAGCTGCGGGCACTTCTGCACCGCTGTGAGTCCAGGAAATCCCAAAATCACCGGAATTCAACCCAAAAAATCCTCAAATCCAAAAAAAACCCCGTGAAAATCGGGTAAAATACGAGAAAATGGCAAAAATTCCCGTTAAAATCTCATTAAAATCCCAGATTTTGGGGGTCAGACCCCACTGCTGCCCCGGCTGCGGGCACTTCTGCACCGCTGTGAGTCCAGGAAAACCCAAAATCACCGGAATTCAACCCAAAAAATCACCAAATCCAAAAAAAACCCCAAAAAAATCCCCAAAAATATAAAAAAACTGCAAAAAATCCCTGAAAAAATCCTAAAAAATCCAGAAGAAAATCCCATAATAAAAATAAAAAATTCCATAAAAATCCCCAAATCCCCCCAAAACCGCCCCAAAACTGCCCCAAAACCGCCCCAAAACTGCCCCAAATCCCCCAAAACTGCCCCAAATCCCCTCCAGGATCTTTGGGAACCTCAATTTGTGCTTTTTAGGGATCGGTTTGGGGAGATTTCGGGGGATTTTGGTGATTTCGGTTGATTTCAGGGTATTTCAGGCTGGTTTTGGTGTATTTTAGGGTGATTTCAGGTGGATTTTGGGTTATTTTAGGCTGATTTTGGGCTATTTCAGGCTGGTTTTTTGCTGATTTTTGGGTATTTCAGGGTGGTTTTGGGTGATTTTGGGCTATTTCAGGCTGATTTCAGGGTGATTTTGGGGTATTTTAGAGTGATTTTGAGTGATTTTTGGTGATTTCAGGCTGATTTCTGGTGATTTTGGGCTATTTCAGACTGGTTTTTTTGTGATTTTGGGTGATTTTGTGCCGTTTTGGTTGATTTCAGGCTGGTTTTAGGGTATTCCAGGCTGGTTTTTTGCCGTTTTTTTGCCGATTTTGGCCAATTTTGGCCGATTTTGGCTGATTTCTGGTGATTTTGGGCTATTCCAGGCTGTTTTTTTGCTGTTTTTTCGCCGTTTTTTTTGCCAATTTTTGCCGTTTTTTCACTGATTTTTGCCGATTTTGGCCGATTTTGGGCTGATTTTGTTCATTTCAGGGCACGTTTCTGGAGTGCCACCCCGACGTGCGCATCGGGCACCGTTTCCACCGTGGCTGCGTCTCCCGCCTGGGGGGTCTCATCTTCTGTCCCCAAACCCCCAAAACTGCCCCAAACCCCCCAAAACTGCCCCAAACCCCCCAAAACTGCCCCAAAACTGCCCCAAATCCCCTTCAGGATCTTTGGGAACCTCAATTTGTGCCTTTTAGGGATCGGTTTGGGGAGATTTTGGGGGATTTTGGGGCAATTTTGGGGGATTTCAGGTGGATTTTGAGTGATTTTGGGTTATTTCACTTTGATTTTAGGTGATTTCAGGTTGATTTTGGTTGACTTTAGGCTGATTCTGGGGTGTTTCAGGTGGATTTTGGGGGATTTCAGGGTGGTCTTGGTGTATTTTAGGATGATTTTGGTTCATTTCAGGCTGATTTCTGGGTATTTCAGGCTGATTTTGGTGTGTTTTAGGGTGATTTTAAGTGATTTTGGGCTATTTCAGGCTGATTTTAGGTGATTTCAGGGTATTTTAGGGTGATTTTGGGGTATTTCACAATGATTTCTGGAGATTTTAGGGTATTTCAGGGTGGTTTTGGTTGATTTCAGGGTGATTTCTGGTGAATTGGGGCTATTTCAGGCTGTTCTTTTGCCAATTTTGGGTGATTTTGAGTGACTTTGGGCTATTTCAGGCTGTTTTTTTGCCGTTTTTTCACCGATTTTCGCTGATTTTGGCTGATTTTGTGCCGATTTCTGGGTTTCAGGGCACATTTCTGGAGTGCCACCCCGACGTGCGCATCGGGCACCGTTTCCACCGGGGCTGCGTCTCCCGCCTGGGGGGTCTCATCTTCTGTCCCCACTGCGGCGAGGACGCGTCCGAGGCTCAGGAGGTGACGCTGCCCCGGCCCGAGGGGACCCCCCCGGCCCCCCCCCAGCCCCCCCGGCCCCGCGGGGCGCGGCCCCCGGCCCCCGCACCCAGGTCAGGGACTGGGGGGGTTTGGGGGGGATTTGAGGGGGTTTTGGGGGGATTTGGTGCAGTTTTGGGGGGGCTTGGGGCAGTTTAGGGGGGTTTGGTACAATTCAGGGGAGTTTGGGGGGGTTTTGGGGGCATTTTGCAGAGATTTGGGGCAGTTTTGGGGCAGTTCAGGTGGGTTTGGGGGGATTTGGGGGGGGTTTGGGGCAGTTTTGGGGGATTTGGGGCAGTTTGAGGGGGGTTTGGGGGGATTTGGGGGGGGTTTGGGGTGGTTTGGGGGGATTTGGGGCAGTTTGAGGGGGGTTTGGGGCAGTTTTGGGGGGGTTTGGGGGGATTTGGGGCAGTTTGAGGGGGTTTGAGGGGGTTTTGGGGGGATGTTTGGGGGTTTGGGGGGTTTGGGGCAGTTTTTGGGGGTTTTGGGGTGGTTTGGGGCAGTTTAAGGGGGGATCAGGGAAATTTGGGGCAGTTTGGGTGGGGTTTGGGGCAGTTTTGGATTATTTGGGGCAGTTTTGGGGGATTTGGGGCAGTTTAGAGGGGTTTGGCAGTGGTTTGGGGGGGTTTGGGGAAGTTCAGGGGGGATTTGGGGGGGTTTTGAGGTGGGTTGGGGCAGTTTAGGGGGGGTTTGGGGTAGTTTAGGGACAGTTCAGGTGGTTTTGGGGGGTTTTGGGTGGGGTTTGGGGTGGTTTAGGGGGGGTTTGGGGGGTTTGGGTGGGTTTGGGGGTGGTTTTGGGGTGGTTTGGGGTGCTTGAGGGTATTCAAGGCTGGTTTTGGGGTATTTCAGGGCGATTTTGGGTTATTTTAGGGTGATTTTGGGGCATTTTGGGCGATCTCAGTGTGACTTCGGGGCATTTTTTTTGGGATTTTTTTGTTTTTTGGGGTTTTTGGGGTTCCCTGACCCCCCCATCCCCTCCCCCCCAGTGGCCGGATGCGGGGGCAGGGTGAGGATTGGGGTATTTTGGGTGGGTTTTGGGTGATTTTTGGGTATTTCGGGGTAATTTTGGGGTATTTCGGGGTAATTTGGGGGTATTTCACGTGGTTTTGGGGTGATTTTGGGGTATTTTAAGGTAATTTGGGATATTTTAGTGTGATTTTGGGGCATTTTGGGTTATTTCAGTGTGATTTTGGGGCATTTTGGGTGGTTTTGGGGTGATATTGGGGTATTCTAGGGTAATTTGGGATATTTCAGGGTGATTTTGGGGCATTTTGGGTTATTTCAGTGTGATTTTGGGGCATTTTGGGTTATTTCAGTGTGATTTTGGGGCATTTTTTCCGGGTTTTTTCCATTTTTTGGGGTTTTTGGGGTTCCCTGACCCCCCCATCCCCTCCCCCCCAGTGCCCGGATGCGGGGGCAGGGCGAGGGTCGCGCCCCCCCCCCCGGACCCCCGGGCTGAGCCCATCGACAGCTCGGGGGGGCCGGAGCTGCCGCTGCCCTCGGGGGGGGCCCTGAGCGCCCGGGGGCTCCCCCCAGGCCCCGCCCGCGAGAGCCTGGAGAAGGCACTGCTGGGGCAGGAGGCCGAGAGGTGAGCCCCAAAAACACACCTGGGGGGCAGAAAACACACCTGGGGACCCCAAAAACACACCTGGGGACCCCAAAAACACACCTGGGACCCCAAAAATGAACTTGGGACCCCTAAAAACACACCTGGGGGGGTTAAAATGGGTTAAAAACTCACCTGGGAACCCCAAAACTCACCTGGGGGGCAGAAAACACACCTGGGGACCCCAAAAATGAACCTGGGGGGGAAAATCTCACCTGGGGGGCCCAGAAATTCCTTGGGGTGCCTCAAAAATCCTTCCCAGTTCCTCCCAGTCCATCCCAGTCACCCCCAATCCTCTCCCAGTCCATCCCAATCCCCTCTTAGTCCATCCCAGTCCATCCCAGTTCCCTCCTAGTCCATCCCAGTCCATCCCAGTTCCCCTTTAACCCCTCCCAGTTCCCCCCAGTCCCCCCCAGTCCCCTCCCAGTCTATCCCAGTTCCCCCCAATCCCCTCCCAGTTCCTCCCAGTCCCCCCCAGTTCCATCCCAGTCCATCCCAGTTCCCCTTTAACTCCTCCTTGTCCATCCCAGTCCCCTCCCAATCCCCCTTGAACCCCTCCCAGTTCCCCCAGTCCATCCCAGTCCCCCCCAGTTCCCTCCCAGTCCCCTCCCAGTTCCTCCCAGTCCATCCCAGTTCCCCTTTGACCCCTCCCAGTCCATCCCAGTTCCCCCCAGTCCCCTCCCAGTTCCTCCCAGTCCATCCCAGTTCCCCTTGAACCCCTCCCAGTCCCTCCCAGTTCCCCCCAGTCCCCTCCCAGTCCCCTCCCAGTCCATCCCAGTTCCCCCCAGTCCCCTCCCAGTCCCCTCCCAGTCCATCCCAGTTCCCCCCAGTCCCCTCCCAGTTCCCCCCAATCCCCTCCCAGTTCCCCCCAGTCCATCCCAGTTCCCCCCCAGGAGGAAGAAGCTCCGTTTCCACCCCCGGCAGCTTTACCTGAGCGTCAAACAGGGGGAGCTGGGCAGGGTCATCCTCATGCTGCGTGAGTGGGGACCCCAAAAACACCCGGGGGGACCCCAAAAATCACCCTGGGGACCCCAAAAATCACCCTGGGACCCCAAAATCCACCTGGGGACCCCAGAAATCATCGGGGGGACCCCAAAAATCATCAGGGGGGACCCCAAAAACACCTGGGGGGGAAAAATCCCGGGGAAAATCCCAAAATTTGGGGGGAAAATGTGGAAATTTGGGGGGAAAATCCACCCTGGGGACCCCAAAATCCACCTGGGGACCCCAAAAACACCCGGGGGGACCCCAGAAACACCCGGGGGACCCCAAAAACCCACCTGGGGACCCCAAAAATCACCCTGGGGACCCCAAAATCCACCCTGGGGACCCCAAAAACACCTGGGGGGACCCCAAAAATCCACCTGGGGACCCTAAAAACACCTGGGGGGACCCCAAAAATCCACCCTGGGGACCCCAAAATCCACCTGGGGACCCCAAAAACACCTGGGGGGGACCCCAAAATCCACCTGGGGACCCCAAAATCCTCCCTGGGGACCCCAAAAACACCCGGGGGGGACCCCAAAATCCACCTGGGGACCCCAAAAACACCCGGGGGGACCCCAAAAACACCTGGGGGGACCCCAAAAATCCACCCTGGGGACCCCAAAATCCACCTGGGGACCCCAAAAACACCTGGGGGGGACCCCAAAATCCACCTGGGGACCCCAAAATCCTCCCTGGGGACCCCAAAAACACCCGGGGGGGACCCCAAAATCCACCTGGGGACCCCAAAAACACCCGGGGGGACCCCAAAAACACCCGGGGGGACCCCAAAATCCACCTGGGGGGACCCCAAAATCCACCTGGGGACCCCAAAAATCACCCTGGGGAACCCCAAAAATCATCGGGAGGACCCCAAAATCCACCCTGGGGACCCCAAAATCCACTGGGGGGGACCCCAAAAACCTCTGGGAATCCCTGGGGGAGTTTGGGGTTGGTTTGGGGGGTCCTGGGAGAGATTTTGGGGGTCTCAATCCCAATTTTTGGGCCCAAATCCCATTTTTTTGGGTCCTGATCCCGATTTTGGGGGTCCCAATCCCATTTTTTGGATCCCTGATCCCACATTTGGGGTCCCAATCCCATTTTGGGGGTCTCAATCCCAAATTTGGGCATCCCAGTCCCGATTTCGGGGGTCCTGATCCCATTTTGTTGGGTCCTGATCTCATTTTTTGGATCCCAATCCCATTTTGGGGGTCCTGATCCCATTTTTGGGGGTCCTGATCCCATTTTTTGGGTCCCAATCCCATTTTTTGGGTCCCAACCCCAAATTTGGGGATCCTGATCCAAATTTTGGATCCCTGATCCCATTTTTTGGGTCTCAAACCCATTTTTTTGGGTCCCAATCCCAAATTTGGGGTCCCAATCCCATTTTCTTGGGTCCAAATCCCATTTTTTTGGGTCCCTATCCCAAGTTTGAGCATCCCAATCCTGATTTTGGGGGTCCTGATCCCATTTTTTGGATCCAAATCCCATTTTCGGGGATCCTGATCCCATTTTGGGGGTCCTGATCCCATTTTTGGGGGTCCTGATCCCATTTTGGGGGTCCTGATCCCATTTTTTTGGGTCCCAATCCCATTTTCGGGGGTCCTGACCCATTTTTTTCAGTCCTGATCCCATTTTTGGGGGTCGTGATCCCATTTTTTGGGTCCCGTTCCCATTTTTTGGGCCCAAATCCCATTTTTTGGGTCCCGTTCCCGTTTTTTTGGGTCCCGATCCCAAATTTGGGGGTCCCTGATCCGATTTTGGGGGGTCCTGGTGCCGATTTTGGGGGGTCCTGACTCCCCTCCCCCCTCTCCCAGTGGACAACCTGGACCCGAATTTCCAGAGCGACGCCCAGAGCAAGCGCTCGGCGCTGCACGCGGCCGCGCAGAAAGGACACCTGGAGATCTGTCACCTGCTGCTCCAGGTGAGGAACACCTGAGATACACCTGAGATACCTGGGGACACCTGGGGATACCTGGGGACACACCTGGGGACACACCTGGGGGATCCCAGTGCTCCCAGTACAGCCCAGAGCAAGCGCTCGGCGCTGCACGCGGCCGCGCAGAAAGGACACCTGGAGATCTGTCACCTGCTGCTGCAGGTGAGGAACACCTGAGATACACCTGAGATACCTGGGAGGACATGGGGACACACCTGGGGACACCTGAGATACCTGGGGGGACATGGGGACACCTGGGACACACCTGAGATACCTGAGATACACCTTGGGATACCTGGGGGGACATGGGGACACCTGAGATACACCTGGGGACACCTGGGGACACCTGGAGACACCTGGGGACACCTGAGATACCTGGAGACACCTGAGATACACCTGAGATAGCTGAGATACACCTGGGGACACCTGGGGGTACAGGAGACACACTTGGGGACACCTGGGACACACCTGGGGACACCTGGGGACACCTGGGGGTACAGGAGACACACTTGGGGACACCTGAGATACACCTGGACACACCTGAGATACCTGGGGACACACCTGGGGACACCTGGGGACACCTGGGGACACCTGGGATACACCTGGACACACCTGGACACACCTGGACACACCTGGACACACCTGGGGACACACCTGAGATACCTGGGGTACACCTGGGGATACCTGGACACACCTGGGGACACCTGGGGGGACATGGGGACACACCTGGCACATTCTGACTGGGATCTGAGGGATCCCAGTGCTCCCAGTACAGCCCAGAGCAACGGTCAGTGATGGTCAGTGGTGGTCAGTGGTGGTCAGGGATGGTCAGTGATGGTCAGTGATGGTCAGGGATGGTCAGTGATGGTCAGTGGTGGTCAGGGATGGTCAGTGATGGTCAGTGATGGTCAGTGATGGTCAGTGATGGTCAGTGATGATCAGTGATGGTCAGGGATGGTCAGTGATGGTCAGTGATGGTCAGGGATGGTCAGTGATGGTCAGGGATGGTCAGTGATGGTCAGTGATGGTCAGGGATGGTCACTGGTCAGTGATGGTCAGTGATGGTCAGGGATGGTCAGGGATGGTCAGGGATGGTCAGTGATGGTCAGTGATGGTCAGGGATGGTCACTGGTCAGTGATGGTCAGTGATGGTCAGTGATGGTCAGGGATGGTCACTGATGGTCAGTGATGGTCAGTGGTGGTCAGTGGTGGTCAGTGATGGTCAGTGATGGTCAGTGATGGTCAGTGATGGTCAGGGATGGTCAGGGATGGTCAGTGGTGGTCAGTGATGGTCAGGGATGGTCAGTGATGGTCAGGGATGGTCACTGATGGTCAGTGATGGTCAGTGGTCACTGATGGTCACTGATGGTCAGTGGTCAGTGATGGTCACTGGTCAGTGGTGGTCAGTGGTCACTGATGGTCACTGTGGTCACTCCAGGCCGGAGCCAACATCAATGCCGTGGACAAGCAGCGCCGGGGGGGATCAGGGGTGGGTCAGTGATGGTCAGTGATGGTCAGTGGTGGTCAGTGGTCACTGATGGTCACTCTGGTCACTGTGGTCACTCCAGGCCGGAGCCAACATCAACGCCGTGGACAAGCAGCGCCGGGGGGGATCAGGGGGGTTCATGGGTGGGTCACTGATGGTCAGTGGTGGTCAGTGGTCACTCTGGTCACTGATGGTCACTCTGGTCACTCTGGACAGGCCGGAGCCAACATCAATGCCGTGGACAAGCAGCGCCGGACGCCGCTGATGGAGGCCGTGGCCCACGATCAGCTGGAGGCGGCGCGGTACCTGCTGCGCCGGGGGGGCTGCGTCTACAGCAAGGTGGGACACGCCCCTGTGACGTCATCGGACACGCCCACTGACGTCATCGGCCCCGCCCCCGCGCCTCCTCCCCGCCCCACCTGCCCTGTGATGTCATTGGCCCCACCCTGTGACGTCACAGCCCTGCCCTGGCACCTCATCACTGTCTACTGATGTCACTGGACACGCCCCCTGTGACGTCACAGGACACGCCCAGTGACATCATCGGCCCCACCCCCTTCCCCGTGATGTCACACCCCTGCCTTGTGACGTCACAGCCCTGCCCTGGCACCTCATCCCCGCCCACTGATGTCATCGGACACGCCCCCTGTGATGTCACAGGACACGCCCCTGTGCCCCTGATGTCATTGGCCCCTCCCCCAGCCCTGTGATGTCATAGCCCCGCCCCATGACGTCATCGCGTAACCTTTGATCCCGGTGACGTCATCGCCAGCCCGGTGACGTCATGGCGTTCCACGTGACATCACCTTCTCTCCTCACGTGACGTCACGTGTCCTGCCCGGTGACGTCATCCGCTCCCCGTGACATCATCCCTGCCCTGTGATGTCATCGCCAGCTGGTGACGTCACCGCCCTCCCCCCCCATGTATGACGTCATCACCCCCAGTGTGTGACGTCACCACACGCCTCCCCCCGTATGACGTCATCACCCCCATGTATGATGTCATCATCCCCCCCATGTGTGACATCACCATGCCCCCCTGTGTGTGATGTCACTACGCCCCCCCTGTTGATGACGTCACGGCGCGGGCGCTGATGACGTCACCGCGTCCCCTGTCGATGACGTCACAGGAGGAGGACGGCTCCACCTGCCTGCACCACGCGGCCAAGAACGGGAACCTGGAGATGGTGGAGCTGCTGCTGGGGACCGGACAGGTGGACGTCAACGCCCAGGTGAGTGACCCTGAGTGACCACTGAGTGACCACTGAGTGACCACTGAGTGACCCTGAGTGACCCTGAGTGACCCCTGAGTGACCCTGAGTGACCCTGAGTGACCACTGAGTGACCCTGAGTGACCCCTGAGTGACCACTGAGTGACCCCTGAGTGACTGCTGAGTGACCCTGAGTGACCCCTGAGTGACCCTGAGTGTCCACTCACTGTCCTGAGTGACCCCTGAGTGTGTGAGTGTCCACTCTGTGTGTCCCTGCTGGGGACCGGACAGGTGGACGTCAACGCCCAGGTGAGTGACCCTGAGTGACCACTGAGTGACCCTGAGTGACCACTGAGTGACCACTGAGTGACCCCTGAGTGTGTGAGTGTCCACTCTGTGTGTCCCTGCTGGGAACTGGACAGGTGGACGTCAACGCCCAGGTGAGTGACCACTGAGTGACCACTGAGTGACCCCTGAGTGACCCCTGAGTGACCCCTGAGTGTGTGAGTGTCCACTCTGTGTGTCCCTGCTGGGGACCAGACAGGTGGACATCAACGCCCAGGTGAGTGACCCTGAGTGACCCCTGAGTGACCACTGAGTGACCACTGACCACTGAGTGACCCGAGTGTGTCCTGAGTGACCACTGAGTGACCCCTGAGTGACCCCTGAGTGACCCCTGAGTGACCACTGAGTGACCCTGAGTGACCCCTGAGTGACCCCTGAGTGACCCTGAGTGACCCCTGAGTGACCCCTGAGTGACCACTGAGTGACCCCTGAGTGACCACTGAGTGACCACTGACCACTGAGTGACCCCTGAGTGACCACTGAATGACCACTGAGTGACCACTGAGTGACCACTCACTGTCCTGAGTGTCCACTCACTGTCCTGAGTGACCCCTGAGTGACCACTGAGTGACCCTTGAGTGACCCCTGAGTGACCACTGACCACTGAGTGACCCCTGAGTGACCACTGAATGACCACTGAGTGACCACTGAGTGACCACTCACTGTCCTGAGTGTCCACTCACTGTCCTGAGTGACCCCTGAGTGACCACTGAGTGACCCTTGAGTGACCCCTGAGTGACCACTCACTGTCCTGAGTGTCCACTCTGTGTCCTGAGTGACCCCTGAGTGTGTGAGTGTCCACTCTGTGTGTCCCTGCTGGGGACCGGACAGGTGGACGTCAACGCCCAGGTGAGTGACCCTGAGTGACCCTGAGTGACCCTGAGTGACCACTGAGTGACCCCTGAGTGACCCTGAGTGACCCTGAGTGACCATGAGTGACCCTGAGTGACCTCTGAGTGACCACTGAGTGACCTCTGAGTGACCACTGAGTGACCCTGAGTGACCCCTGAGTGACCCTGAGTGACCCCTGAGTGACCATGAGTGACCACTGAGTGACCCCTGTGTCCTGAGTGACCACTGAGTGACCCTGAGTGACCACTGAGTGACCCCTGAGTGACCACTGAGTGACCCTGAGTGACCCCTGAGTGACCCCTGAGTGACCACTGAGTGACCACTGAGTGACTGCTGAGTGACCACTGAGTGACCCTGAGTGACCCTGAGTGACCACTGAGTGACCACTCACTGTCCTGAGTGTCCACTCACTGTCCTGAGTGACCCCTGAGTGACCACTGAGTGACCCCTGAGTGACCCCTGAGTGTGTGAGTGTCCACTCTGTGTGTCCCTGCTGGGGACCGGACAGGTGGACGTCAACGCCCAGGTGAGTGACCCTGAGTGACCCTGAGTGACCTCTGAGTGACCACTCACTGTCCTGAGTGACCCTGAGTGACCACTGAGTGACCCTGAGTGACCCCTGAGTGACCCCTGAGTGACCCTGAGTGACCATGAGTGACCACTGAGTGTCCACTCACTGTCCTGAGTGTCCACTCACTGTCCTGAGTGACCCCTGAGTGACCCTGAGTGACCACTGAGTGACCACTGACCACTGAGTGACCCCTGACTGACCACTGAGTGACCTCTGAGTACCACTGAGTGTCCACTCACTGTCCTGAGTGACCCCTGAGTGTGTGAGTGTCCACTCTGTGTGTCCCTGCTGGGAACTGGACAGGTGGACGTCAACGCCCAGGTGAGTGACCCTGAGTGACCCCTGAGTGACCACTGACCACTGAGTGACCCCTGAGTGACCACTCACTGTCCTGAGTGTCCACTCACTGTCCTGAGTGACCCCTGAGTGACCACTGAGTGACCTCTGAGTGACCCCTGAGTGTGTCCTGAGTGACCAATGAGTGACCCCTGAGTGACCCTGAGTGACCCCTGAGTGACCACTGAGTGACCCCTGAGTGACCTCTGAGTGACCCCTGAGTGACCACTGAGTGACCTCTGAGTGACCCTGAGTGACCACTGAGTGACCACTCACTGTCCTGAGTGACCCCTGAGTGACCACTGAGTGACCTCTGAGTGACCCCTGAGTGACCACTGAGTGACCACTCACTGTCCTGAGTGACCCCTGAGTGACCCCTGGTTTTGGGTTGATTCTGGGGATATTTTTTGGGCTGTTTTGGGGTTGTTTTTGGGGTGGTTTTGGGGTTGTTTTGGGGTTGTTTTTGGGGTGTTTTTGGTCTGTTTTTGGGGGTGATTTTTGGGTTGTTTTGGGGGTGGTTTTGGGGGTTTTTAGGTCGTTTTTGGGGGTTGTTTTTAGGTTGTTTTGGGGGTTGTTTTTTGGTTGTTTTTGGGGTGTTTTTGGGGGTGATTTTGGGGGTTGTTTTTAGGTTGTTTTTGGGGTGGTTTTGGGCTGTTTTTGGGCTGTTTTGGGGGGTGTTTTGGGTTGTTTTTAGGCTGTTTTTGGTCTGTTTTTGGGGTGTTTTGGGGGTGATTTTGGGTTGGTTTTAGGTTGTTTTTAGGCTGTTTTTGGGCTGTTTTTGGGCTGTTTTTGGGCTGTTTTTGGGGTGATTTTGGGTTGTTTTTGGGGTGATTTTGGGCTGTTTTGGGGGTGATTTTGGGTGACCCCTGGGTGACCCCTCAGGACAACGGCGGCTGGACCCCGATCATTTGGGCGGCCGAGCACAAACACATCGAGGTCATTCGGAGACTGCTGACCCGAGGGGCCGACGTCACCCTGACTGACAACGTGAGCACACCTGGGACACCTGGGGGGACCTGGGGGGACCTGAGACACACCTGGGGACACCTGAGACACATCTGGGGACACCTGGGGACACCTGGGGGGACCTGAGACACACCTGGGACACACCTGGGGACACCTGGGGACACCTGGGGACACCAAAAACACACCTGGGACACCTGGGGGGACCTGAGACACACCTGGGGACACCTGGGACACACCTGGGGACACCTGGGGACACACCTGGAAGCCAGTCTAGAACCCAGTCCAGAACAGTCAAGGACTCAACCTAGAACCCAGTCTGGAACCGATCTAGAACCGCTCTAGAACCCAGTCTAGAACCCAGTCTAGAACCGCTCTAGAACCCAGTCTAGAACCGATCTAGAACCCAATCTAGAACGCTCTAGAACCCAGTCTAGAACTGAGTCTAGAACCGATCTAGAACCCAGTCTAGAACCGATCTAGAACCCAGTCTAGAATGCTCTAGAACCCAGTCTAGAACCGATCTAGAACCCAGTCTAGAACCCAGTCTAGAACCCAGTCTAGAACGTGATCTGGAACCGATCTAGAACGTGCTCTGGAATGGTCTAGAACCCGATCTAGAGCACGTTCTGGAACACACCTGGAACACACCTGGAACACACCTGGGGACACCTGGGGGGACCTGGGGACACGTGAGATGCACCTGGGGACACCTGAGACACACCTGGGGACACTGGGGACACCTGAGACACACCTGGGGACACCTGAGACACACCTGGGGACACCTGGGGACACCTGGAACACACCTGGGGACACTGGGGACACCTGGAACACACCTGGAACGCACCTGGGGACACTGGGGACACCTGAGACACACCTGGGGACACTGGGGACACCTGGAACACACCTGGAACACACCTGGGGACACCTGAGACACACCTGGGGACACCTGGAACACACCTGGGGACACTGGGGACACCTGGAACACACCTGGGGACACTGGGGACACCTGAGACACACCTGGGGACACTGGGGACACCTGGAACACACCTGGAACGCACCTGGGGACACTGGGGACACCTGAGATGCACCTGGGGACATCTGGAACACACCTGGGGGTACCTGAGACACACCTGGGGACACCTGGGGATACCTGGGACACACCTGGGGACACCTGGGGGTACCTGTGACACACCTGTGACACACCTGTCCCACACCTGTCCCCACACCTGTCCCCACCTGTCCCCAGGAGGAGAACATCTGCCTGCACTGGGCGTCGTTCACGGGCAGCGCCGAGATCGCCGAGGTTCTGCTGAACGCTCAGTGCGACCTGCACGCGGTCAACTTCCACGGGGACACACCCCTGCACATCGCTGCCAGGGAGAGCTACCATGACTGTGTCAGGTAAATGGGTCTGGGGGCTTCGGGGGGTCCTGGGGACATGGGGACACCTGGGGACACGGGGACACAACTTCCACGGGGACACGCCCCTGCACATCGCTGCCAGGGAGAGCTACCACGACTGTGTCAGGTAAATGGGTCTGGGGGCTTCGGGGGGGCTGGGGGGGCTGGGGACACCTGGGGACACCTGGGGACACCTGGGGACATGGGGACACCTGGGGACATGGGGACACCTGGGGACACGGGGACACAACTTCCACGGGGACACGCCCCTGCACATCGCTGCCAGGGAGAGTTACCATGATTGTGTCAGGTAAATGGGTCTGGGGGCTTCAGGGGGGCTGGGGACACCTGGGGACACCTGGGGGGTCACAGGGGTCACAGGGGTCACAGGGACACCTGGGGGGTCACAGGGGTCACAGGGGTCACAGGGACACCTGGGGGGTCACAGGGGGGGTCACAGGGACAGGTGAGGGAATTGGGTCTGGGGGCTTCAAGGGGGTCACAGGGGGCTGGGGACACCTGGGGGGTCACAGGGACAGGTGAGGGAATTGGGTCTGGGGGCTTCAGGGGGGTCACAGGGGGCTGGGGACACCTGGGGGGTCACAGGGGTCACAGGGACAGGTGAGGGAATTGGGTCTGGGGGCTTCGGGGGGGTCACAGGGGTCACAGGGGTCACAGGAGGGTCAGGGGTTAGGGACAGGTCAGGGGGTCACAGGGACAGGTGAGGGAATTGGGTCTGGGGGCTTCAGGGCAAATTCCCTGAGTTTGGAGAACGATCCTGGAATTTTTGGGGTGGGAAATCTCTGGAATTTCAGGTGGGAATTTCAGGATCCTCGTTGGGATTCGGGGTGGAATCGGTGAATCCCAGAATTCCGGGGATGATCCCAAAATTTTGGGGGGTGATCCCAGAATTCCAGGGGTTGTTCCCAAAAATTTGGGTGGGTGGTCCCAGAATTTTGGGGTGGAAATCTCTGGAATTTCGGCTCGGAATTGATGAATCCTCATTGGGATTCGGGCCGGAATTGGTGAATCCCTGGAATTGTGGAATTCTCTGGAATTCTGGGGGTCATTCCCAGAATTTGGGTGGGTGGTCCCAGAATTTTGGGAGGGGTGGAAATCTCTGGAATTTCAGGTCAGAATTTCAGGATCCTCGTTGGGATTCGGGGTGGAATCGGTGAATCCCAAAATTCCGGGGATGATCCCAAAATTCCAGGGGCTGTTCCCTGGATTTGGGTGGGTGGTCCCTGGATTTGGGTGGGTGGTCCCAGAATTTTGGGGGGTGGAAATCTCTGGAATTTCAGGTTGGAATCGATGAATCCTTGTTGGGATTTGGGCCGGAATTTGGGAACCCCTGGAATTGTGGAATTCTCTGGAATTCCGGGGGATGTTCCCAGGATTCCGGGGGCTGTTCCCAGGATTTGGGTGGGTGGTCCCTGAGCCCCTCCCCTCATTCCCAGCCTGTTCCTGTCCCGGGGGGCCGATCCCGAGGTTCGGAACAAGGAGGGCGATTCCCCCCTGGATCTGACCCCGGAGCGCTCCGAGGTCTGGGTGGCTCTGCAGCTCAACCGGAAACTGCGGCTGGGGGCGGCCGGGCGCGCCCTGCACACCGAGCGCATCGTCAGCAGGTGGGGAAACACTGGGAATTCCCTGGGAATTCTTCGGGAATTTTTGGGAATTTTCCGGGAATTTTTCGGGATTTTTCTGATTTTTTTCTGATTTTTTTCTGATTTTTTTCTGATTTTTTTCAGATTTTTTTCAGATTTTTTTCAGATTTTTTTCTGGTTTTTTCTGATTTTTTCAGGATTTTTTAGGGATTTTTTTGTGATTTTTAGGGACTTTTTTGTGAGATTTTTTGGGGCATTTTTCAGGAATTTTTGGGAATTTTCAGGAATTTTTGGGAATTTTTTCAGATCTTTTTTTGATTTTTTTCTGATTTTTTTCTGATTTTTTTCTGATTTTTTAGGGATTTTTGGGGGGATTTTTTCCGGGTTTTTCAAGGATTTTTCAGGATTTTTTGTGAGACTTTTTGGAGGATTTTTTGGGAATTTTTGGAATTTTTGGGGAATTTTTTTTTTATTATTTTGGGATTTTTTTGAGGGTTTTTTTGGGGGAGATTTGGGCAGCTCAACCGGAAACTGCGGCTGGGGGCGGCCGGGCGCGCCCTGCACACCGAGCGCATCGTCAGCAGGTGGGGAAACACTGGGAATTCCCTGGGAATTCTTCGGGAATTTTTAGGAATTTTCTGGGAATTTTTCGGGATTTTTCAGATTTTTTTCAGATTTTTTTCGGATTTTTTTCTGATTTTTTTCTGATTTTTTTCTGATTTTTTCAGGATTTTTTAGGGATTTTTTTGTGATTTTTAGGGACTTTTTTGTGAGATTTTTGGGGGGATTCTTCAGGAATTTTTGGGAATTTTCAGGAATTTTTGGGAATTTCTTCAGATCTTTTTTTGATTTTTTTCTGATTTTTTAGGGATTTTTGGGGGGATTTTTTCCGGGTTTTTCAAGGATTTTTCAGGATTTTTTGTGAGACTTTTTGGGGGATTTTTCGGGAATTTTTGTAATTTTTTTTGAATTTTTTTTTTATTATTTTGGGATTTTTTGAGGATTTTTTGGGGGAGATTTGGGCAGCTCAACCGGAAACTGCGGCTGGGGGCGGCCGGGCGCGCCCTGCACACCGAGCGCATCGTCAGCAGGTGGGGAAACACCTCCGGAATGTTCTGGAATGTTCGGGGATTTTTGGGGAATTTTTTTTGGAATTTTTTTGGATGTTTTTCTGAATTTTTTTGGATTTTTTTTTTATTTTTTCTGATTTTTTTGGGATTTTTTTGGGATTTTTTTGCCAATTTTTAGGAATTTTTGGGGAATTTTTTTGAAATTATTTGGGAATTTTTGGGGGAATTTTTGGGGAATTTTTCGGGATTTTTTGGGGAATTTTTTTTTATTTTTTTCTGATTTTTTTTTTTTTTTTTATTTTTCACCGTTTTTCGCGGGAATTTCTCCATTTTTCACCCGTTTTTCGCGGGATTTTCACCGTTTTTCCCCGGATTTTCACCGTTTTTCCCCGTTTTTCCCGTTTTTCCCCCGTTTTCCCGCTGAATTCCCGTTTTTTCCCGGCTCAGGGACGTTGCCCGTGGCCACGAGAACGTTCCCATCCCGTGCGTGAACGGCGTGGACGAGGAGCCGTGTCCGCAGGATTACAAATACATCGCGGAGAACTGCGAGACCTCCACCATGAACATCGACCACAACATCACCCACCTCCAGGTACGGGGGGGTTGGGGGGGATTTTGGGGGGTCCTGGGGGGTCCTGGGGGGATTTTGGGGGTCCTGGGTGGAATTTGGGGGGGTTCTGGGGGAAATTTGGGTGGAATTTGGGGCATTTTGGGGTGATCTCACTGAGAACTGCGAGACCTCCACCATGAACATCGACCACACCATCACCCACCTCCAGGTACGGGGGGCCTGGGGGGTCCTGGGGGGATTTTGGGGGTCCTGGAGGGGTTTGGGGGGTCCTGGGGGAAATTTGGGTGGAATTTGGGGCATTTTGGGGGTGATCTCGTGGAGAACTGCGAGACCTCCACCATGAACATCGACCACAACATCACCCACCTCCAGGTACGGGGGGGTTGGGGGTCCTGGGGGGGATTTTGGGGGTCCTGGAGGGGTTTGGGTGAAATTTGGGGGGTCCTGAGTGGAATTTGGGGGGGTTTTGGGCGCATTTTGGGTGGAATTTGGGGCATTTTGGGGGGTCCTGGGTGAGTTTGGGGGGTTCCTGCTGAGACCTCCACCATGAACATCGACCACAACATCACCCACCTGCAGGTACGGGGGGGTTGGGGGGAATTTGGGGGGTCCTGGGGGGGTTTTGGGGGTCCTGGGGGGGTTTGGGGGGTCCTGGGTGAAATTTGGGGGGAATTTGGGGGGTCCTGAGTGGAATTTGGGGCATTTTTGGGGGGTCCTGGGGGTAATTTTGGGGGTTCCTGGGGGGTCCTGCCGAGATCTCCACCATGAACATCGACCACAGCATCACCCACCTGCAGGTACGGGGGGGTTTGGGGGGTCCTGGGGGGGTTTTGGGGGGTCCTGGGGGGTCCTGGAGGGAATTTTTGGGGTCTTGGGGGGTCCTGGGGGGAATTTGGAGCATTTTGGGTTAATTTTGAGTTAATTTGTTGCAGTTTTCTTATTTTTTGTGGTAATTTGGGGGGGTATATTTCTCATTTTTTGGGGTTTTTTTGGGGTATTTTTGGTCATTTGAGGTTTTGATTTTTTGGGTGGATTTTGGGTGATTTTGGGGTGATTTTGGGGTGATTTTGGGTGGATTTTGGGTGGATTTTGGGGTGGATTTTGGGTGATTTTGGGTGATTTTGGGGTGATTTTGGGGTGGATTTTGGGGTGATTTTGGGGTTATTTTCAGGTGATTTTGGGTTGATTTTGGGTGGATTTTGGGTGATTTTGGGTGATTTTGGGGTGATTTTGGGGTGGATTTTGGGTTGATTTTGGGGTGATTTTGGGTGGATTTTGGGGTGATTTTGGGGTGGATTTTGGGTGGATTTTGGGTGGATTTTGGGGTGATTTTGGGGTTATTTTCGGGTGATTTTGGGGTGATTTTGGATTGATTTTGGGATGATTTTGGGGTGATTTTGGGGTTTTTCAGCACTGCACCTGCCAGGACGATTGTTCCTCCTCCAACTGCCTGTGTGGGCAGCTGAGCATCCGCTGCTGGTACGACAAGGTGAGAGACCCCCAAAAACACCCCAAAATACCCCAAAAATCACCCCAAAACAGCCCAAAAATAACCCCAAAAATCACCCCAAAATACCCCAAAAATCACCCCAAAACAGCCCAAAAAATCCCACTGAGCCCCAAAAAATCACCCCAAAAATGACCCCAAAACTCCCCCAAAATACCCCAAAAATGACCCCAAAAAACCCCCAAAATGACCCCAAAACAGCCCCAAAATACCCCAAAAATAACCTCGAAAAATTTCAAAAGTACCCCAAAAAAACCCTCAAAAAAAACCCCAAAAATGACCCCAAAACCACCAAATTTTGGGGTATTTTGGGGTGGTTTTGGGGTAATTTTGGGGTAATTTTGGGGTATTTTTAGGTTATTTCCAGGCTATTTTTTTTGGGCTGATTTTTGGGTGTTTTTAGGTCATTTTTGGGGTGATTTTGGGGTATTTTTAAGTCATTTCCAGGCTATTTTGGGGCTGGTTTTTTTGGGTTAATTTTAGGTTATTTCCAGTCAGTTTTTGGGCTCATTTTGGGGTAATTTTAGGTTATTTCTGGTCTGGTTTTGGGTGATTTTGGGGTGATTTTTGGGTTAATTTCAGGTAATTTCCAGTCAGTTTTTGGGGTGATTTTGGGGCTGATTTTGGGTCATTTCCAGGCTGTTTTTGAGGCTGATTTTAGGTTATTTCCAGTCTATTTTTTGGGCTAATTTTAGGTCATTTCCGGTCAGTTTTTGGGGTGATTTTTGGGTATTTCCAGTCCGTTTTTGGGGTGTTTTTAGGTCATTTCCATTCAGTTTTTGGGGTGATTTTGGGGTGATTTTGGGGCTGATTTTTGGGTATTCCCAGTCCATTTTTGGGGTGATTTTGGGGTGTTTCCAGTCAGTTTTTGGGGTGATTTTGGGCTGTTTTTGGGGCTGTTTTTAGGTCATTTCCAGTCCGTTTTTGGGGTGATTTTGGGCTGATTTTGGGGCTGTTTTTAGGTCATTTCCAGTCCGTTTTTGGGGTGATTTTGGGCTGATTTTGGGGCTGTTTTTAGGTCATTTCCAGTCCGTTTTTGGGGTGATTTTGGGCTGATTTTGGGGCTGATTTTTGGGTATTTCCAGTCCGTTTTTGGGGTGATTTTGGGGTGATTTTGGGGCTGATTTTTGGGTATTTCCAGTCTGTTTTTGGGGTGATTTTGGGGTGTTTCAGGGCCCGTTTTTCCCCCTCCCAGGACGGGCGGCTGCTGCAGGAGTTCAATAAAATCGAGCCCCCCCTGATTTTCGAGTGTAACCAGGCCTGCACCTGCTGGAGGAGCTGCAAGAACCGCGTGGTGCAGAGCGGCATCAAGTGAGACCCCAAAAATAACCTGAAATCCAAAATCTCCACCCCAAAAAACCCCAAAATCCAAAATTCCCACCCCAAAAACCCAAAAATCCAAAATTTCCACCCCAAAAACCCCAAAAATCCAAAATCTCCACCCCAAAAAACCCCAAAAATCAAGAACTCCCACCCCAAAAAACCCCAAAAATCCCAAATCCTGAGCCCCAAAAACCCCGAAAATCCAAAATCCCCATCCCAAAAAACCCCAAAACCCCCAAATCCAAAATCTCCACCCCCAAAAACTCCAAAAAATGAAATCCCCACCCCAAAAACCCCAAAATTCCCATTTTTCCCCCTTTTCCAACCCCAAAAATTCCCAATTTTTCCTCATTTCCCACCCCAAAAATCCCAATTTTTTCCCCTTTCCCCATTTTCCCCCCCAAATTCCCATTTTTCCCCCAAAAAAATTCCCCTTTTTCCCCCCAAATTCCCATTTTCCCATGTTTTTTCCCCAAAATTCTCATTTTTTCCCCATTTCCAACCCCAAAATTTCCCTTTTTCCCCCCAAAATTCCCATTTTTCCCATTTTTTCCCCAAAATTCCCATTTTTCCCCCAAATTCCCATTTTTCCCCAAAAAATTCCCATTTTTCCCCCAAAAATTCCCATTTTTTCCCCAAATTCCCATTTTTTCCCCCCCAAATTCCCATTTTTCCCCCAAATTCCCATTTTTCCCCCAAAATTCCCATTTTTCCCACGTTTTTTCCCCGAAATTCTCATTTTTTCCCCATTTCCAACCCCAAAATTTCCCCTTTTCCCCCCAAAATTCCCATTTTTTCCCCAAAAATCCCGTTTTTTTTCCCCAAAATTCCCGTTTTTTCCCCCAAATTCCCTTTTTCCGGTGTTTTTTCCCAAAATCCGGTGTTTTTGCCCCGTTTCAGGGTCCGGCTGCAGCTTTACCGCACGGCCAAGATGGGCTGGGGCGTCCGGGCGCTGCAGGCGATTCCCCCCGGGACCTTCATCTGCGAGTGAGGGGCTGGAAACGGGGTGAAAAACGGCAAAAACGGGAAAAATAACAAAAATGGGGGAAAAAATACAAAAAATGGGGAAAAAACGCAAAAAAAATGGAAAAAAAAGCACAAAAAATGGGCTGAAAAACGGCAAAAATGGGAAAAAATATAAAATATGGGAGGAAAAATGATAGTAATGGAGAAAAAATGGGAAAAAAATGGGGTGAAAAATGGCAAAAATGGGAAAAAATATAAAATGTGGGGGAAAAATACAAAAAATGGGGAAAAAACGCAAAAAAAATGGGGTGAAAAACGGCAAAAATGGGAAAAAAATCACAAAAATGGGGGGAAAAATCTGAATAATGGGGTGACAACGCAAAAAAAATGGGGTGAAAAACGGCAAAAATGGGAAAAAATCACAGAAATGGGGGAAAAATAGAAAAAATGGAAAAAAAATGGGAAAAAAAGCACAAAAAATGGGGAAAAAACGGCAAAAATGGGGAAAAATAACAAAAATGGGAGGAAAAATAGAAAAATGGGGAAAAAGTACAAAAAAAATGGGGTGAAAAACGGGAAAAACGGGAAAAAATCACAGAAATGGGAGGAAAAATGGAAAAAAAATGGGAAAAAAGCACAAAAAATGGGGTGAAAAAGGGCAAAAATGGGAAAAAATAACAAAAACGGGAAGAAAAATCAGAATAATGGGGAAAAAACACAAAAAAAAAGGGGAAAAAAGCTCAAAAAATGGGGTGAAAAACGGCAAAAACGGGAAAAAATCACAGAAATGGGAAAAAAAATAGAAAAAACGGGGAAAAAGTACCAAAAAAATGGGAAAAACACAAAAAATGGGCTGAAAAACGGCAAAAACAAGAAAAAATATAAAATATGGGAGGAAAAATCATAGTAATGGGGAAAAAATGGGAAAAAATGGGGTGAAAAATGGCAAAAATGGGAAAAAATAACAAAAATGGGAAGAAAAATACAAAAAATGGTGAAAAAACACACAAAAAAAGGGAAAAAGCATGAAAAATGGGGTGAAAAACGGCAAAATGGGAAAAAATATAAAATGTGGGAGGAAAAATAGAAAAAATGGGGAAAAACACAAAAAAAATGGGGTGAAAAACAGCAAAAATGGGAAAAAATCACAGAAATGGGAGGAAAAATCGAAAAAAAATACCAAAAAAAAGGGAAAAAACCAAAAAATGGGGTGAAAAACGGTAAAAATGGGAAAAAATCACAGAAATGGAGGAAAAATTACAAATAATGGTGAAAAATGGGGAAAAAATGGGAAAAAAGCTCAAAAAATCGGGTGAAAAACAAGCAAAAATGGGAAAAAATATAAAATATGGGAGAAAAAATAGAAAAAATGTAAAAAAAAAAGGGAAAAACTCAAAAAATGGGGTGAAAAAGGGCAAAGATGGGAAAAATAACAAATATGGGAGAAAAAATAGAAAAAATGGGGAAAAAATAAAAGAAATGGGTGAAAAAACATAAAAAATAGAAAGAAAATAGGGGAAAAACACGAAAACGGGGTGAAAAATGGGAAAAATGAATGGGAATAGGAGAAAAACATAAAAATGAGGAGAAAAAATGTAAAAAACGGGGGAAAAATACAAAAAATGGGGTGAAAAACAGCAAAAAATGGGAAAAAAATAACGGGAATGGGGAGGAAAACCAACAAAAAATGGGGGAAAAAAGCACAAAAATGGGAAGAGAAATCAGAAAAAAAGGGGTTAAAAAAGATTTGGGGTTTTTTTGCGTGTCCCAGGGTGTTTGAGAGTCCCCCAGGTGGGATTTCTGTTGGTTTTGGGGTGATTTTGGGTGATTTTGGGGTCCCAAAATGAGGATTTTTTGCCCCCCCAGGTACGTGGGGGAGCTGATCTCGGACGCCGAGGCCGACGTGAGGGAGGACGATTCTTACCTGTTCGACCTGGACAACAAGGTCTGGGGGGTCTGGGGGGTCTGGGGGGGTCCCTGGGGGTCTTTGGGGGGTTTTGGGGGGCTCTGGGGGATTTTGGGAATCCCAGGAAAAAAAAAATCCCGAATTTTTAGGATTAAACCCCCAAAATTTGGGCCACCAGGTCTACCCCAAATGGGGCTGGAGTCACTTTGGGGGGGTCCCAGGAATTTGGGGAGGGGTCCTGGTTATCTTGGGGGGTCCCAGATGTTCAGGAGGGCTCCAGAGATTTTTTGGGGATCCCAAAAACCCCCAAAAACAACAAAAAAACCCCAAATCTTCCCAAAAAAACCCCAAAATTTGGGCCACCAAGTCAACCCCATTGAGCCAATGGAGCTGGAGCCCCTTTGGGGGGGTCCCAGGAATTTGGGGAGGGGTCCTGGGGATTTTGGGGGGTCCCAGGTGCTCAGGGGGACTCCAGAGATTTTTTGGGGATCCCAAAAACCCCCAAATCTGAAGAAAAAACCCCGAAATTTTCCAAAATTACCCCAAAAATTTGGGCCACCAGGTCTACCCCATTAATCCAATGGAGCTGGAGCCCCTTTGGGGGGTCTCAGTAATTTGGGGAGGGGTCCCAGGGATCTTGGGGGCTCCAGAGATTTTTTGGGGATCCTAAAAACCCCTAAAAACAACAAAAAACTCCCAAATCTTCCCAAAAACCCCCAAAATTTGGGCCACCAGGTCTACCCCATTGACTCAATGGGGCTCCAGTTCCATTTGGGGGGGGTCCCAGGAATTTGGGGAGGGGTCCCAGTAATTTGGGGAGGGGTCCCGGGGATTTTGGGGGGTCCCAGATGTTCAGGAGGGCTCCAGAGATCTTTGGGGAATCCCAAAAATCCCCAAAAATGACAAAAGAGCCCCAAATCTTCCCAAAAACCGCCCAAAATTTGGGCCACCAGGTCTACCCCATTGAGCCAATGGGGTCCCAGGAATTTGGGGAGGGGTCCTGGGGATTTTGGGGGTCCCAGATGCTCAGGGAGGCTCCAGAGATTTTTTGGGGATCCCAAAAACCCCCAAAAACTACAAAAACCCCCAAATCTTCCCCAAATACCCCCAAAATTTGACTCTCCCCATTGATCCAATGGAGCTGGAGCCCCTTTGGGGGGGTCCCAGGAATTTGGGGAGGGGTCCTGGTGATCTTGGGGGCTCCAGAGATTTTTTGGGGATCCCAAAAACCCCCAAATCTGAAGAAAAAGACCCCAAATCTTCAGAAATGACCCCAAAAATTTGGGGCACCAGGTCTACCCCATTGAGCCAATGGAGCTCCAGTTCCATTTGGGGGGTCCCTGGAATTTGGGGAGGGGTCCCAGGGATCTTGGGGGCTCCAGAGATTTTTTTGGAATCCCAAAAACCCCCAAAAATGACAAAAAACTCCCAAATCTTCCCAAAAAACCCCAAAAATTTGGGGCACCGTGTCTACCCCATTAATCCAATGGAGCTGGAGCCCCTTTGGGAGGGGTCCCAGGAATTTGGGGAGGGGTCCTGGGGATTTTGGGGGGTCCCAGATGTTCAGGGGTGTCCCAGATGTTCAGGAGGACTCCAGAGATTTTTTGGGGATCCCAAAAATCCCAAATCTTGACAAAAAAACCCCAAATCTTCCCAAAAACCGCCCAAAATTTGGGACACCAGGTCTACCCCATTGAGCCAATGGGGTCCCAGGAATTTGGGGAGGGGTCCCGGGGATTTGGGGAGGGGTCCTGGTGATCTTGGGGGCTCCAGAGATTTTTTGGGAATCCCAAAAACCCCCAAATCTGAAGAAAAAGACCCCAAATCTTCAGAAATGACCCCAATAATTTGGGGCACCAGGTCTACCCCATTGAGCCAATGGAGCTCCAGTTCCATTTGGGGGGTCCCGGTAATTTGGGGAGGGGTCCTGGGGATCTTGGGGGCTCCAGAGATTTTTTTGGGGATCCCAAAAACCCCCAAAAATGACAAAAACCCCCAAATCTTCCCAAAAAACCCCAAAAATTTGGGGCACCAGGACCCCCTTTGGGAGGGGTCCCAGGAATTTGGGGAGGGGTCCTGGGGATTTTGGGGGGTCCCAGGTGTTCAGGGGGGTCCCAGATGTTCAGGAGGACTGCAGAGATTTTTTGGGGATCCCAAAAATCCCAAATCTTGACAAAAAAAACCCCAAATCTTCCCAAAAACCGCCCAAAATTTGGGGCACCAGGTCTACCCCATTGAGCCAATGGAGCTGGAGCCCCTCTGGGGGGTCCCAGTTATTTGGGGAGGGGTCCCGGGGGTTTTGGGGGGTCCCAGATGTTCAGGAGGACTGCAGAGATTTTTTGGGGATCCCAAAAACCCCCAAAAGTGGCTAAAAAACCCCAAATCTTCCCAAAAAACCCCAAAAATTTGGGGCACCAGGTCTACCCCATTGAGCCAATGGGGTCCCAGGAATTTGGGGAGGGGTCCTGGTGATCTTGTGGTCTCCAAAGATTTTTTGGGAATCCCAAAAACCCCCAAATCTGAAGAAAAAGACCCCAAATCTTCAGAAATGACCCCAAAAATTTGGGCCACCAGGTCTACCCCATTGAGCCAATGGGGTCCCAGGAATTTGGGGAGGGGTCCCGGGGATTTTGGGGGGTCCCAGATGCTCGGGGAGGCTCCAGAGATTTTTTGGGGATCCCAAAAACCCCCCAAAAATGGTAAAAAAACCCCAAATCTTCTCCAGGACGGCGAGGTGTACTGCATCGACGCCCGTTACTACGGCAACGTCAGTCGCTTCATCAACCACCTGTGCGACCCCAACATCATCCCCGTGAGGGTGTTCATGTTACACCAGGACCTGCGATTCCCCCGCATCGCCTTCTTCAGCAGCCGCCACATCCGGCCCGGAGAGGAGCTGGGGTCGGCTTTAGTGGGGTTTTATATCGATTTATTGGGGTTTATTGGGGTTTTATATCGATTTATTGGGGTTTTATATCGATTTATTGGGGTTTTATATCGATTTATTGGGGTTTATTGGGGTTTATTGGGGTTTTATATCGATTTATTGGGGTTTTATATCGATTTATTGGGGTTTTATATCGATTTATTGGGGTTTATTGGGGTTTTATATCGATTTATTGGGGTTTTATATCGATTTATTGGGGTTTATTGGGGTTTTATATCGATTTATTGGGATTTTATATCGATTTATTGGGATTTATTTGGGTTATTTTGGGGTTTTTGGGGCTTCCCCCGCATCGCCTTCTTCAGCAGCCGCCACATCCGGCCCGGAGAGGAGCTGGGGTGGGGTTTATTGGGGTTTTATATCGATTTATTGGGGTTTATTGGGATTTTATATCGATTTATTGGGATTTATTGGGATTTTATATCGATTTATTGGGATTTATTGGGATTTTATTAGGTATTTATTAGGATTTATTAGGATTTATTGGGATTTATTTGGGATTTATTGGGGTTTATTGCGATTTTATTAGGTATTTATTAGGATTTATTAGGATTTATTAGGATTTATTAGGATTTATTGGGGTTTTATTAGAATTTATTGAGATTTATTTGGGCTTTATTGGGATTTATTAGGATTTATTAGGATTTATTGGGGATTTATTAGGATTTATTGGGGTTTATTAGGATTTATTAGGATTTATTGGGGTTTATTAGGATTTATTAGGTATTTATTAGGATTTATTAGGATTTATTGGGATTTATTGTGGTTATTTTGGGGTTTTTGGGGCTTCCCCCGCATCGCCTTCTTCAGCAGCCGCCACATCCGGCCCGGAGAGGAGCTGGGGTCGGCTTTATTGGGGTTTTATATCGATTTATTGGGGTTTATTGGGATTTTATATCGATTTATTGGGATTTATTGGGATTTTATATCGATTTATTGGGATTTATTGGGATTTTATTAGGTATTTATTAGGATTTATTAGGATTTATTGGGATTTATTTGGGATTTATTGGGGTTTATTGCGATTTTATTAGGTATTTATTAGGTATTTATTAGGATTTATTAGGATTTATTGGGGTTTTATTAGAATTTATTGGGATTTTATTGGGATTTATTGGGATTTATTAGGATTTATTGGGATTTATTTGGATTTATTGGGATTTATTGGGGTTTTATTGGGATTTATTTGGGATTTATTTGGGTTATTTTGGGGTTTTTGGGGCTTCCCCCGCATCGCCTTCTTCAGCAGCCGCCACATCCGGCCCGGAGAGGAGCTGGGGTCGGCTTTATTGGGGTTTTATATCGATTTATTGGGATTTATTGGGGTTTATATGGATTTATTGGGGTTTATTGCGATTTTATTAGGTATTTATTAGGATTTATTAGGATTTATTGGGATTTATTTGGGATTTATTGGGGTTTATTGTGATTTTATTAGGTATTTATTAGGATTTATTAGGATTTATTAGGTTTTATTGGGGTTTCATTTGGGTTTATTGTGATTTTATTAGGTATTTATTAGGATTTATTAGGATTTATTAGGATTTATTGGGGTTTTATTAGAATTTATTGAGATTTATTTGGGCTTTATTGGGATTTATTAGGATTTATTAGGATTTATTGGGGATTTATTAGGATTTATTGGGGTTTATTAGGATTTATTAGGATTTATTGGGGTTTATTAGGATTTATTAGGTATTTACTAGGATTTATTAGGATTTATTGGGATTTATTGGGGTTATTTTGGGGTTTTTGGGGCTTCCCCCGCATCGCCTTCTTCAGCAGCCGCCACATCCGGCCCGGGGAGGAGCTGGGGTCGGCTTTATTGGGGTTTTATATCGATTTATTGGGGTTTATTGGGGTTTTATATCGATTTATTGGGATTTATTGGGATTTTATATCGATTTATTGGGATTTATTGGGATTTTATTAGGTATTTATTAGGATTTATTAGGATTTATTGGGATTTATTTGGGATTTATTGGGGTTTATTGCGATTTTATTAGGTATTTATTAGGATTTATTAGGATTTATTGGGGTTTTATTAGAATTTATTGGGATTTTATTGGGATTTATTGGGATTTATTAGGATTTATTGGGATTTTATATGGATTTATTGGTATTTATTAGGATTTATTAGGATTTATTGGGGTTATTTTGGGGTTTTTGGGGCTTCCCCCACATCGCCTTCTTCAGCAGCCGCCACATCCGGCCCGGGGAGGAGCTGGGGTCGGCTTTATTGGGGTTTTATATCGATTTATTGGGATTTATTGGGATTTATTTGGGTTTTTTGCCATTTTATTAGGTATTTATTAGGATTTATTGAGATTTATTTGGGATTTATTAGGATTTATTAGGATTTATTGGGGATTTATTAGGATTTATTAGTATATATTGGGGTTTTATATGGATTTATTGGGATTTATTGGGGTTTTATTGGGATTTATTTGGGATTTATTGGGGTTTATTGCGATTTTATTAGGTATTTATTAGGGTTTATTAGGATTTATTGGGATTTATTGGGATTTATTTGGGATTTATTGGGGTTTTTTGCCATTTTATTAGGTATTTATTAGGATTTATTGAGATTTATTTGGGATTTATTAGGATTTATTAGGATTTATTGGGGATTTATTAGGATTTATTAGGATTTATTGGGGTTTATTTGGATTTATTGGGGTTTTATATGGATTTATATGGATTTATTAGGATATATTGGGATTTATTGGGATTTATTGGGGTTTTATATGGATTTATATGGATTTATTGGGGATTTATTAGGATTTATTGGGATTTATTGGGGTTTTATATGGATTTATTGGGATTTATTGGAATTTAATAGGATTTTATTGGGATTTATTGGGGATTTTGGGGTGGGATTTGGGATTGGGGATTTGGGATTTGGGATTCAGGATTTGGGATTCAGGATTTGGGATTTGGGATTTGGGATTCAGGATTTGGGATTCAGGGTTTGGGATTCAGGATTCGGAATTTGGGATTCAGGATTTGGGATTTGGGATTTGGGATTCAGGATTTGGGATTCAGGATTTGGGATTCAGGATTTGGGATTTGGGATTCAGGATTTGGGATTTGGGATTCAGGATTTGGGATTCAGGATTCGGAATTTGGGATTCAGGATTCAGGATTTGGGATTTGGGATTCAGGATTTGGGATTCAGGATTTGGGATTTGGGATTCGGGATTCAGGATTTGGGATTTGGGATTCAGGATTTGGGATTTGGGATTCGGGATTTGGGATTTGGAATTTGGGATTCAGGATTCGGGATTCGGGATTTGGGATTCAGGATTTGGGATTTGGGATTTGGGATTCAGGATTTGGGATTTGGGATTCAGGATTTGGGATTCGGAATTTGGGATTCAGGATTCGGGATTTGCGATTCAGGATTTGGGATTTGGAATTTGGGATTCAGGATTCGGGATTTGGGATTTGGGATTCAGGATTTGGGATTTGGGATTCGGAATTCAGGATTTGGGATTTGGGATTCAGGATTTGGGATTTGGGATTTGTGGTGACCCCAGACCCAAATTTGGGATTCGGGATTCGGAATTTGGGATTCAGGATTTGGGATTTGCGATTTGGGATTTGGGATTCAGGATTTGGGATTCAGGATTCGGAATTTGGGATTCAGGATACAGAATTTGGGATTTGGGATTCGGGATTTGGGATTTGTGATTTGTGATTTCCCCCGTCCGTATCCCCAGGTTCGATTACGGGGATCGTTTCTGGGACATCAAGAGCAAATACTTCCCGTGCCAGTGCGGCTCCGAGAAATGCAAACACTCGGCCGAGGCGGGCGGGGGGCGCGGGGACCCCCAGGAGCTGCTGCCCCCGCTGCTGGCCCTGCCCCCGCCCTGAAAACAGCTGGAATCACCCCAAAAAACATCTGGATAACCCTGAAAACACCCGGAATCACCCCAAAAAACACCTGGATAACCCTGAAAACACCCGGAATCGCCCCAAAAAACACCTGGATAACCCTGAAAACACCTGGAATCGCCCCAAAAACACCTGGATAACCCCAAAAACAGCTGGATAACCCTGAAAACAGCTGGAATTGACCCGAAAACAGCTGGATAACCCCAAAAACAGCCGGAATCCACGTGAAAACAGCTGGAATTGACCCAAAACCAGCTGGAATTGACCCCAAAACAGCTGGAATTTACCCAAAACAGCCGGAATCACCCTGAAACACCTGGATAACCCCAAAAACAGCCGGAATCACCCCAAAAACAGCTGGAATGGACCCGAAAACAGCTGGAATCACCCCGAAAACACCTGGATAACCCCCAAAACAGCCGGAATCACCCTGAAAACAGCCGGAATCCACCCGAAAACAGCTGGAATTGACCCCAAAACAGCTGGATAACCCTGAAAACAGCTGGATAACCCCAAAAACACCCGGAATCACCCCAAAAACCAGCTGGAATTGACCCCAAAACAGCCGGAATCACCCCAAAACCAGCCGGAATCGCCCTGAAAACAGCTGGAATTGACCCGAAAACAGCTGGAATTGACCCAAAACCAGCTGGAATCACCCTGAAGAAATGCCCAGAATCACCGCCAAAACACACCCAGATAACCCCAAAAACAGCCGGAGTCACCCCAAAAAACAGCCGGACAACCCCAGGAACCACAAAAAAGCAACGGGAATTCCAAAGGTTTTGAACAAAATGGGGTGGAAATGGCCCCAAATTCATCAAAAATGGAGAAAATTCACCCAAAATTGCCCCAAATTCACCCCAAATGGCCCCAAATTCACTCGAAATGGAGAAAATTCACCCCGAAATTGCCCCAAATTCACCAAAATGGCCCCAAATTTGTTAAAAATGGGTAAAATTCACCCAAAATGGCCCCAAATTCATCAAAAATGGAGAAAATTCACCCAAAATGGCCCCAATTTCCCCTTTGACCCCGCCCCCCTTTGATTGACGTCAGATGTGAACCAATAAAAAGACAGGATTGGGAAAGGGGCGTGGTCTCGTGGAGTGGGCGGGGCTACGGCAAAGGGGGAGGAGGGGTTTAGCCCCCAAAAATTCACCCGGGACCCCCCAAAATCCCCAAAAATTCACTTGGGACCCCCAAAAATTCACTCGGGACCCCCCAAAATTCCCCAAAATCCACTCGGGATCCCCCAAAATCCACTCAGGACCCCAAAAAATCCACTCGGGACCCCCCAAAAATCCCCAAAATCCCCTCGGAACCCTCCAAATCCCCCTCGGGACCCCCAAAAAATCCCCAAAATCCACTCGGGACCCCCCAAAAATCCCCTCGAGACCCCCCAAAAATCCCCAAAATCCATCCGGGACCCCCAAAAAATCGCCAAAATCCACCCGGGACCCCCAAAAATCCACCCGGGACCCCCAAAAATCCCCCAAATCCACTCGGAACCCCCAAATCCCCCTTAGGGCCCCCCAAAATTCACTCGGGACCCCCCAAGAATCCACTCGGGACCCCAGACCCATTTGGGGGGGGGAGGGGAAGTGCTTTATTAACAATGGGGGGACCCCTCCCCCCCCCCCCAAAAACGCCCCCTCCCCCTTCAGGCGGTGGGGGAGGGGCGGGGGGGGTGGGGGGAGGGGTCCCCAAATCCCTGAGTCTGTGGGGGATGGGCGGGGGTCGCGCGTTCCCCTCCCCCACCCCCTCGGGGAGCCCCCCCAAAATGGGAGGGGCCCCGTGGGGACCCCAAAATCCCCCCCAGGGACCCCAAAATCCCCCCCAGGACCCCAAAATCCCCCCTGGGGACCCCAAAATCCCCCCCAGGACCCCAAAATCCCCCCCAGGACTCCCTAATTCCCCTCAGGACCCTCAAAGCTCCCTCAAGACCCCCTAAATCCCCTCAGGGCCCCCCAAATTCCCCTCAGAACCCTCAAATTCCCCTCAGGACCCTCAAATTCCCCTCAGGACCCTCAAATCCCCCTCAGAATCCTCTAAATCCCCTCAAGACGCCCTAAATCCCCTCAGGACCCCTAAATCCCCCTCAGAACTCCCCAAATCCCCTCAGGATTCCCAAATCATCCTCAGGACCCTCAAATCTCCCTTAAGACCCTCTAAATCCCTCTCAGAACCCTCTAAATCCCCTCAGGAACCCTAAATCCCCCTCAGAACTCCCCAATTCCCCTCAGGATTCCCAAATTCCCCTCATGATTCCCAAATGCCCTCAGGATCCCCAAATTCCCCTCAGGATTCCCAAATCCTCCTCAGGACTGCCTAAATCACCTCAGGACCCCCGGAAACCCCAAATTCCCTCGTGCCCCCAGAAGAGCCCTCCGGGATCCCCCCAAATCCCCTCGCCGACCCCCAAATCCCCCTCAAATTTCCCTCAAATTTCCCCCAAATTTCCCCGTTCCTCACCCTCCGCTCTCCGCGCGCGGCCCCAACGCTCCCAGGCCACGCCCCCAACGCGCCGCGCACGCGCAGGACGCGCCCTAAACCCCGCCCAGTGACCTTAAACCACGCCCCTTTATTACCATATATGGAAATTTATCCCATATATGGTGATAAAGGGCTTGGCCACGCCCCCGCCGCGCGCCCTAAACCCCGCCCAGTGACCTTAAACCACGCCCCTTTATTACCATATATGGAAATCCCGGCTGAGGGCTTGGCCACGCCCCTCCCGCACCGCGCGCCCTCAGCGCCCTCAGCGCCCCCCGCCCCTCCCCCCCCCCATCAGGGGGGAGGTTTTGGGGGAAATTTTGGGGTTTTTGGGGAGCCTGGAGGTGAGAGAAGGGCGAGGTGGGGTCCGGGATGGGCCCGAGGCGGCGGAGATGGCGGCGGAGGGCGGTGAAAGCGGCGCTGGTGGCGCTGGGGTTGGCGGTGCTGGCGCTGCTGGGCAGCGGGGAGGGCGAGGAGCTGCTGGCGGAAGCCCTGGCGGCGTGGGGGGAGGGGCGGGGGTCGTGGGGGGATGGGAGGGGTGGGGGGTCGTGGGGGATGAAGATTTGGGGGGAGGGGGAGGCGGGGGTTGGGAGTTGGGGGGGCGTTTTTGTGAATGGGGGGCGTGGGAAAGGGGCGGGGTTTACGCGTGGGGGGCGTGGGAAGGGGGCGGGGCTTGTGAGGGGCGCGGGGTTTATGAATGAAGGGGAGGGGGCTGGGAAAAGGGGGTCGGGGGTCGTGAATGGGAGCGCGGGGGTCGCGAATGGGGACGGAATTTGGGGTCCTGGGGGGGAAATTGGGGCTCCCGGGGGCCGAATTGGGGGTACCGGGGGTCGAATTTGGGCTCCCGGGGCTGGAATTGGGGGTATCGGGGGTCGAATTGGAGGTACCAGGGGTGAAATTGGGGGTCCCGGGGGTCGAATTGGGGGTCCCGGGGGTGAAATTGGGGCTCTTGGGGGTGGAATTTTGACTCCTGGGGGTGAAATTTCGGCTCCTGGGGGTCGAATTGGGGGTCCCAGGGCTGGAATTTTGGCTCCTGGGGGTCGAATTTGGGGTCCCGGGGGTCGAATTTTGGGTCCTGAGGGTGAAATTAGGGGTCCCGAGGGTGAAACTGGGGGTCCCTCTTCCCCCAACGGGGATCCCCACACCCTCCCCGACTGTTCCGGCCTCCTGTCAGGCGGCTCCGGCCTCCTCCCGGAATCTCCCTCAGAATCCCCCCGAACCCCCAAACTTCTCCTGTCACCCCCTCCTTGCTCACCCCCCTCCCCTTTCCTCCTCATCCTCATCCCCAGCTCCCCCTCACACCTGGAGCGTCGCCTCGCCGTGCGCGACACCTGGGGCGGCAACACCTGGCCGGACACCGACACCCCCCCGAGCCGCACCGTGTTCGTTCTGGGTGTTTCCACCTCCCCACGAGAACAACGGGAGGTGTTGGAGGAATGGCGACAACACCGCGACATCCTCCAAGGTGATTTCCCCGACACCTACACCAACCTCACCTGGAAAACGCTGTTGTTGCTCCGCTGGAGCCGTTCCTGTTGCGAGGGAACCCCGTTCCTGCTCAAAGCCGACGACGACGTCTTCGTCAACGTTCCGGCCGTCGCCGCGTACCTGACGGAGCGAACGGCGCCGCCCTCCCGCCTGTACCTGGGCCGCGTCCACTGGCGGGTGACGCCCAACCGAGACCCCCGCAGCCGTCACCACGTCCCGGCGCGGTCGTACCCCGGCGGGTCGTTCCCGCCGTACTGCAGCGGCACGGCGTACGTGCTGTCGCGTCGGGCGGCGCTGGCGGTGTTGGCGGAGGCGCCGGGGGTCGCGCCGGAGCTGCCGGAGGACGCGTGGGTCGGGGTGTGCGCCGGGAGGGCGGGGGTGGCGGTGAGACACTCGGCGAGGTTCGGGGGTTCGTGGCGGTTTCCCGCCGACGGGTGTTGCGTGGGGCGGGTGTTGTTCAGCGCGCACGGGGTGCGGCCGGGGGAGATGAGGAAGGTGTGGGCGGAGAGGCCGGGGGGTTGTGGGGTGTTGCGGGGGGCTCTGGGGGTGACGGGGTGTCGGCTGATGGCGCTGGGGGCGTGGCTGTGGGGAGAGGGGCGGGGCCATGGGGAGTGACGTCATTGGGCTGTGATGTCATTGGGGTGACATCATGAGGTGGTGATGTCATTGGATGATGTCATGGGCCTGTGATGTCATTGGGGTTGTGACATCATTGGGTGATGTTGTAAGACTATGATGTCATTGGGGTGACGTCATGAGGTTGTGATGTACTGGGTGACATTGTGGGACGGTGACGTCACTGGGGTGATGTCATTGGGCGGTGATGTCATTGAGCTCTGATGTCATGGGGTGATGTCATTGGGCTGTGATGTCATTTGGGTGATGTCATGGGGTGGTGATGTCATTGGGGTGATGTCACTCGGCAGTGATGTCATGGGGCGGTGATGTCATTGGACAATGTCATTGGGGTGATGTCATTGGGCTGTGACGTCATTGGGATGATGTCATTGGGCGGTGATGTCATTTGGGATGATGTCATTGGGTGGTGATGTCATTTGGGTGATGTCATTGGGGTGATGTCATTGGGCAATGATGTCATTGGGCAGTGATGTCACTGGGGTTTTGATGTCATTGGATGATGTCATTGGGCAATGATGTCATTGGGGTGACATTACGGAGTGATGACGTCATCAGGGGTGACGTCACCGGTCGGAGTCACCCCCTCAAATGGCACCGCGGGAGTTTGGTGGCCCCAGGGTGGCCCTGCTGGGGGACACAGGAACAGTGACACAGGAACGGGAACAGTGACACCCGGACATGGGGACAGCGACACCCGGACACGGCTGTGACACCCAGACACGGGGACAGTGACACCCGGACACGGGGACAGTGACACCCGGACACGGGGACAGTGACACCCGGACACGGCTGTGACACCCAGACACGGGAACAGTGACACCCGGACACGGGGACAGTGACACCCGGACACGGGGACAGTGACACCCGGACACGGCTGTGACACCCGGACACGGGAACAGTGACACAGGAACGGGAACAGTGACACCCGGACACGGCTGTGACACCCGGACATGGGAACAGTGACACCCGGACACGGGGACAGTGACACCCGGACATGGGAACAGTGACACCCGGACACAGGAACAGTGACACAGGAACAGGAACAGTGACACCCGGACACGGGAACAGTGACACAGGAACGGGAACAGTGACACCTGGACATGGGGACAGTGACACCCGGACATGGGAACAGTGACACCCGGACACGGCTGTGACACCCGGACACGGGAACAGTGACACCCGGACACGGGAACAGTGACACCCGGACACGGCTGTGACACCCGGACACGGGAACAGTGACACCCGGACACGGGGACAGTGACACCCAGACACGGGGACAGTGACACCCGGACACGGGAACAGTGACACCCAGACATGGGGACAGCGACACCCAGACACGGGGACAGTGACACCCGGACACGGGAACAGTGACACCCAGACATGGGGACAGCGACACCCAGACACGGGGACAGTGACACCCGGACACGGGAACAGTGACACCCAGAGACGGGAACAGTGACACCCGGACACGGGAACAGTGACACCCGGACATGGGAACAGTGACACCCGGACGTGGCTGTGACACCCAGACATGGGAACAGTGACACCCGGACACGGGGACAGCGACACCCGGACACGGCTGTGACACCGGAACAGTGACACCCGGACACGGCTGTGACACCCGGACACGAGGACAGTGACACAGCTGTCACCTGGACCTGGCACAGTGACCCTGATGTCCCTCAGGTGTTCCTCAGGTGTCCCTGATGTCACTCAGGTGTCCCTCAGATGATCCTGGTGTCCCTCAGATGACACTGAGGTGTCCCAGGTGTCCTTCAGGTGTCCCAGGTGTCCCTCAGGTGTCCCTCAGATGTCACCCAGGTGTCCCTCAGGTGTCCCAGGTGTCACTCAGGTGTCCCTCAGATGATCCTGGTGTCCCTCAGATGTCACTGAGGTGTCCCTGATGTCCCTCAGGTGTCCCCCAGGTGTCCCCCAGGTGTCCTTCAGGTGTCACCTGGATGTCCCAGGTGTCCCCCAGGTGTCCCTCAGGTGTCTCAGATGTCCCTCAGGTGTCACTGAGGTGTCCCAGGTGTCCCTCAGGTGTCCCAGATGTCCCTCAGGTGTCACTGAGGTGCCCCAGGTGTCCCTCAGGTGTCACCCAGGTGTCACCTCAGGTGTCCCTGATGTCACTCAGGTGTCCTTCAGGTGTCCCTCAGGTGTCACTGAGGTGTCCCAGGTGTCCCTCAGGTGTCCCTCATGTCACTCAGGTGTCACCCAGATGTCTCAGGTGTCACCTGGATGTCCCAGGTGTCCCTCAGGTGTCCCAGGTGTCCCTCAGGTGTCCCTGATGTCACTCAGGTGTCCCTCAGGTGTCCCCCAGGTGTCCCTCAGGTGTCCCCCAGGTGTCCCTCAGGTGTCACCTGGATGTCCCAGGTGTCCCTCAGGTGTCCCTCAGGTGTCACCTGGATGTCCCAGGTGTCCCTCAGGTGTCCCTCAGATGTCACCCAGGTGTCCCTCAGGTGTCCCAGGTGTCACTCAGGTGTCCCTCAGATGATCCTGGTGTCCCTCAGATGTCACTGAGGTGTCCCAGGTGTCCCTCAGGTGTCACCTGGATGTCACCCAGGTGTCCTTCACGTGTCACTCAGATGTCCCTGATGTCACTCAGGTGTCACCCAGGTGTCCCTCAGGTGTCTCAGATGTCCCTCAGGTGTCACCTGGATGTCCCAGGTGTCACCCACGTGTCACCTCAGGTGTCCCTGCTGTCACTCAGGTGTCCTTCAGGTGTCCCTCAGGTGTCCCTGAGGTGTCCCAGGTGTCCCTCAGGTGTCACCCACGTGTCACCTCAGGTGTCCCTGCTGTCACTCAGGTGTCCTTCAGGTGTCCCTCAGGTGTCACTGAGGTGTCCCAGGTGTCCCTCAGGTGTCCCTCATGTCCCTCAGGTGTCACCCAGATGTCTCAGGTGTCACCTGGATGTCCCAGGTGTCCCTCAGGTGTCCCTCAGGTGTCTCAGATGTCCCTCAGGTGTCACTGAGGTGTCCCAGGTGTCCCCCAGGTGTCCCTCAGGTGTCACCCAGGTGTCCCCCAGGTGTCCCTCAGGTGTCCCTCAGGTGTCCCAGGTGTCCCTCAGGTGTCCCTGATGTCACTCAGGTGTCACCCAGGTGTCCTTTGGGTGTCCCTCAGGTGTCACTGATGTCACCCAGGTGTCCCAGGTGTCACCCAGGTGTCCCTCAGGTGTCCCTGATGTCACTCAGGTGTCACCCAGGTGTCCTTCAGGTGTCCCTCAGGTGTCCCCCAGGTGTCACCCCCCAATAAAGTCCCCAGTGCTGGTGACACCGTGGTGGCTTTGTCTGGGGGAGGGGACCCCAAAATGGGGAGAGGGGACATTGGGGACCCCAAAAATGGGGAGGGAACCCCAAAAATTGGGATGGGAACCCTAAAATCGGGGTTGAGACCCCAAAAATTGGGATTGGGACAATTTGGGGACCCCTAAAAATGGGGAGGGGACTTTGAGGACCCCAAAAATGGGGAGAGAACCCCAAAAATTGGGATTGGGACATTTTGGGGATCCCCAAAAATGGGGAGGGGACTTTGAGGACCCCAAAAATGGGGAGAGGACCCCAAAAATTGGGATTGGGACATTTTGGGGACCCCAAAAATGAGGAGGGAACCCCAAAAATTGGGATTGGGACAATTTGGGGATCCCCAAAAATGGGGAGGGGACTTTGAGGACCCCAAAAATGGGGAAAGGACCCCAAAAATTGGGATTGGGACATTTTGGGGATCCCAAAAATTGGGATGGGACCCCCAAAAACGGGGAGGGGACATTGAGGACCCCAAAAATGGGGAAGTGACCCCAAAAATTGGGATTGGGACAATTTGGGGACCCTAAAATGGGAAGGGGACCCCAAAAATTTGGATTGGGACAATTTGGGGATCCCCAAAAATGGGGAGGGGACTTTGAGGACCCCAAAAATGGGGAGAGAACCCCAAAAATTGGGATTGGGACCCCAAAAATTGGGATTGGGACAATTTGGGGACCCCCAAAAATGGGGAGGGGACTTTGAGGACCCCAAAAATGGGGAAAGGACCCCAAAAATTGGGATTGGGAACCCAAAAATTTGGATTGGGATGATTTGGGGACCCCCAAAAATGGAGAGGGGACATTGAGGACCCCAAAAATGGGGAAAGGACCCCAAAAATTGGGATTGGGATGATTTGGGGACCCTAAAAATGGGGATGGGACCCCAAAAATTTGGGATAAGACCCCAAATATGGGGATGGGGACACCTTGAAGACCCCAAAATTTGGGATGAGACCCCAAAATTTGGGATGAGCCCCCCCAGGTTGGGGACAAAACCCCTCCAGACACCCCAAAATCGCCGCTCCCAAAATTTTATTTCCTGAACCTTTCCAGGGCTCCCCTTTTTTGGGAAAATCCCCCCAAATTCTGGCCGGGAATCCCCTCCTTCCCTTTCCCGGGATTTTTGGGCTTTCCCCGCTTTTTTCCCACTTTTTTTTGGGATTTTTCCGCTGTTTTTTTCCCAGTTTTTGGGGATTTTTCCAGGTTTTTTTCCCCCATTTTTTGGGATTTTTCTCCCAACTTTTTCCCAATTTTTGGGGATTTTTCCAGATTTTTTTCCCCCATTTTTTGGGATTTTTCTCCCAATTTTTCCCCCATTTTTGGGGATTTTTCTCCCAATTTTTCCCCATTTTTTTTGGATTTTTCCATAATTTTTCCACCATTTTTTGGGAGAATCTCTCCCATTTTTTCCACAGATTTTGGGGATTTTCCTGCTGTTTTTTCCATGGATTTTGGGGATTTTCCCGCCGTTTTTTCCATGGATTTTGGGGATTTTCCCACCATTTTTTCCACAGATTTTGGGAGGATTTTTCCTGTTTTTTTCCCGGTTTTTGGGAGGATTTTTCCCATTTTTTCCCCGTTTTCTCTTTCCTTTTTCCTCCTTTTCCTGGGGGGTTCCCGCTCCTCGTTTTTCTCCTTCTGCTCCAAACTCTGCCGGATCCGGGCCTGGGGGAGGGGGAAAATTTGGGAATTCCCAAAATTCTGGGAAGTCCTGAAATCCTGGGAACCCCCCCCAAGAAGTTTGGGAATTCCCCAAAAATCTCAGGAATTCCCTGGGAAATCCCTCCCAAATTTGTGGGGTTTTTTTGGGATGGAGGGGGAGGACACCCAAAAATTCCCGAAGAATTCCCAAAAAAAAATCCCCAAAAATTCCCCAAAAAAATCCCCTAAAATTCCCAAAAACTCCCAAATATTCCCCCCCAAAATTCCCCAAAACTCCCAAAATTTTCCCCAAAAAATCCCCCCAAAATTCCCTAAAAGTTTCCAAAAAATTCCCAATAATTCCCTAAAATCCCTCCCAAAATTGCAAGAAATTTCCATAAAAATACCAAAAAATTCCCAATAATTTCCCAAGAACCCTCCAAAAAATTCCCTAAAAGTTCCCAAAAATTCCCAATCACTTCCCAAAAAAATCTCTAAAAATCCCCCCAAAAATCCCAAATAATTCTCCCAAAAAATCCCTAAAAATTCTAAATTTCCCTAAAAGTTCCCAAAAAATTCCCAAAAAATCCCCGAAAAATTCCCAAAAAATCCCCTAAAAAATCCCAAAAGTTCCCAAAAAATTCCCAAAAAAATCCCTAAAAATCCCCCCAAAATTCCCAAAAATTCCCCCAAAATTACCAAAAATTCCCTAAAAATCCCCAAAAAATCCCCCAAAAATTCCATAAAAATCCCCCAAAAATTCCCCAAAATTCCCTAAAAGCTCCCAAAAAATTCCCTCAAAAATCCCAAAAAATCCCCCCAAAATTCCCCAAAAATTCCCAATAACTTCCCAAGAATTCCCCTAAAAATTCCCAAAAAATCCTCCAAAAATCCCCTAAAATTTCCCAAAAACTCCCCAAAAGCTCCCAAAGAATTCCCAATAGTTTCCAAAAAAATTCCAAGAAATTTCCCTAAAAATCCCCAAAAAATCCCTAAAAATCCCCCAAAATTTCCCAAAAAATTCCCAAAAACTTCCCAAAAATTCCCCTTAAAAATAAAAAAAATCTCCAAAAATAAAAAAAATCCCCAAAAATTCCCAAAAAATCCCCCCAAAATTCCCTAAAAATCCCCCAAAAATTCCCAAAAAATCCCCCAAAAATTCCCAAAAATCCCCTCAAAATTCCCTAAAAATTCCCAAAAATCCCCCCAAAATTCCCAAAAAATCCCTAAAAATCCCCAAAAAATTCCCAAAAAATCCCCCAAAAACTCCCAAAAATTCTCCCAAAAATCTCCCCAAAATTCCCAAAAAATCCCTAAAAATCCCCCAAAAATTCCCAAAAATCCCCAAAAAATCCCCCAAAAATCCCCCAAAATTTGCAAAAAATTCCCAAAAATTCCCAAAAAACCCCCCAAAAATTCTCCCAAAAATCCCCCCAAAATTCCCTAAAAATTCCCAAAAAATCCCTAAAAATCCCCCAAAAATTCCCAAAAATTCCCAAAAGATCCCCCCAAAATTCCCAAAAATTCTCCCAAAAATCCCCCCAAAATTCCCTAAAAATCCCCCAAAAATCCCTAAAAATCCCCAAAAAATTCCCAAAAAATTCCCACAAATTCCCAAAAGATTCCCCCAAAATTCCCAAAAAATCTCCCAAAAATCCCCCCAAAATTCCCAAAAAATCCCCCAAAAATTCCCAAAAATTCCCAAAATCCCCCCAAAATTCCCCCAAAATCCCCAAAAATTCGCAAAAAATTCCCAAAAATTCCCAAAAAACCCCCCAAAAATTCCCAAAAATTCTCCCAAAAATCCCCCCAAAATTCCCTAAAAATCCCCAAAAAATCCCTAAAAAATTCCCAAAAATTCCCCCAATTTTCCCCCCAAAATTCCCTAAAAATCCCCAAAAAATCCCTAAAAATCCCCCAAAAATTCCCAAAAATTCTCCCAAAAATCTCCCCAAAATTCCCTAAAAATCCCCAAAAATTCCCCCCAAAATTCCCCCAAAAATCCCCCCAAAATTCCCAAAAATTCGCAAAAAATTCCCAAAAATCCCCCAAAAATCCCCCAAAAATCCCCAAAATTCCCAAAAAAATCCCAAAAATTCCCCAACATTCCCAGAATTCTGGGAATTCCAGGAATTCCGGGAATCTCTCACCCTCAGCTCCTGGTGAGCCACCTGACGCCGCCGGTGCTCGGGGTCCCTCCCCTTGTGGCGCTTCCGGGGTCGGAATTTGGGTTTGGAATCGGGGTCGAATCCCTGGGAAAAAAAACGGGAATGGGTGGGGGAGGGGCTGGGGAGAGAATCCCGGGATTTTGGGGCGGAATTCCGGGATTTTGGGGCGGAATTCCGGGATTTTGGGACGGAATTCTGGGATTTTGGGGCAGAATTCTGGGATTTTGGGGCAGAATTCCATGATTTTTGTGAGATTTCTGGGATTTTGGATCAGAATTCCGAAATTTTGGGTCAGATTCCCGGGATTTTGGGTGAGAATCCTGGGATTTTGGGTCAGAATTCCAGAATTTTTGTGGGATTCCCAGGATTTTGGGTCAGAATCCTGGGATTTTTGTGAGATTTCTGTGATTTTGAGTCAGAATCCCAGGATTTTGGGGCAGAATTCCAGGATTTTGGGGCAGAATTCTGGGATTTTGAGTCAGAATTCCAGGATTTTGGGGTAGAATTCTGGGATTTTGGGGCGGAATTCCGGGATTTTGGGGCGGAATTCTGGGATTTTGGGGCGGAATTCTGGGATTTTGGGGCGGAATTCCGGGATTTTGGGGCGGAATTCCGGGATTTTGGGACAGAATTCCGGGATTTTGGGGCGGAATTCTGGGATTTTGGGGCGGAATTCCAGGATTTTGGGGCGGAATTCCGGGATTTTGGGGCGGAATTCTGGGATTTCGGGGCGGAATTCCGGGATTTTGGGGCGGAATTCCGGGATTTTGGGTCAGAATTTCAGGATTTTGGGTGAGAATTCTGGGATTTTTATGGGATTCCCAGGATTTTGGGTCAGAATTTCAGGATTTTGGGTCAAAACTTCAGGATTTTGGGTCAGAATCTCAGGATTTTTGTGAGAATCCCAAGATTTTGGATCAGAATTTCAGGATTTTGGGTCAAAATTCCAGGATTTTTGTGAGATTTCTGGGATTTTGGGGCAGAATCCCGAGATTTTCAGGCAGAATTTCAGGATTTTGGGTCAGAATTCTGGGATTTTTGTGAGATTTCTGGGGTTTGGGTCAGAATTCCCGGATTTTGGGTCAGAATCCCGGGATTTGGGGTCAGAATTCCAGGATTTTGTGTCAGAATTCCAGGATTTTGGGTCAGATTCCCGGGATTTTGGATCAGAATTCCGGGATTTTGTGTGAGATTCCAGGATTTTTGTGAGATTTCTGGGATTTTGGGTCAGAATCTCAGGATTTTGGGTCAGAATTCCAGGATTTTTGTGATTCCCAGGATTTTGAGTCAGATTCCCGGGATTTGGGGTCAGAATTTCAGAATTTTGGGTCAGAATTCCCGGGATTTTGGGTCAGAATTCCAGGATTTTGGGTGAGAATCCTGGATTTTGGGTCAGAATTCCCGGGATTTTGGGTCAGAATTCCCGGATTTTGAGTCAGATTCCCGGGATTTTGGGTGAGAATCCTGGATTTTGGGTCAGAATTCCCAGATTTTGGGTGAAATTCCCGGATTTTGGGTGAAATTCCCGGGATTTCGGGGCGGTACCAGGCGCTGGATCCTCTCCTGGCGTTTCTGTTCCAGCCCGGCCTCGTCCACGCGCGACAGCAGCGACGGCTCCGGGGTCAGCAGCTCCCACGGGATCTGGGAAAAACCGGGAATGAGGGGGAAAATCGGGAATTTGGGGGAAAATCTGGGAATTTAGGGGGGAAAATTGGGAATTTGGGGGAGAAAATGGGAATTTTTTTTGGGAAAAATGGGAATTTTTTTGGGAAAATTGGGAATTTTTTGAGGAAAATTGGGAATTTTTTTGGGAAAATTGGGAATTTTTTTGGGAAAATGGGAATTTTTGGGGAAAAATGGGAATTTTTTGAGGAAAATTGGGAATTTAGGGGAAAAAATTGGGATTTGGGGGGGAAAAATGAGAATTTGGGGGAAAAATGGGATTTGGGGGGAAAAAATGGGAATTTAGGGGGGAAAACTGGGAATTTGGGGGGGAAAAATGGGAATTTTTTGGGGAAAATTGGGAATTTTTTGGGGAAAAATGGGAATTTGGGGTGGGAAAATGAGGAATTTGGGGTGAAAAATGGGAATTTGGGGGGAAAAACTGGGAATGAGGAAGAAAATCTGGGAATTTGGGGGGGAAAATCAGGAATGAGGGGGAAAATCGGGAAATTCGGGGGAAAAATGGGAATTTTTTTGGGAAAATTGGGAATTTTTTTGGGGAAAAATGGGAATTTGGGGGGAAAAACGGGAATTTGGGGGAAAAAATGGGAATTTTGGGGGGAAAATTGGGAATTTTTTGGGGAAAATTGGGAATTTTGGGGGAAAAATTGGGAATTTTTTGGGGAAAATCCGGGAATTTGGGGGGAAAATCGGGAATTTGGGGGGAAAAATGGGAATTTGGGGGGAAAAACTGGGAATGAGGAAGAAAATCTGGGAATTTGAGGGGGAAAATCAGGAATGAGGGGGAAAATCGGGAAATTCGGGGGAAAAATGGGAATTTTTTGGGGAAAATAGGGAATTTAGGGGAAAAAATTGGGATTTGGGGGGGGAAAATGAGAATTTGGGGGAAAAATGGGATTTGGGGAGAAAAAATGGGAATTTAGGGGGGAAAATTGGGAATTTGGGGGGGAAATTGGGAATTGGGGGGGAAAAATAAGAATTTTTGGGGAAAATGGGAATTTTGGGGGAAAATCCGGGAATTTGGGGGGAAAAATGAGAATTTGGGGGAAAAAATTGGGATTTGGGGAAAAAAATGGGAATTTAGGGGGGAAAATTTGGGAATTGGGGAAAATTGGGAATTTTGGGGGGAAAAAATGGGAATTTTGAGAGAGAAAATGGGAATTTTTTTGGGGGAAAATGGGAATTTGGGGGAAAATTGGGAGTTTGGAGGGAAAATTGGGAATTTGGGGGGGAAAATTGGGATCTGGGGGGAAAAACTGGGAATGAGGAGGATAATTGGGAATTTGGGGGGGAAAAAAGGGAATTTGGGGGGGAAAATGGGAATTTTTTTGGGAAAAATGGGAATTTTTTTGGGAAAATTGGGAATTTTTTGAGGAAAATTGGGAATTTTTTGGGGAAAATTGGGAATTTTTTTGGGAAAATTGGGAATTTTTTGAGGAAAATTGGGAATTTAGGGGAAAAAATTGGGATTTGGGGGGGGAAAATGGAAATTTAGGGGGGAAAAATGGGAATTTAGGGGGGAAAATTTGGATTTGGGGGAAAAATGGGAGTTTTGGGGGGAAATTGGGAATTTGGGGGATAATTCAGGAATTTGGGGTGGAAAAATGAGGGTTTGGGGGAAAAATTGGGAATTTGGGGGGAAAAATTGGGAATTGGGGGGGAAAAATGGGAATTTAGGGGGGAAAATTGGGAATTTGGGAGGGAAAATTTGGATTTGGGGGAAAAATGGGAATTTTTGGGGGAAAATTGGGAATTTGGGGGGGAAAATTGGGAATTTTTTGGAGAAAAATGGGATTTTTTGGGGAAAATTGAAAATTTAGGGGGAAAAATGGGAATTTTTTGGGAAAAATGGGATTTGGAGGGGGGAAAATTGGAATTTTTAGAGAAAAATAGGAATTTTTTTGGAGAAAAATGGGAATTTGGGATGGAAACCCAGGAATTTGGGATCTCAGGGCATCAGGAAAAGATTTTGGGATAAAAAATCCTGGGAATTTGGGGATTTTGGGGATTTTTTACCTTTTCCAGCAGCGCTTTCACTTCCCACTCCTGGCGCTGCCGGCGGCTCCGGAAGGGATTGTTCTCCAAAGCGTCCAAATTCGGCTCCCCCGCCCCTAAAATTCGGGAATTTGGGAATTCCAGAGGAAATTTTGGGAATTTTGAGGTTGGGGAGGTGAAAAATCCCCCAGGAAATGGAAAAATTCCAGCGGGAATCGCGTTGGATCCGTGGGAATTGTCTCAAAATTCAGATAAAATTAATTAAAAATTGAGGATTTTTAGGAATTCCCAAAGTTTTTGGGAATTTTTAGGTGGTAGCAGGATGTTGGTGAATTCCAGATTCCCAAAATTCCCAAAAATCCCCTGAAAATGCCCCAAAAATTGCTTTAAAATTCTCAAAAAAACCCAAAAAATTCCCCAAAACCCCCCAAAATTAAAAAAAAAACCCTAAAAAATTCCCAGAATTCCCAAAATTCCAGGAATTCCTGGAATTCCCACCTGGCATCAGGATGCTGCTGAATCCCAGGTTTCCAAAATCCCCAAAAATCTCCTTAAAATGCCCCAAATTTGCTTTAAAATTCCCAAAAAATTAAAAAAAAAAATTCAAAAAAAATCCAAAAAAATTCAAAAAAAATCTAAAAAAATTCAAAAAAAATCTAAAAAAATTCCCAAAAAATTCCCAAAATTCCCAGAATTCCCCAAATTCCTGGAATTCTCACCTGGCACCAGGATGCTGCTGAATCCCAACTCATGTCCACCTCCCAAACACCCCAAAACCACTTTAAAATTCCCAAAAAAATTCCCAAAAAAATCCTAAAAAATTAAAAAAAAATCTGAAAAAAATCCCAAAAAATTCCAAAAAAATCCCAAAAAAATCCCAAAAAATTCCCAAAATTCCCAGAATTCCCAAAATTCCTGGAATTCTCACCTGGCACCAGGATGCTGGTGAACCCCAGGCTGTGGCCACCTCCCAAATACCCCAAAAACCACTTTAAAATACCCCAAAAAATTAAAAAAAAATTCAAAAAAATCCAAAAAAATTCCAAAAAATTCCAAAAAAATCCCAAAAAAATTCCAAAAAAATTCCCAAAATTCCCAGAATTCCCAAAATTCCTGGAATTCTCACCTGGCACGAGGATGCTGCTGAATCCCTGCCCATGGCCACCTCCCAAACACCCCCAAACCACTTTAAAATTCCCCAAAAAATTAAAAAAAAATTTAAAAAAAATCCAAAAAAAATCCAAAAAATTCCAAAAAAATTCCCAAAATTCCCAGAATTCCTGGAATTCTCACCTGGCACCAGGATGCTGGTGAATCCCTGCCCATGGCTGGTGCCCAAACACCCCAAAACCACTTTAAAATTCCCCCAAAAATTCCCAAAAAAATCCTAAAAAATTTAAAAAAAATCTGAAAAAAATCCCCAAAAATTCCCAAAAAATTCCCAAAATTCCCAGAATTCCCAAATTTCCTGGAATTCTCACCTGGCACCAGGATGCTGCTGAATCCCTGCCCATGGCTGGTGCCCAAACACCCCAAAACCACTTTAAAATTCCCCAAAAAATTAGAAAAAATTCAAAAAAAATTCAAAAAAAATCCCAAAAAATTCCAAAAAATTCCAAAAAAATTCCCAAAAAATTCCCAAAATTCCCAGAATTCCCAGAATTCCTGGAATTCTCACCTGGCACCAGGATGCTGGTGAATCCCAACTCATGTCCACCTCCCAAACACCCCAAAACCACTTTAAAATTCCCCCAAAAATTCCCAAAAAAATCCTAAAAAATTAAAAAAAAATCTGAAAAAAATCCCCAAAAATTCCAAAAAAATTCAAAAAAATTCCCAAAATTCACAGAATTCCCAAAATTCCCAGAATTCCCACCTGGCACCAGGATGTTGGTGAACCCCAGGCTGTGGCCACCTCCCAAATACCCCAAAAACCACTTTAAAATTCCCCAAAAAATAAAAAAAAATTAAAAAAAAATCCAAAAAACTCCAAAAAAATTCCAAAAAAATCCCAAAAAAATCCCAAAAAATTCCCAAAATTCCCAGAATTCCCAGAATTCCTGGAATTCCCACCTGGCACGAGGATGCTGGTGAATCCCTGCCCATGACCAGCGCCCAGGACGTCCTCGAAGGGGCAGAACCGGAGCCCCTGGAGGGAATTTGGGGTTCGGTGCTGCAGGAACGGCCTCGGGAGGGACCCGGAATCCACCCGGGAATAAACCTGGGAAAAGGAAAATCCGGAATTCTGGGGGAAAAATGGGAATTTGGGGAGGAAATCTGGGAATTTGGGGAGGAAATTCAGGAATTTGGGGAGAAAAATGGGAATTTTGGGGTGGAAAATGGGGATTTGGGGGGAAAATCTGGGAATTTGGGGGAAAAATGGGAATTTTGGGAGGGAAAAATGGGAATTTTGGGAGGGAAAAATGGGAATTTGGAGAAAAATCTGGAAATTTTGGGGAAAAATGGGAATTTGAAGGGGAGAAATGGGAATTTTTTGGGGAAAATTGGGATTTTAGGAGGGAAAAAGGGGAATTTTGGGGGAAAAAAAGGGAATTTGGGGGAAAAATGGGAATTTGAGGGGGAAAATGGGAATTTGGGGGAAAAATGGGAATTTTGGGGTGGAAAATGGGGATTTGGGGGGAAAATCTGGGAATTTGGGGGAAAAATGGGAATTTTGGGAGGGAAAAATTGGGATTTTAGGGTGTTCTGGGTGCGTTTTTGGGTCTATTTTGGTGGTTTTTGGGTCTCTGACCTGCACCAGGTCCCCGCAGGCGCTGGCCAGGAGCCCCCTCTGGCTGAATTCCAGGTGTGCAGCCCCCGTTGGGACCCCCCATTCCTGCAGGATCCCGAAATTCCGAAGGTCAAAAATCCGGATCTTCCGGTCCAAACCCGACGTGGCCATCAGGCTGCGGATGGGGAGAACAAATTCCAGCAGAATTCCAGGGAAATCCAGGAAAATCCAACCAAAATCCAGCCAAATTCACCCAAATTCCAGCAAATTCCAGGGAAATCCACCCAAATCCAGGAAAATCCCACCCAAATTCCAGCAGAATTCCAGGGAAATCCAGGAAAATCCAACCCAAATCCAGGAAAATGCAGGAAAATCCCACCCAAATCCAGGAAAATCCAACCCAAATCCAACCAAAATCCAGCAGAATTCCAGGGAAATCCAGGGAAATCCCACCCAAATCCAGGAAAATCCAACCAAAATCCAACCAAATTCACCCAAATTCCAGCAAATTCCAGCAAATTCCAGCAGAATTCCAGGGAAATCCAGGAAAATCCAACCCAAATCCAGGAAAATCCAGGAAAATCCCACCCAAATCCAGGAAAATCCAACCAAAATCCAACCAAAATTCCAGCAAATTCCAGCAGAATTCCAGGAAATCCAGGGAAATCCAGGAAAATCCCACCCAAAATCCAGGAAAATCCCACCCAAATCCAGGAAAATCCCACCCAAATCCAGGAAAATCCAACCCAAATCCAGGAAAATCCCACCCAAATCCCGAAAATCCCACCCAAATCCAGGAAAATCCAACCAAAATCCAACCAAATCCACCCAAATTCCAGCAAATTCCAGCAGAATTCCAGGGAAATCCACCCAAATCCAGGAAAATCCCACCCAATTCCAGCAAATTCCAGGGAAATCCAGGGAAATCCCACCCAAATCCAGGAAAATCCAACCAAAATCCAACAAAATCCACCCAAATTCCAGCAAATTCCAGCAAAATCCACCCAAAATCCAGGAAAATCCACCCAAATCCCACCAAATCCAGGAAAATCCCACTCAAATCCATCCAAATCCAGGAAAATCCAACCAAAATCCAACCAAATTCACCCAAATTCCAGCAAATTCCAGCAGAATTCCAGGGAAATCCAGGGAAATCCCACCCAAATCCACCCAAATCCAGGAAAATCCAACCCAAACCCAACCAAATTCCAACGAAATTCCAGGAAAATTCCAGGGAAATCCAGGAAAATCCCACCCAAATTCCAGCAGAATTCCAGCAAAATCCAGGGAAATCCAGGAAAATCCAACCCAAATCCACCCAAATTCCAGGGAAATCCAGGGAAATCCAGGAAAATCCAACCCAAATTCCAGCAGAATTCCAGGGAAATCCAGGGAAATCCCACCCAAATCCAGGAAAATCCAACCAAAATCCAACCAAATCCATCCAAATTCCAGCAAATTCCAGCAGAATTCCAGGGAAATCCAAGAAAATCCAACACAAACCCAACCAAATTCCAGGGAAATCCAGGAAAATCCAAGAAAATGCTGGAAAATCCCACCCAAATCCAGGAAAATCCAACCAAAATCCAACCAAATTCCAGCAAATTCCAGCAAAATCCACCCAAAATCCAGGAAAATCCCACTCAAATCCACCCAAATCCAGGAAAATCCAGGAAAATCCCACCCAAATCCAGGAAAATCCCACCAAAATCCAACCAAATTCCAGCAAATTCCAGCAAAATTCCAGCAAAATTCAGGGAAATCCAGGAAAATCCCACCCAAATTCCAGCAGAATTCCAGGGAAATCCAAGAAAATCCAACCCAAACCCAACCAAATTCCAGCAGAATTCCAGGGAAATCCAGGAAAATCCAACCAAAATCCAGGAAAATCCAACCAAAATCCAACCAAATCCACCCAAATTCCAGCAAATTCCAGCAAATTCCAGGGAAATCCAGGAAAATCCAACCCAAATCCACCCAAAATCCAGCAGAATTCCAGGAAAATCCGGCAAATTCCAGCAAAATCCACCCAAAATCCAGGAAAATCCCACCAAAATCCACCCAAATCCCACCAAATTCCAGAAATCCCCCAGAATTCCCAAAAATCCCTTGGAAATCTCCCAGAAATGCCCCAGAATTCTTGGAAATCCCCCAGAAATCTCCTGGAATTCCCAGAAATCCCCCAGAAATCCCTGAAATCCCCCAGAATTCCCAAAAATCCTTGGAAATCCCCCAGAATTCCCAGAAATCCCCAAGAATTCTCCCAGAATTCCCCAGAAATCCCCCAGAATTCCCAAAATTCCCATAAAATCCCCTGGAATTCCCAGAATTCCCCTAGAAATCCCTTGGAAATCTCCCAGAATTCCCAGAAATCCCTGAGAATTCTCCCAGAAATCCCCCAGAATTCCCAAAAATCCCTTGGAAATCTCACAGAATTCTTGGAAATCCCCCAGAAATCTCCTGGAATTCCCAGAAATCCCTTGGAAATCTCCCAGAATTCCCAGAAATCCCCCAGAAATCCCTGAAATCCCCCAGAATTCCCAAAAATCCCTTGGAAATCCCCCAGAATTCCCAGAAATCCCCCAGAATTCCCAGAATTCCCCTGGAATTCACAGAAATCCCCCCAAAATCCCCCAAAAATCCCAGAAATCCCCCAGAATTCCCCCAAAAATCCCAGAAATCCCCCAGAAATCCCTTGGAAATTCCCTGGAATTCCCAGAAATACCCCAAAAATCCCCCAGAATTCCCAAAAATCCCCCAGAATTCCCAGAAATCCCCCAGAATTCCCCTGGAATTCCCAGAAATCCCCCCAAAATCCCCCCAAAATCCTCCAGAATTCCCAGAAATCCCTGAGAAATCTCCCAGAAATCCCCCAAAATTCTCAGAAATCCCTTGGAAATCCCCTGGAATCCCCTGAAATCCCTGAGAATTCCCAAAATTTCCCCGGAATTCCCAGAAATCCCCCGGAATTCCCGGGATTTTTCACCTTCCCGAGGCGTCGACGGCGAGGCCGCGCACGGATCCGCGATGGGCCAGGAGCCGAACCACGGGCTCGGGAATGTTGGGAGTCCACAGGGAAACGGTTCCTGGGGGGAAAAATCCGGGAATTTGGGAAAAGAATCCCAAAAAAAATCCCCAAATTCCAAAAAAACTCCTCAAATCCCCAAAAAATTCACGAAATGCCAAAAAAACCCCAAAAAATTGCAAAAAAAATCGCAAAAAATTCCCTAAAATCCAAAAAAAATTCCAAAAAAATCCCCAAAATTCCCCCAAAAAAATTCCCCCCAAAATCTCCAAAAAATCCCCAAAATCCCCCCAAAATTCCCAAAAAATCCCAAAAAAATCCCCCAAAATCCCAAAAAAGTCCCCAAAAAATTCCAAAAAAATCCCCCAAAATCCCAAAAAAGTCCCCCAAAAAAATCCCAAAAAATCCCCCAAAATTCCCAAAAATCCCCCCAAAATTCCCAAAAAAATCCCCAAAAAATCCCCTAAAATCCCCCAAAAATTCAAAAAAAACCCCCAAAATTCCCCCAAAAAATTCCCCCCAAAATCTCAAAAAAATCCCCCAAAATCCAAAAAAAATTCCCAAAAAAGTCCCCAAAAAAATCCCCCAAAATCCCCCCAAAAATCCCCCAAAAAATCCCAAAAAATCCCCCCAAAATTCCCAAAAAAATCCCCCAAAATCCCAAAAAAATTCCCAAAAAAATCCCCAAAATTCCCAAAAATCCCCCCAAAATCCCAAAAAAATCCCAAAAAAATCCCAAAAAATCCCCCCAAAATTCCCAAAAAAATCCCCCAAAATCCCAAAAAAGTCCCCAAAAAAATCCCAAAATATCCCCCAAAATTCCCAAAAAAATCTCAAAAAAATCCCCCAAAATCCCCCCAAAAAATCCAAAAAAATTCCCCCTAAAAAATCCCCAAAAATAAAAAAAAAAATCCCCCCAAAAATACCAAAAAAATTCCCAAAAAAATCCCACAAAAATCCCAAAAAAGTCCCAAAAAATCCCCCAAAATTCCCCACAAAATCCTCCCCAATATCCCTAAAAATCCAAAACAAATTCCCAAAAAAATCCCCAAAAATCCCCAAAAAATCCCTAAAAATCCCCAAAAAATCTCCAAAAAACCCCCAAAAATGCCCAAAAAAAATCCCAAAAAATGCCAAAAATTTCAAAAAAAATTCCAAGATTTTCCCAAAAATCCCCCAAAAATCCCTCAAAAATTCCAAAAAAACCCCAAAATTTCCCCAAAAAATTCCCCCCAAAATCTCCAAAAAATCCCCCAAAATCCCCCCAAATTTCCCAAAAATCCCCCCAAAATTCCCAAAAAATCCCCCCAAAATTCCCAAAAAAATCTCAAAAAAATCCCCCCAAATCCCCCCAAAAATCCCCCAAAAAATTCCCCCTAAAAAATCCCCAAAAATAAAAAAAAAATCCCCCCAAAAATCCCCAAAAAATCCCCCCAAAAATACCAAAAAAATTCCCAAAAAAATCCCACAAAAATCCCAAAAATTCCCAAAAAAATCCCCTAAAAACTCCCCAAAAAATCCCCAAAAATGCCAAAAAAATGCCAAAAAATGCCAAAAAATTCCAAAAAAATTCCAAATAAAATGCCAAAAAATTCCAAAAAAATTCCAAATAAAATGGCAAAAAATCCCACAAAATCCCACAAAAATCCCAAAAAAAATCCCAAAAAATCCCCCAAAAATTAAAAAAAATCCCCCAAAATTTCCCAAAAATCCCCCCAAAAATCCCCAAAAATCCCCAAAAAGTCCCCAAAAAATCCCAAAGAAACCCCAAAAAATCCCCAAAAATTCCCCAGAATGCCAATAAAAATCCCCAAAAATCCCAAAAAATTAAACAAAAATTAAAAAAAAAGCCAAAAAAAATCCCAAAAAATTCTAAAAAAATTCCCAAGAATTTCCCAAAAATCCCCCAAAAATCTCAAAAAAATCCCAAAAAAATCCCCAAAAATCCCCAAAAAATCCCTAAAAATTCCCAAAAAATCCCTAAAAAATCCCTAAAAAAATCCCAAAAAATCCCCAAAAAATCCCAATAAAACCCCTCAGGAATTCTGGGAATTTTGGGAATTTTTTGGGATCTCTCACCGTTGGCGTGGCCGAGGTGGATGACGCCGCTGGCCGGGTTCTGGGCCATGGCTCCCAAAAAATCCCAAAAAATCCCAAAAATTCCCAAAAAAATCCCCTAAAAACTCCCCAAAAAATCCCCAAAAATTCCCAAAAATGCCAAAAAAATTCCCAAAAAATGCCAAAAAATTCCAAAAAAATTCCAAATAAAATGCCAAAAAAATCCCAAAAAATTCCAAATAAAATGCCAAAAAATGCCAAAAAATCCCAAAAATTCCCCAAAAAATCCTCCCAAACCCTCAGGAATTTTGGGAATTTTTTGGGAATTCTGGGATCTCTCACCGTTGGCGTGGCCGAGGTGGATGACGCCGCTGGCCGGGTTCTGGGCCATGGCTCCCAAAAAATTCCAAAAATTCCCAAAAAAATCCCCCAAAAATTCCCCAAAAAATCCCCTAAAAACTCCCAAAAAAATCCCCAAAAATTCCCCAAAAATTCCAAAAAAAAGCCAAAATAAATCCCCAAAAATGCCAAAAAATTCCAAAAAAATTCCAAAAAAAATCCCCAGAATTTCCCCAAAATCCCCAAAAAATCCCCAAAAAATCCCCAAAAAAATCCCAAAAATAAAAAAAATCCCAAAAAATTTCCCAAAAATTCCCCCAAAAATCCAAAACAAATTCCCAAAAAAATCCCAAAAAATCCCCAAAAAATCCCTAAAAATCCCAAAAAATCCCCAAAAAATCCCGAAAAATTCCAAAAAATTCCCCCCTAAAAATCCCCAAAATTCCCCAAAAAATCCCAATAAAACCCCTCAGGAATTTTGGGAATTCTGGGAATTTTTTGGGATCTCTCACCGTTGGCGTGGCCGAGGTGGATGACGCCGCTGGCCGGGTTCTGGGCCATGGCTCCCAAAAAATCCCAAAAATTCCCAAAAAAATCCCCTAAAAAATCCCCCAAAATCCCAAAAAAGTCCCCAAAAAATTCCCAAAAAAATCCCCCAAAATCCCAAAAAAGTCCCCCAAAAAAATCCCAAAAAATCCCCCAAAATTCCCAAAAATCCCCCCAAAATTCCCAAAAAAATCCCCAAAAAATCCCCTAAAATCCCCCAAAAATTCAAAAAAAACCCCCAAAATTCCCCCAAAAAATTCCCCCAAAATCTCAAAAAAATCCCCCAAAATCCAAAAAAAATTCCCAAAAAAGTCCCCAAAAAAATCCCCCAAAATCCCCCCAAAAATCCCCCAAAAAATCCCAAAAAATCCCCCCCAAAATTCCCAAAAAATCCCCCAAAATCCCAAAAAAATTCCCAAAAAAATCCCCAAAATTCCCAAAAATCCCCCCAAAATCCCAAAAAAATCCCAAAAAATCCCCCCAAAATTCCCAAAAAAATCCCCCAAAATCCCAAAAAAGTCCCCAAAAAAATCCCAAAATATCCCCCAAAATTCCCAAAAAAATCTCAAAAAAATCCCCCAAAATCCCCCCAAAAAATCCAAAAAAATTCCCCCTAAAAAATCCCCAAAAATAAAAAAAAAAATCCCCCCAAAAATACCAAAAAAATTCCCAAAAAAATCCCACAAAAATCCCAAAAAAGTCCCAAAAAATCCCCCAAAATTCCCCACAAAATCCTCCCCAATATCCCTAAAAATCCAAAACAAATTCCCAAAAAAATCCCCAAAAATCCCCAAAAAATCCCTAAAAATCCCCAAAAAATCTCCAAAAAACCCCCAAAAATGCCCAAAAAAAATCCCAAAAAATGCCAAAAATTTCAAAAAAAATTCCAAGATTTTCCCAAAAATCCCCCAAAAATCCCTCAAAAATTCCAAAAAAACCCCAAAATTTCCCCAAAAAATTCCCCCCAAAATCTCCAAAAAATCCCCCAAAATCCCCCCAAATTTCCCAAAAATCCCCCCAAAATTCCCAAAAAATCCCCCCAAAATTCCCAAAAAAATCTCAAAAAAATCCCCCCAAATCCCCCCAAAAATCCCCCAAAAAATCCCCAAAAATTCCCCCTAAAAAATCCCCAAAAATAAAAAAAAAATCCCCCCAAAAATCCCCAAAAAATCCCCCCAAAAATACCAAAAAAATTCCCAAAAAAATCCCACAAAAATCCCAAAAATTCCCAAAAAAATCCCCTAAAAACTCCCCAAAAAATCCCCAAAAATGCCAAAAAAATGCCAAAAAATGCCAAAAAATTCCAAAAAAATTCCAAATAAAATGCCAAAAAATTCCAAAAAAATTCCAAATAAAATGGCAAAAAATCCCACAAAATCCCACAAAAATCCCAAAAAAATCCCAAAAAATCCCCCAAAAATTAAAAAAAATCCCCCAAAATTTCCCAAAAATCCCCCAAAAATCCCCAAAAATCCCCAAAAAGTCCCCAAAAAATCCCAAAGAAACCCCAAAAAATCCCCAAAAATTCCCCAGAATGCCAATAAAAATCCCCAAAAATCCCAAAAAATTAAACAAAAATTAAAAAAAAAGCCAAAAAAAATCCCAAAAAATTCTAAAAAAATTCCCAAGAATTTCCCAAAAATCCCCAAAAATCTCAAAAAAATCCCAAAAAAATCCCCAAAAATCCCCAAAAAATCCCTAAAAATTCCCAAAAAATCCCTAAAAAATCCCTAAAAAAATCCCAAAAAATCCCCAAAAAATCCCAATAAAACCCCTCAGGAATTCTGGGAATTTTGGGAATTTTTTGGGATCTCTCACCGTTGGCGTGGCCGAGGTGGATGACGCCGCTGGCCGGGTTCTGGGCCATGGCTCCCAAAAAATCCCAAAAAATCCCAAAAATTCCCAAAAAAATCCCCTAAAAACTCCCCAAAAAATCCCCAAAAATTCCCAAAAATGCCAAAAAAATTCCCAAAAAATGCCAAAAAATTCCAAAAAAATTCCAAATAAAATGCCAAAAAAATCCCAAAAAATTCCAAATAAAATGCCAAAAAATGCCAAAAAATCCCAAAAATTCCCCAAAAAATCCTCCCAAACCCTCAGGAATTTTGGGAATTTTTTGGGAATTCTGGGATCTCTCACCGTTGGCGTGGCCGAGGTGGATGACGCCGCTGGCCGGGTTCTGGGCCATGGCTCCCAAAAAATTCCAAAAATTCCCAAAAAAATCCCCCAAAAATTCCCCAAAAAATCCCCTAAAAACTCCCAAAAAAATCCCCAAAAATTCCCCAAAAATTCCAAAAAAAAGCCAAAATAAATCCCCAAAAATGCCAAAAAATTCCAAAAAAATTCCAAAAAAAATCCCCAGAATTTCCCCAAAATCCCCAAAAAATCCCCAAAAAATCCCCAAAAAAATCCCAAAAATAAAAAAAAATCCCAAAAAATTTCCCAAAAATTCCCCCAAAAATCCAAAACAAATTCCCAAAAAAATCCCAAAAAATCCCCAAAAAATCCCTAAAAATCCCAAAAAATCCCCAAAAAATCCCGAAAAATTCCAAAAAATTCCCCCCTAAAAATCCCCAAAATTCCCCAAAAAATCCCAATAAAACCCCTCAGGAATTTTGGGAATTCTGGGAATTTTTTGGGATCTCTCACCGTTGGCGTGGCCGAGGTGGATGACGCCGCTGGCCGGGTTCTGGGCCATGGCTCCCAAAAAATCCCAAAAATTCCCAAAAAAATCCCCTAAAAAATCCCCCAAAATCCCAAAAAAGTCCCCAAAAAATTCCCAAAAAAATCCCCCAAAATCCCAAAAAAGTCCCCCAAAAAAATCCCAAAAAATCCCCCAAAATTCCCAAAAATCCCCCCAAAATTCCCAAAAAAATCCCCAAAAAATCCCCTAAAATCCCCCAAAAATTCAAAAAAAACCCCCAAAATTCCCCCAAAAAATTCCCCCCAAAATCTCAAAAAAATCCCCCAAAATCCAAAAAAAATTCCCAAAAAAGTCCCCAAAAAAATCCCCCAAAATCCCCCCAAAAATCCCCCAAAAAATCCCAAAAAATCCCCCCAAAATTCCCAAAAAAATCCCCCAAAATCCCAAAAAAATTCCCAAAAAAATCCCCAAAATTCCCAAAAATCCCCCCAAAATCCCAAAAAAATCCCAAAAAATCCCCCCAAAATTCCCAAAAAAATCCCCCAAAATCCCAAAAAAGTCCCCAAAAAAATCCCAAAATATCCCCCAAAATTCCCAAAAAAATCTCAAAAAAATCCCCCAAAATCCCCCCAAAAAATCCAAAAAAATTCCCCCTAAAAAATCCCCAAAAATAAAAAAAAAAATCCCCCCAAAAATACCAAAAAAATTCCCAAAAAAATCCCACAAAAATCCCAAAAAAGTCCCAAAAAATCCCCCAAAATTCCCCACAAAATCCTCCCCAATATCCCTAAAAATCCAAAACAAATTCCCAAAAAAATCCCCAAAAATCCCCAAAAAATCCCTAAAAATCCCCAAAAAATCTCCAAAAAACCCCCAAAAATGCCCAAAAAAAATCCCAAAAAATGCCAAAAATTTCAAAAAAAATTCCAAGATTTTCCCAAAAATCCCCCAAAAATCCCTCAAAAATTCCAAAAAAACCCCAAAATTTCCCCAAAAAATTCCCCCCAAAATCTCCAAAAAATCCCCCAAAATCCCCCCAAATTTCCCAAAAATCCCCCCAAAATTCCCAAAAAATCCCCCCAAAATTCCCAAAAAAATCTCAAAAAAATCCCCCCAAATCCCCCCAAAAATCCCCCAAAAAATCCCCAAAAATTCCCCCTAAAAAATCCCCAAAAATAAAAAAAAAATCCCCCCAAAAATCCCCAAAAAATCCCCCCAAAAATACCAAAAAAATTCCCAAAAAAATCCCACAAAAATCCCAAAAATTCCCAAAAAAATCCCCTAAAAACTCCCCAAAAAATCCCCAAAAATGCCAAAAAAATGCCAAAAAATGCCAAAAAATTCCAAAAAAATTCCAAATAAAATGCCAAAAAATTCCAAAAAAATTCCAAATAAAATGGCAAAAAATCCCACAAAATCCCACAAAAATCCCAAAAAAATCCCAAAAAATCCCCCAAAAATTAAAAAAAATCCCCCAAAATTTCCCAAAAATCCCCCCAAAAATCCCCAAAAATCCCCAAAAAGTCCCCAAAAAATCCCAAAGAAACCCCAAAAAATCCCCAAAAATTCCCCAGAATGCCAATAAAAATCCCCAAAAATCCCAAAAAATTAAACAAAAATTAAAAAAAAAGCCAAAAAAAATCCCAAAAAATTCTAAAAAAATTCCCAAGAATTTCCCAAAAATCCCCCAAAAATCTCAAAAAAATCCCAAAAAAATCCCCAAAAATCCCCAAAAAATCCCTAAAAATTCCCAAAAAATCCCTAAAAAATCCCTAAAAAAATCCCAAAAAATCCCCAAAAAATCCCAATAAAACCCCTCAGGAATTCTGGGAATTTTGGGAATTTTTTGGGATCTCTCACCGTTGGCGTGGCCGAGGTGGATGACGCCGCTGGCCGGGTTCTGGGCCATGGCTCCCAAAAAATCCCAAAAAATCCCAAAAATTCCCAAAAAAATCCCCTAAAAACTCCCCAAAAAATCCCCAAAAATTCCCAAAAATGCCAAAAAAATTCCCAAAAAATGCCAAAAAATTCCAAAAAAATTCCAAATAAAATGCCAAAAAAATCCCAAAAAATTCCAAATAAAATGCCAAAAAATGCCAAAAAATCCCAAAAATTCCCCAAAAAATCCTCCCAAACCCTCAGGAATTTTGGGAATTTTTTGGGAATTCTGGGATCTCTCACCGTTGGCGTGGCCGAGGTGGATGACGCCGCTGGCCGGGTTCTGGGCCATGGCTCCCAAAAAATTCCAAAAATTCCCAAAAAAATCCCCCAAAAATTCCCCAAAAAATCCCCTAAAAACTCCCAAAAAAATCCCCAAAAATTCCCCAAAAATTCCAAAAAAAAGCCAAAATAAATCCCCAAAAATGCCAAAAAATTCCAAAAAAATTCCAAAAAAAATCCCCAGAATTTCCCCAAAATCCCCAAAAAATCCCCAAAAAATCCCCAAAAAAATCCCAAAAATAAAAAAAAATCCCAAAAAATTTCCCAAAAATTCCCCCAAAAATCCAAAACAAATTCCCAAAAAAATCCCAAAAAATCCCCAAAAAATCCCTAAAAATCCCAAAAAATCCCCAAAAAATCCCGAAAAATTCCAAAAAATTCCCCCCTAAAAATCCCCAAAATTCCCCAAAAAATCCCAATAAAACCCCTCAGGAATTTTGGGAATTCTGGGAATTTTTTGGGATCTCTCACCGTTGGCGTGGCCGAGGTGGATGACGCCGCTGGCCGGGTTCTGGGCCATGGCTCCCAAAAAATCCCAAAAATTCCCAAAAAAATCCCCTAAAAACTCCCCCAAAAATTCCCAAAAAAATCCCCTAAAAACTCCCCAAAAAATCCCCAAAAATCCCCAAAAATGCCAAAAAAAATCCCCAAAAATTCCCCAAAAATTCCAAAAAAAAGCCAAAATAAATCCCCAAAAATGCCAAAAAATTCCAAAAAAATTCCAAAAAAAATCCCCAGAATTTCCCCAAAATCCCCAAAAAATCCCCAAAAAATCCCCCAAAAAATCCCCAAAATAAAAAAAAAATCCCAAAAAATTTCCCAAAAATTCCCCCAAAAATCCAAAACAAATTCCCAAAAAAATCCCCAAAAATCCCAAAAAAATCCCTAAAAATTCCCAAAAAATCCCACAAAAATCCCTAAAAAAATCCCAAAAAATCCCCAAAATTCCCAAAAAATCCTTCCAAACCCTCAGGAATTTTGGGAATTTTTTGGGAATTCTGGGATCTCTCACCGTTGGCGTGGCCGAGGTGGATGACGCCGCTGGCCGGGTTCTGGGCCATGGCTCCCAAAAAATCCCAAAAATTCCCAAAAAAATCCCCCAAAAAATCCCAAAAATGCCAAAAAAAAATGCCAAAAAATGCCAAAAAATTAAAAAAAAAATCCAAAAAAAAAGTCAAAAAATTCCAAAAAAATTCCCAAAAAATCCCCAAAAAATCCCCAAAAAAATCCCAAAAATAAAAAAAAATCCCAAAAAATTTCCCAAAAAAATCCCCAAAAATCCCCCCAAAAATTCCCCAAAAATTCAAAAAAAATCCCAAAAAAATCCCGAAAAATTCCAAAAAAATCCCTAAAAAAATCCCAAAAAATCCCAATAAAACCCCTCAGGAATTCTGGGAATTTTGGGAATTTTTTGGGATCTCTCACCGTTGGCGTGGCCGAGGTGGATGACGCCGCTGGCCGGGTTCTGGGCCATGGCGCCGGCGCGGCCGTTCCGGGTCCGGAGCGCGGCCACTTCCCGACCCACCGAGATGTCCAGGAAATGCAACAGCCCCAGCTCGCTCTGCAGGGGGAAAAACGGGAAAAGTTGGGAAAAAAGTTGGGAAAAGGGGGGGAAAAGTTGGGAAAAATGGGGAAAAGTTGGGGGAAAAGGGGGAGAAATGGGGAAAAGTTGGGAAAAACGGGGAAAAGTTGGGAAAAAAGGGGGGAAAAACGGGGAAAAGTTGGGGGAAAAGGGGGGAAAATGGGGAAAAGTTGGGGGAAAAGGGGGGGAAAATGGGGAAAAGTTGGGGGAAAAGTTGGGAAAAGGGGGGGAAAAGCTGGGAAAAGGGGGGGAAAAGTTGGGAAAAGGAGAGGAAATGGGGAAAAAGTTGGGAAAAATGGGGAAAAGTTGGGAAAAAGGGTGGGAAATGGGGAAAAGGGGGGGAAAATGGGGAAAAGTTGGGAATAAGGGGGGGAAATGGGGAAAAGTTGGGAAAAAAGTTGGGAAAAGGGGGGGAAAAGTTGGGAAAAGGGGAGAAAAATTTGGGAAAAGGGGAGGAAATGGGGGAAAATGGGGGAAAAGGGGAAAAAGTCAGGAAAAATGGGGAAAAAAGTCAGGAAAAAGGAAAAAATGGGGAAAAAGGGGAAAAAAACTCCAGAAAATGGGGGAAAAGTCAGGAAAAAAGGGGGAAAAATGTAGGGAAGGGGACAGAAATGGGGGAAAAGGGGAAAAGAATGTGGGAAAAGGGGGGAAAAACTCGGGAAAATGGGGAAAAGGAAAAAATGGGGAAAAAACTCGGGAAATTGGGGAAAAATGGGAAAAAAATCCCCCAGATTTGGTTAAAAACGGCTCAAAATGGGGGAAAATTTTCCAGGAATGGTAAAAAAGGGATAAAAATGATCAAATTTGGGCAAAATCAGCCCAAAATCCACCCAAAAAATGGTGAAAAATCCCTGAAATTTGGTTAAAACGCTTCAAAATGGGGGAAAATCCTCCAGGAATGGGAAAAAAGGAACAAAAATTATCAAAATTAACCCAAAATCCACCCAAAAAATGGCAAAAAAATGAGGAAAAATCCCTGAAATTTGGTTAAAAACGTCTCAAAATGGGGGAAAATCCTCCAGGAATGGTAAAAAAGGGACAAAAATGGCCAAAAATGGTAAAAAATAATGAAAACCCACCCAAAAACCACCCAAAAAATGGTGAAAAATCTCCCAGATTTGGTTAAAAACGGCTCAAAATGGGGGAAAATCCTCCAGGAATGGTAAAAAAGGGACAAAAATGGCCAAAAATTATTAAAAACCACCCAAAAAATGGCAAAAAAATGGTGAAAAATCACTGAAATTTGGTTAAAAATGGTTCAAAATGGGGGAAAATTTTCCAGGAATGGTAAAAAAGGAACAAAAATTATCAAAATTAACCCAAAAAACAGCAAAAAATTGGCAAAAAATGGTAAAAATTCACTGAAATTTGGTTAAAAATTGCTCAAAATGGGGGAAAATCCTCCAGGAATGGTAAAAAAGGAACAAAAATTATCAAAATTAACCCAAAATCCACCCAAAAAATGGCAAAAAAATGAGGAAAAATCACTGAAATTTGGTTAAAAACGCCTCAAAATGGGGGAAAATTTTCCAGGAATGGTAAAAAAGGGATAAAAATGGATAAAAATGATCAAAATCCTCCTGAAAAATGGCAAAAAATCCCCCAGATTTGGTTAAAAATGGCTCAAAATGGGGGAAAATCCTCCAGGAATGGTAAAAAAGGAACAAAAATTATCAAAATTAACCCAAAATCCACCCAAAAAATGACAAAAAAATGGTGAAAAATCACTGAAATTTAAATAAAAATGGTTCAAAATGGGGGAAAATCCTCCAGGAATGGTAAAAAAGGAACAAAAATTATCAAAATTAACCCAAAATCCACCCAAAAAATGGCAAAAAAATGAGGAAAAATCCCTGAAATTTGGTTAAAAATGGCTCAAAATGGGGGAAAATTTTCCAGGAATGGTAAAAAAGGGACAAAAATGGCCAAAAATGGTAAAAAATAATGAAAACCCACCCAAAAACCACCCAAAAAATGGTGAAAAATCTCCCAAATTTGGTTAAAAACGGCTCAAAATGGGGGAAAATCCTCCAGGAATGGTAAAAAAGGAACAAAAATTATCAAAATTAACCCAAAATCCACCCAAAAAATGGGAAAAAATGGTAAAAATTCACTGAAATTTAGATAAAAATGGTTCAAAATGGGGGAAAATTTTCCAGGAATGGGAAAAAAGGAACAAAAATTATCAAAATTAACCCAAAATCCACCCAAAAAATGACAAAAAAATGGTGAAAAATCACTGAAATTTAGATAAAAATGGTTCAAAATGGGGGAAAATTTTCCAGGAATGTTGAAAATCCCGGGAATTCTGCAGGAATTTGGGATTGGGGAGCGGGACTGACCACGGCAGAGAGCAGGAAATGGTAGGGAAGGAATTCCAGGCGCAGAATTCCCGGGAAATTGCGGAGGACGTGGATTTCCAAGCCTTGGTTGTCGTAGACGTGGAGCCAACGGCGCTGGGCGACGGCCAGGAGAGACTCGGAGTGAAGCCAGCTGGGAAAATGGGAATTCCAGGGAAAAATGGGAATTCCAGGGGAAAAATGGGAATTCCAGGGGAAAAATGGGAATTTTGGGGGGAAAAAATGTGAATTTTGGGGGGAATTTTTGGGGAAAAATGGGAATTTTGGGGGAAAAAATGGGAATTTTGGGGGGAATTTGGGAGAAAAAATGGGAATTTTGGGGGGATTTGGGGGGAATTTGGGGGGGAAAATGGGAATTTGGGGGGAATTTTGGGGGAAAAATGGGAATTTTGGGGGGATTTGGGGGGAATTTGGGAGAAAAAATGGGAATTTGGGGGGAATTTGGGGGGAAAAATGGGAATTTGGGGGAAAAAATGGGAATTTGGGGGGAATTTGGGAGGAAAAATGGGAATTTTGGGGGGAATTTGGGAGAAAAAATGGGAATTTTGGGGGGATTTTGGGGGAAAAATGGGAATTTGGGGGGGAAAATGGGAATTTGGGGGGGAAAATGGGAATTTGGGGGGAAAAATGGGAATTTGAGGGGATTTGGGGGGAAAAATGGGAATTTTGGGGGGAAAAATGGGAATTTTGGGGGGGATTTGGGGGAAAAATGGGGATTTGGAGGGGAAAATGGGAATTTACGGGGGAAAAACGGGAATTTGGGGGGAAAATGGGAATTTGGGGGGATTTGGGGGGAAAAATGGGAATTTTGGGGGAAAAATGGGAATTTTGGGGGGAATTTGGGGGGAATTCCAGGGGAAAAATGGGAATTTGGGGGAATTTGGGGGAAAAAAACAGGAATTTTGGGGGGAAATCCGGGAATTTTGGGGGAATTTGGGGGGAAAAATTGGAATTTTGGGGGGATTTGGAAGGAAAAAACAGGAATTTTGGGGAAAAAATCAGGAATTTTGGGGGGAAATTTGGTAATTTGGGGGAAAAATGGGAATTTGGGGGAAAAAATGGGAATTTGGGGGAGGAAAATGGGAATTTTTGGGGAAAAATGGGAATTTGGGGAGAATTCCAGGGGAATATGGGGAGATTTGGGAGAAAAAATGGGAATTTTGGGGGGAATTTGGGGGGAAAAATGGAAATTTGAGGGGAAAAAATGGGAATTTTGGGGGGAATTTGGGAGAAAAAATGGGAATTTTGGGGGGAATTTTGGGGGAAAAATGGGAATTTTGGGAATATTTGGGGGGAAAAATGGGAATTTTGAAGGGAATTTTGGGGGAAAAATGGGAATTTGGGGGGGAAAATGGGAATTTTGAAGGGTAAAAAGGGAATTTTGGGGGAATTTGGGGGGGAAAATGGGAATTTTGGGGGAATTTGGGGGGAAAATGAGGGGTTGGAGAGAAAAAAGAGAATTTTAGGACCAAAAATGGACCCAGTTCCCTCCCAGTGTCCCCTAATCCCTCCCAGTCCATTCCCAGTCCCTCCCAGTCTATCCCAGTCTATCCCAGTTCTATCCCAGCCCCTCCCAGTCCATCCCAGTCCCTCCCACTGCCCCCCAGTCCCTCCCAGTTCCCTCCCAGTCCCTCCCAGTGTCCCCAAACCCTCCCAGCCCCTCCCAGTCCCTCCCAGTCCATCCCAGTCCCTCCCAGTCCCTCCCAGTTCCCTCCCAGTCCCTCCCAGTCCCTCCCAGTTCCCTCCCAGTCCCTCCCAGTGTTCCCCAAACCCTCCCAGTCCCTCCCAGTCCATTCCCAGTCCCTCCCAGTGCCCCCCAGTCCCTCCCAGTGCCCCCCAGTCCAGTCCCAGTCCCCTCCCAGTGCTCCCAGTTCCCACTGCAGGTCTCTCAGGCTCTCCCCAGTCCCTCCCAGTCCCCTCCCAGTACCCTCCAGTCCATTCCCAGTCCCTCCCAGTGCTCCCAGTCCCCTCCCAGTCCCTCCCAGTGCTCCCAGTTCCCACCGCAGGTCTCTCAGGCTCTCCCCAGTCCCTCCCAGTCCATCCCAGTCCCTCCCAGTCCCTCCCAGTCCCCTCCCAGTACCCTCCAGTCCATTCCCAGTCCCTCCCAGTGTTCCCAGTTCCCTCCCAGTCCCTCCCAGTCCCCTCCCAGTACCCTCCCAGTTCCCTCCCAGTCCCTCCCAGTCCCTCCCAGTTCCCTCCCAGTCCCTCCCAGTTCCCTCCCAGTCCCTCCCAGTGCTCCCAGTTCCCACTGCAGGTCTCTCAGGCTCTCCCCAGTCCCTCCCAGTCCCCTCCCAGTACCCTCCAGTCCATTCCCAGTCCCTCCCAGTGCTCCCAGTTCCCTCCCAGTCCCTCCCAGTGCTCCCAGTTCCCACCGCAGGTCTCTCAGGCTCTCCCCGACGCTGAACTCGCTCAGGAGGCGCCGCTGGGCCCAGTCCAGGGCGGCCACGTGACCCCGGAGACCTCCCAGTAACAGCTGCCTGTGGAATGGGCAAACTGGGATGGACTGGGAGGGACTGGGAGGGGATTGGGGGAACTGGGAGGGACTGGGATGGAACTGGGATGGAAATGGGAGGGACTGGGAGGGACTGGGAGGGAACTGGGAGGGACTGGGAGGGGCCGGGATGGAACTGGGAGGGACTGGGAGGGAACTGGGAGGGACTGGGAGGGACTGGGAGGGGATTGGGGGAACTGGGAGGGACTGGGAGGGAACTGGGATGGACTGGGATGGACTGGGATGGACTGGGAGGGAACTGGGAGGGACCCCGGAGACCTCCCAGTAACAGCTGCCTGCGGGAATGGGCAAACTGGGATGGACTGGGATGGACTGGGGGGGGCTGGGATGGAACTGGGAGGGACTGGGATGGCACTGGGATGGACTGGGAGGGAACTGGGAGGGGACTGGGAGGGGACTGGGATGGACTGGGAGGGGACTGGGAGGGACTGGGAGGGACTGGGATGGACTGGGATGGAACTGGGAGGGAACTGGGATGGACTGGGAGGGAACTGGGAGGGAACTGGGATGGACTGGGATGGAACTGGGAGGGACTGGGAGTGACTGGGAGGGAACTGGGAGGGACTGGGAGGGGCTGGGATGGAACTGGGAGGGACTGGGGGGAACTGGGATGGACTGGGAGGGACTGGGAGGGAACTGGGATGGACTGGGAGGGACTGGGATGGACTGGGAGGGATTGGGAGGGGCTGGGATGGAACTGGGAGGGACTTGGAGGGAACTGGGATGGAACTGGGAGGGACTGGGAGGGAACTGGGATGGACTGGGAGGGACTGGGATGGAACTGGGATGGACTGGGAGGGACTGGGATGGAACTGGGATGGAACTGGGAGGGACTGGGAGGGAACTGGGAGGGAACTGGGATGGACTGGGATGGACTGGGGGGGACTGGGAGGGACTGGGATGGACTGGGAGGGACTGGGATGGACTGGGATGGACTGGGAGGGGCTGGGAGGGGCTGGGAGAGAACTGGGATGGACTGGGATGGAACTGGGAGGGACTGGGAGGGAACTGGGAGGGAACTGGGATGGACTGGGATGGACTGGGAGGGAACTGGGAGGGACCCCGGAGACCTCCCAGTAACAGCTGCCTGCGGGAATGGGCAAACTGGGATGGACTGGGAGGGGGCTGGGAGGGACTGGGAGGGACTGGGATGGAACTGGGAGGGAACTGGGATGGACTGGGAGGGAACTGGGAGGGACTGGGAGGGAACTGGGAGGGAACTGGGAGGGAACTGAACCATACTGGTCTGTACCGGTCTACACCAGTCCGTACTGGTCTATACTGGTCCATACTGGTCTATACCAGTCTGCAATGGTCTATACCAGTCCATACTGGTCTGTAATGGTCTATACTGGTCTATACCAGTCTGTAACGGTTTATACTGGTCCGTACTGGTTTATACTGGTCTATACCGGTCTGTACTGGTTTATACTGGTTTATACTGGTCCATACTGGTGCTCACCTGCCGGTGCGGGCGTAGTCCAGCCTGTAGGGCCCGAACTGCTCCAGGCGCAGCTCAAAGTGCTGGGGGGAGGGGGGGGCACGAAAAACCGGGAATTCTCAGCCCCAAATTCCCAAAAATTCCCCAAAATTCCCAAATTTCCAAATTCCCCTCCCCCACCCTCCAGGCCCCTCCCTAAAATTCCCATTTTCCCCCCAAAATTCCCATTTTCCCCCAAAAAATTTCGTTTTTTCCCTCCCTAAAATTCCACTTTTTCCCTTCAAAATTCCCTTTTTCCCCCCCAAATTCTCATTTTTTCCCCAAAAAATCCCATTTTCCCCCCTAAAATCTCAATTTTCCCCCCAAATTCCCGATTTTTCTCCCCAAATTCCCAATTTTTCCCCCCAAAATTCCCTTTTTCCCCCCAAATTCCCTTTTTCCCCCCAAATCCATGATTTTTCCCACAAATACCTGATTTTTCCCCAAAAATTCCCGATTTTTCCCCAAAATTCCATTTTTTCCTTCAAAATTCCCTTTATTTCCCTTCAAAATTCCCATTTTTCCCCCCAAATTCCCAATTTTCCCCCAAAATTCCTGATTTTTCCCCAAAATCCTGGATTCTTCCTTTAAAATTCCATTTTTTCCCCAAAATTCCCAACTTTTCCCCAAAATTCCCAATTTTTTCCCCCAAAATTCCCAATTTTTCCCCCAATTTCTCAATTTCCCCCCAAAATTCCCAATTTTTCCGCCCAAATTCCCGATTTTTCCCAAAAATTCACTTTTTCCACCCAAAATTCCCAATTTTTCCCCAAAATTCCCATTTTTCCACCGCAAAAATCCATTTTTCCCCCCAAATCCATGATTTTTCCCACAAATTCCTGATTTTTCCCCAAAATTCCCAATTCTTCCCCAAAATTCCGTTTTCCCCAAAAATTCACGTTTTTTTCTCCAAAATTCCCTTTTTTCCCTCCAAATTCCCTTTTTTCCCCCCAAATTCCCATTTTCCCCCCAAAATTCCCGATTTTTCCACCCAAAATCCCATTTTTCCCCCCAAAATTCCCTTTTTCCCCCCAAATTCCCGATTTTTCCCCCAAAAATTCCCGATTTTTCCCCAAAATTCCCCTTTTTCCACCTAAAATCCGCATTTTTTCCCCCAAAATTCCCTTTTCCCCCCCAAATTCCCTTTTTTCCCCCCAAATTCCCGATTTCCCCCCAAATTCCCGATGTTTCCCCCAAAAATTCCCCATTTTTCCCCCCAAAACTCCGTTTTTTTCCCCAAAAATTCCCAATTTTTCCCCCCAAAACTCCGTTTTTTCCCCAAAAATTCCCTTTTTCCCCCCAAAATTCCCATTTTCCCCCCCAAATTCCCAATTTTTCCCCAAAATTCCCATTTTTCACCCCAAATCCACGATTTTTCCCAAAAAATTCCTGATTTTTCCCCAAAATTCCCGATTCTTCCCCAAAAATTCACGATTTTTTCTCCAAAATTCCCTTTTTTCCCCCAAATTCCCATTTTCCCCCCAAAATTCCTAATTTCTCCCCCCATAATTCCATTTTCTCCCCAAAATTCCCTTTTTTCCTTTAAAATTCCCTTTATTTCCCTTCAAAATTCCCATTTTTCCCCCAAAAATTCCCAATTTTTCCCTCCAAAACTCCATTTTTTCCCCAAAATTCCCTTTTGTCCCCCCAAATTCCCAATTTTCCCCCAAAATTCCTGATTTTTCCCCCAAATTCCCGTTTTTCCCCAAAATCCTGGATTTTTCCTTCAGAATTCCCTTTTCCCTCCCAAAATTCCCGATTTTTCTCCAAAATTCCCGATTTTTCCCCCAAAAATTCCCATTTTTTCCCCAAAAATTCCCATTTTTCCCCCCAAAAATCTCAATTTTCCCTCCAAAAATCCCCATTTTTCCACCTAAAATCCCGATTTTTTCCCCAAAATCCCCATTTTTCCCCAAAAATTCCCTTTTTCCCCCCAAATTCCCAATTTTTCCCCAAAATTCCCATTTTTCCCCCCAAATTCCCACCTTGCTGGCGCTGGCGATATCCACGGATTCAGCGATTTCCCTCTGCGAGATCCGGGCGGGATCCTCGCCCGGATCCGGCTCCAAAAACCTGCGGGAACGGGAAAATTTGGGAAAATCCCGGGATTTTGGGATAATTCGGGGATTTGGGGGAGATTTTTGGGGTTTCCTGGTGAATTTTTTGGGATTCCTGAGGGATTTTTGGGATAATTAAAGGAATTTTTGGGATAATTAACAGAATTTTTAGGATAATTAACAGAATTTTTGGGATCCCTGATGGATTTTTGGGATAATTAACAAAATTTTCAGGATAATTAACAGAAATTTTGGGATCATTGATGGATTTTTGGGATAATTAACAGAATTTTTAGGATCATTGATGGATTTTTGGGAGAATTAAGGGAATTTTTGGGATCCCTGATGGATTTTTGGGATAATTAACGGAATTTTTGGGATCATTGGTGGATTTTTGGGAGAATTAATGGAATTTTTGGGATCCCTGATGGATTTTTGGGATCATTGATGGATTTTTGGGGTAATTAATGGAATTTTTGGGATCATTAATGGATTTTTGGGATAATTAACGGAATTTTTGGGATCATTAATGGATTTTTGGGATAATTGATGGATTTTTGGGATCATTAATGGAATTTTGGGATAATTAACAGAAATTTTGGGATCCTTGATAGATTTTTGGGATAATTAACAGAATTTTTAGGATCATTGATGGATTTTTGGGATAATTAACGGAATTTTTGGGATCATTGATGGATTTTTGGGATAATTAATGGAATTTTTGGGATCACTGGTGGATTTTTGGGATAATTAATGGAATTTTTGGGATCCCTGATGGATTTTTGGGATCATTAATAGATTTTTGGGATAATTAATGGAATTTTTGGGATCATTGATGGATTTTTGGGATAATTAATAGAATTTTTGGGATCCCTGAGGGAATTCTGGGATAATTAATGGAATTTTTGGGATCATTGGTGGATTTTTGGGATAATTAATGGAATTTTTGGGATCCCTGATGGAATTTTGGGAGAATTAATGGAATTTTTGGGATCCCTGGTGGAATTTTGGGATAATTAAAGGAACTAACATTGGGATAATTAACATATATTAATTAATTATTAATTAGGATAATTAGCAGAATTTTTGTGGGTAATTAAGGAAATTTTTGGGATCTATGAAGGATTTTTGAGATAATTAACAGAATTTTTAGGATAATTAACAGAACTTTTGGGATCCCTGATGGAATTTTTGGGGGTAATTAAAGAAATTTTTGGGATCCCTGTCAAAATTTTTAGAAATCCTTGATGAATCTTTATGAATAATTAATGAACCTTGATGAATTACTAATGAATCTTTAGGAATAACTAATGATCTTTAGGAATAATTAATGAATTTTGTGAATAATTTCTGTATTTTTGAGGCTAATTCAGAGATTTTTGGGATATTTCAGGGGGATTTTTGGGGCAATTCTGGGATCTTTGATGGATTTCTTGGGATAACCGATGGAATTTTTTGGGATTCCCGCTGGATTTTGGGGAATTCCCAGAATTCTGGGGGGATTTTTTTGGGAGTGTTTCTCACCCCGGCTCCTCGGGCAGGAGGGGTTCCCATCTCGCCGCTTTTTCCGCTGCCGAATTTTCCCGATTTTCCAAATTTTTCAGGTGCCAGCGGAGCCGGGGGGCGACGGCGCGGGGCTGGGGGGGAGGGGAAATGTGGGGTCAGCTCCAAATTCCCTCAAATTTCACCCAAATTCCCTTAAATTCCACCCAATTCCCTCAAATTCCAGCCAAATTCCCTCAAGTTCCCTCAAATTCCAGCCAAATCCCCTCAACTTCCACCCAAAACCCCTCAAATTTCACCCAAAACCCCTCAAATTCCATCCAATTCCAGCCAAATCCCACCAAATTCCCCCAAATTCCCTCAGATTCCACCCAAATCCCTCAGATTCCACCCAAATTCCCTCAAATTCCACTCAAATTCTCTCAGATTCCACCCAAATTCCCTCAAATTCCACACAAATTCCCTCAAATTCCAGCCAAATCCCACCAAAATCCCTCCAAATTCCAGCCAAATCCCCTCAAATTCCACCCAAATTCCCTCAAATTCCAGCCAAATCCCACCAAAATCCCTCAAATTTCACCCAAACTCCCCCAAATTCCAGCCAAATCCCTCAAATTCCACCCAAATCCCCTCAGATTCCACCCAAATCCCCTCAGATTCCATCCAAATCCCCTCAGATTCCACCCAAATCCCTCAAATTCCACCCAATTCCAGCCAAATCCCCCCAAAATCCCTCAAATTTCACCCAATTTCCTCAAATTCCACCAAAATCCCTCAAATTCCACACAATTCCAGCCAAATCCCCCCAAAATCCCTCAAATTTCACCCGAATTCCCTCAAATTCCACCCAAATTCCCTCAAATTCCAGCCAAGTTCCCTCAAATCTCTTCAGGACCCCCCAAAATCCCCTCACAGAGTCCCCAAATCTCCTCAGGGACCCCACAAATCCCAAAAATACCTCTCTAAATCTCCCCAAATCCCCCCTGTTTCCCTTAAATCCCCTCAGGATCCCCAAAAATCCCCTCACGGAGCCCCCAAATCCCCTCAGGGACCCTCTGAATCCCCCCAAAACTCCCCAAAATCTCCCCAAATCCCCCCTTATTTCCCTTAAATCCCCTCAGAATCCCCAAAATCCCCTCAGGGACCCTCAAATCCCCTCAGGGACCCACTGAATCCCCCCAAAACTCCTCAAAATCTCCACGAATCCCCCCTGTTTCCCTCAAATCCCCTCAGGATCCCCCAAATCCCCTCAGGGACCCTCCAAATCCCCCCTATTTCCCCAAAAAACCCCTCAGGAACCCTCCAAAACTCCCCAAAATCTCCCCTATTTCCCTCAAATCCCCTCAGAATCCCCAAAATCCCCTCAGGACCCCCCAAATCTCCTCAGGGACCCTCAAATCTCCTCAGGATCCTCCAAAATCCCCTCAGGGACCCTCAAATCCCCTCAGGGACCCGCTGAATCCCCACAAAACTCCTCAAAATCTCCACAAATCCCCCCTGTTTCCCTCAAATCCCCTCAGAATCCCCAAAATCCCCTCAGGGACCCTCAAATCCTCTCAGGGACCCTCTGAATTCCCCCGAAATCTCCCCAAATCTCTCCTGTTTCCCTCAAATCCCCTCAGAATCTCCCAAATCCCCTCAGGATCCCCCAAAATCCCCTCAAATCTCCTCAGGATCCCCCAAATCCCCTCAGGGACCCTCCAAATCCCCCCTATTTCCCCCAAAACCCCCTCAGGGACCCTCAAAATCTCCCCAAAACTCCCCAAAATCTTCCCAAATCCCCCCTTATTTCCCTTAAATCCCCTCAGAATCCCCAAAATCCCCTCAGGATGCCCAAAATCCCTTCAGGACCCCTCAAATCTCCTCAGGATCCTCCAAATCCCCTCATGGACCCTCCGAATCCCTCAAAAACTCCTCAAAATCTCCCCAAATCCCCCCTTATTTCCCTTAAATCCCCTCAGGATCCCCAAAATCCCCTCAGGGACCCTCAAATCTCCTCAGGATCCTCCAAATCCCCTCATGGACCCTCCGAATCCCTCAAAATCTCCCCAAAACTCCCCAAAATCTCCCCAAATCCCCCCTATTTCCCTTAAATCCCCTCAGGACCCCTCAAATCCCCTCAGGACCCCTCAATTCCCCTCAGGACCCCTCAATTCCCCTCAGGATCTCCAAAATCCCCTCAGGATCTCCAAAATCCCCTCAGGACCCCCCATTTTACCGCTTTCTCCTCCGCTCCCCGCAGGAACCGCTTCACTCTGGGCCGCGGCACCGGCGCCGGCCCGGGGAACGGGTCCGTTCTCTGCGGGAAAAGCGGGAATGAGACCGGGACCATCCCAAAAATCCCCTCGGGATTCCCGAAATCCCCTAAATTTGGGGAATTCTCGCCCCTTCCCCTCACTCACCCCGGACACGCCGCCCGCCATCACGACCATGCGCGGATACCACGCCCACTTCCGGGTAAGGAACCAATCCAATTGAAGGGCGGGAAAAACCGACCAATCAGCGCGAAGCAGCGCGGGAAAAGGTTGAAGGCGAAGGCGCCATCTTGGTTGAGGGCAAGGCGGGTATTGAGCAAAGCGCGGGCGCCATCTTTGTTGTGGGCGGCGCCATTTTGGGTGAGGGCACAGCGGGCGGCCGCCGCCATCTTTGTTGAGGGCAAAATCTCCGCCCGCCACTTCCAGGTCGGTTTTCCCAAATTTTGTTCCATCCCAAATTCCCCTTTTTTTTCCCCCAAGAGGCGATTCCTCTTCCCAAACCACTCCTTTTTATCCTGAATTTTTATTTTTAAAAATATCGATATTTTTTCCTCAAAATGCACTTCCCTCCCTCTCTTTCCCCCTCACGAAAATTCGTTTTTATTCCCCAAAATTCCAAGCGGATTTCCTGAATTTTGTTATTCCCAAAAAATTCTCTCCCACTCCCTTCAAAAAAACCCTTTTATCCCGAAAATCCGCTTTAATTCCCAAAAATCCCCTCATGAATTCCCAAAAAACCCTTTTGAACTCCACAAATCCCCTCCCATCCCCAAAAAATCCTTCAGAATTCCCAAAAAATCCTTCAGAATTCCCAAAAATCCACACCCAGATTCCCAAAATCTCTGCTTTTTTTCCCGGAATTTCACATCCAGACCCAAACCCAACAAAATTCCGCTGTTTTTCCCCAATTTTTCCTGGTTTTCCCTCATTTTTTTCTCTTTTTCTTCCCCAAAATCCACTCCAGCTCCAAAAAACTCCACTTTTATTCCCAAAATTCCACATCCAACCCCAAAATTCCCAAAAATCTAATTTTCTTTCCCAATTTTCCCGTTTTTTCCCCCAAAATCCTCCTTTCCAAATTTTCGTGCTTTTTCCCCCCAAATTCCTCCTTTTCTTTCCCAATTTTCCTGTTTTTTCCCCCAAAATTCCTCATTTTTCCCCCCAATTTTCCTATTTTTCCTCATTTTCCCCCCAAAATTCCATTTTATTCCCCCAAAAAAACCCATTTTCCCCCCAAAAATCCACTCCAGCTCCAAAAAACTCCACTTTTATCCCCAAAATTCCCCATCCAACCCCAAAATGCCCAAAAATCCTCATTTTCTTTCCCAATTTTCCTGTTTTTTCCCCTAAAAATCTCCTTTTCCTTCCCAATTTTCCCATTTTCCCCCAAAAATCCTCCTTTTCTTTCCCAATTTTCCTGTTTTTTCCCCCAAAATTCCCAAAAATCCTCATTTTTTTCCCAATTTTCTTGTTTTTACCCCAAAATTCCCAAAAATTCCCCTTTTTTTTCCCAGTTTTCCTGTTTTTTCCCCAAAATCCTCCTTTTCCTTCCCATTTTCCCTGTTTTCCTCTCATTTTTCCCCAAAAAATCCACTCCAGCTCCAAAAAACTCCACTTTTATTCCCAAAATTCCCCAAAATCCTCATTTTTTCCCCCAATTTTCCCCATTTTCCCTCATTTTTCCCCCAAAAAATCCACTCCAGCTCCACAAAAACTCTGCTTTTATTCCCAAAATTCCCCATCCAACCCCCAAATTCCCAAAAATATCCTTTTCTTTCCCAACTTTCCTGTTTTTCCCCAAAAAATTCCCAAAAATCCTCCTTTCCAAATTTTCGTGCTTTTTCCCCCAAAATTCCTCCTTTTCTTTCCCAATTTTCCTGTTTTTTTCCCAAAAATCCTCATTTTTTCCCCCCAATTTTCCTATTTTTCCTCATTTTCCCCCCAAAATTCCATTTTATTCCCCCAAAAAAACCCATTTTCCCCCCAAAAATCCACTCCAGCTCCAAAAAACTCCACTTTTATCCCCAAAATTCCCCATCCAACCCCAAAATGCCCAAAAATCCTCATTTTCTTTCCCAATTTTCCTGTTTTTTCCCCTAAAAATCTCCTTTTCCTTCCCAATTTTCCCATTTTCCCCCAAAAATCCTCCTTTTCTTTCCCAATTTTCCTGTTTTTTCCCCCAAAATTCCCAAAAATCCTCATTTTTTTCCCAATTTTCTTGTTTTTTCCCCCAAAATTCCCAAAAATCCTCATTTTTTTCCCAATTTTCTTGGTTTTTCCCCCAAAATTCCCGAAAATTCCCCTTTTCTTTCCCAATTTTCCTGTTTTTTCCCCAAAATCCTCCTTTTCCTTCCCATTTTCCCTGTTTTCCTCTCATTTTTCCCCAAAAAATCCACTCCAGCTCCAAAAAACTCCACTTTTATTCCCAAAATTCCCCAAAATCCTCATTTTTTCCCCCAATTTTCCCGTTTTTTCCCATTTTCCCCCAAAAAATCCACTCCAGCTCCACAAAAACTCCGCTTTTATTCCCAAAAATTCCCGTTTTTCCCGATTTTTCCGTTTTTCTCCTCATTTTTTCTTGGACACTCCCACGGTCCTCCCGCGGCGCCCGGTGGTCTTGGTGTGCTGACCCCTCACCCTCAACCTGAAAAGAGCCAAAAAACCCGGATTTAGCCCCAAAATTCCCGGGATTTTGGGAAATTTGGGATGGGGAATTCCGGGTTTTGCCCAAAATCGCGGTTTTTACCCCCAAAAGTGGCGCAGGCCGCGGTGGGCTCGGATCTTCTTGAGGCGCTCCAGGTCCTCGCGGAGTTTGTTGTCCAGGCCGTTGGCCAAAACCTGAGGGAATTTTGGGGGGAAAAATGGAGAAATTGGGAAAATTTGGGAAAAAATGGGAAAATTGGGGGAAAATTTGGGAGAAAATTCGGGAAATTTGAGGAAAATTGGGGAAAAAATGGGGGAAAATTGGGGGAAAAGGGGGGGAAATTGGGAAAAATTGGGGGAAATTGGGAAAATTGGGAGAAAATTGGGAAAAATTCGGAAAAATTGAGGAAAACTGGGAGAAATTGAGAGAAATTGGGGAGAAAAGGGGGAAAAATGGGGGAAAATCTTGTGGAAAATTTTAGGGAAAATTTGGGGGAAATTGAGAAAAATTTGGGGAGAAAAGGGGGGAAATTGGGAAAAATTGGGGGAAAATTGGGAAAAATGGGAGAAAATTGGGAAAAATTGGGGGAAAATTGGGAAAACCAGGGAAAATTTACAAAAATTGGGGGGGAAACGGAGAAATTGGGAAAATTTGGGAAAAAATGGGAAAATTGGGGGAAAATTTGGGAGAAAATTCGGGAAAAATGGGGGTAATTGGGAAAAGATGGGAAAAAATGGGAAAAAGGTGGAAAAAATTGAGGGGAAAAGGGAGAAATTGGGAAAATATGGGAGAAAATGGGGGAAATTGGGAAAAAATTGGAAAAAATTGGAAAAAATGGGAAAAATGGGAAAAAAGTGAAAAAATTGGAGAGAAAAATGGGAAAAAATGGGAAAAACTAGAGGGATAAGGTAGAAATTGGGAAAATTTGGGGGAAATTGGGAAAATTGGGAGAAAATTGGGAAAAATTGGGAAAAAATGGGAAGAATTGGGAAAAATTGAGGAAAATTGGGAGAAACTGGGGAGAAAAGGGGGAAAAATGGGGGAAAATTTTGTGGAAAATTTTAGGGAAAATTTGGGGGAAATTGAGAAAAATTTGGGGAGAAAAGGGGGGAAATTGGGAAAAATTGGGGGAAATATGGGAGAAAATTGGGAAAAATTGGGGGAAAATTGGGAAAAACTGGGAAAATTTAGAAAAATTGGGGGGAAAACGGAGAAATTGGGAAAATTTGGGAAAAAATGGGAAAATTGGGGGAAAATTTGGGAGAAAATTTGGGAAAAATGGGGGTAATTGGGAAAAGATGGGAAAAAATGGGAAAAAGGTGGAAAAAATTGAGGGGAAAAAGGGAGAAATTGGGAAAATATGGGAAAATTGGGAAAAAATAGGGAAAAAAATGGGAAAAAATTGGTAAAATTTGGGGGAAATTGGGGAAAATTAGGAAAAAATGGGGAAAAAAGGTGAATTTGGGAAAAAATGAAAAAAAATGGGGAAAAGGCAAAAAAATTGGGAGAAAATTGGGGAGAAAGGGGGAAAATTGGGGGAAAACGGGGGAAAATTGGGTAAATTGGGAGAAATTGGGGGAAATTGGGGAAAAATTGGGAAAAATGGGAGAAATTAGGAAAAATTGGGGGAAAAGGGGGAGAAATTGGGAAAATGGGGAAAAATGGGGGAAAAAATGGGAAAAAATTGAAAAAAGGTGAAAAATTGGGGGAAAATTGGGAGAAATAAGAGGAAAATTGGGGGGAAAAAGGGAGAAATAGGGAAAATTGGGAGAAATTGGGGGGAAATCGAGGAAAATGGGAAAAAAGGGAGAAATTGGAAAAATTTGGAGGAAATATGGGAGAAAAGGGGAAAAATGGGTGAAAATTGGGAAAAAATGGGGGAAATTGGGAAAAAATGGGAAAAAATGGGAAAAAGGCAAAAGAATTGGACAGAAAATTGGGAAAAATGGGAAAAAATGAGGGAAAAAGGGAGAAATTGGGAAAATTTGTGGGAAAAGGCAAAGAAATTGGCAAAAATTGGAGGAAAAAGGGGAAAATTGGGAAAAATTTGGGAAAATTGGGAGAAATTGGGGAGAAAAGGGGGAAAAAATGGGGGAAAATTGGGGAAATTGAGGAAAAATTGGGGGAAAAAGGGAGAAATGGGGGAAAATTGGGGAAAATTGGAGAAAAAGGGGGAGAAATTGAAAAAATTGAGGAAAAGGGGGGAAAATAGGAAGAAATTTAGGGAAAATTGGGGGGAAAGGGGGGAAAATTGGGGAAAAAGGGGAGAAATTGGGGGAAAATTGGGGAGAAAAGGGAAAAATTGGAAAAAATTGGGGAAATTGGGGGAAAATTGGGAGAAATTGGGAAAAAATGGGATAAATTGGGAGAAAATTGGCGAAAATTTGGAGAAATTGGGGGGAAAAAGGGGAAAAAATGGGGGAAAATTGAGGAAAAGTTGGGGGAAAAAGGGAGAAATTGGGGAAAATCAGGAAAAATGGGAATTGTGAGGCCAAACCTGGGAATATTTTCCGTCCTTGACGTCTTTCTGCCGGTTGAGGAACCAGTCGGGAATTTTGTACTGCCGGGGGTTCTGCATGATGGTGATCACCCTCTCCACCTGGGGACACAAAAAAACCCAAATTTGGACCCAAAAAACCCCAAATTTGGACCCAAAAAACCCCAAATTTGGACCCAAAAACCCCCAAATTGCAAAAAAATCGCACAAAAAACGGCTGAAATGGCATAAAAATGTCCCCAAAATGTCCCAAATCCCCCACAGGGACAAAAAAATTCCAAATTTGGACCCAAAAAACCCCAAAATTGCAAAAAAATTGCACCAAAACCGGCTAAAATAGCACAAAAATGTCCCCCAAATCCCCAAAAGGGACAAAAAAGTTCCAAATTGGGACCCAAAAATGCCGAAATTGCAAAAAAATTGCATCAAAAACGGCTGAAATAGCACAAAAATGTCCCCAATTTGTCCCAAATTCCCCATAGGAACAAAAAAACCCCAAATTTGGACCCAAAAATGCCAAAATTGCAAAAAAATCGCATCAAAAACGGCTGAAATGGCACAAAAATGTCCCCAGAATGTCCCAAATCCCCAAAAGGGACAAAAAAATTCCAAATTGGGACCCAAAAATGCCAAAATTGCAAAAAAATTGCATCAAAAACGGCTGAAATGTCCCCAAAATGTCCCAAATCCCCAAAAGGGACAAAACAATTCCAAATTGGGACCCAAAAACCCCAAAATTGCAAAAAAATTGCACCAAAACCAGCTAAAATAGCACAAAAATGTCCCCAAATTGTCCCAAATCCCCCACAGAAACAAAAAAACCCCAAATTTGGACCCAAAAATGCCAAAACTGGAAAAAAAATCGCATTAAAATGGCTGAAATGGCACAAAAATGTCCCCAAATCCAAATTGGGACCCAAAAACCCCAAAATTGCAAAAAAATCGCATCAAAAACGGCTGAAATAGCACAAAAATGTCCTAAAAAAATCCCTGAGTGCCCTAAAAGTGTCCCCAATGTCCCCAAAATTAACTAAAAGTGTCCCCAAGTCCCCAAAAATGTCCCCAAAATGTCCCCAAATTGTCCCCAATCCCCAAAAAGGACAAAAAAACCCCAAATTGGGACCCAAAAATGCCAAAACTGGAAAAAGATTGCATCAAAAACGGCTGAAATGGCACAAAAGTGTCTCAAAGGGACCTGGAAGTGTCCCCAAGCCACCAAAAATGTCCCCAAGTGTCCCCAAATGTCCCCAAAGTGTCACCAATTGTCCCCAAGGTGCCACCTCGTCCTCAGTGAGCTCCAGGTGAGTTTGCTCAGGTCGATGTCGGCCCCAAAACCCCCTCAAATCACCCCAAAACTGCCCCAAATCCCCTCAAAACCCCCCAAAATGTCCCCAAAGTGTCCCCAAAGTGTCCCCAAGTGTCCCCAAAGTGTCCCCAGGTGTCCCCAAGGTGCCACCTTGTCCTCGGTGAGCTCCAGGTGAGTTTGCTCAGGTCGATGTCGGCCCCAAAACCCCCAGAAATCTCCCCAAAACTGCCCCAAATCCCCTCAAAACCCCCCAAAATGTCCCCAAAGTGTCCCCAAATGTCCTCAAAGTGTCCCCAAGTGTCCCCAAGATGTCCCCAAATTGTCCCCAAGGTGTCACCTCATCCTCGGTGAGCTCCAGGTGAGTTTGCTCAGGTCGATGTCGGCCCCAAAACCCCCTGAAAATCACCCCAAATCCCCTCAAAACCCCCCAAAATGTCCCCAAAGTGTCCCCAAATGTCCTCAAAGTGTCCCCAAGTGTCCCCAAAGTGTCCCCAAGGTGTCCCAAAAGTGTCCCCAGGTGTCCCCAGATGCCACCTCATCCTCAACGAACTCCCGGCGCGTTTGGTCAGGTCGATGTCAGCCCCAAATCCACCCCAAAACCCCCTCAAATCACCCCAAAACTGCCCCAAATCCCCTCAAATTGTCCCCAAGTGTCCCCAAATTGTCCCAAATTGTCCCCAAATTGTCCCCAAGTGTCCCCAAATTGTCCCCAAGGTGTCACCTCATCCTCGGTGAGCTCTCCGGCGCGTTTGGTCAGGTCGATGTCGGCCTTGCGCAGCACCACGTGAGCGTAACGCCGCCCCACGCCCTGCGGGGACAATGAGGGGACAGTGTCACCAAAGTGTCACCAAAGTGTCACCAAAGTGTCCCCAAACAGCCCCAAAGTGTCACCAAAGTGTCCCCAAATCCCCCCAAAGTGTCACCAAAGTGTCCCCAAACACCCCAAAGTGTCACCAACCCCCCAGATGTCCCCAAACCCCCTCCAGATGTCCCCAAACCCCCTCCAAATGTCCCCAAGCTCCCCCAGATGTCCCCAAGCCCCCCCAGATGTCCCCAAATCCCCCCCAGGTGTCCCCAAACCCCCCCAGATGTCCCCAAAGCCCCCCCAAGTGTCCCCAAACCCCCCCCAGGTGTCCCCAAACCCCTCCAGATGTCCCCAAGCCCCTCCAAATGTCCCCAAACCCCCCCAGGTGTCCCCAAACCCCCCCCAAGTGTCCCCAAGCCCCCTCCAGGTGTCCCCAAACCCCCCCCAAATGTCCCCAAGCCCCCCCAGATGTCCCCAAGCCCCCCCAGATGTCCCCAAAGCCCCCCCAGATGTCCCCAAACCCCTCCAGATGTCCCCAAGCCCCCCCAGATGTCCCCAAAGCCCCCCCAAATGTCCCCAAACCCCTCCAGATGTCCCCAAGCCCCCCCAGATGTCCCCAAACCCCCCCCCAGATGTCCCCAAACCCCCCCAGATGTCCCCAAACCTCCCCCAAATGTCCCCAAGCTCCCCCAGATGTCCCGAAGCCCCTCCAGGTGTCCCCAAAGCCCCCCCAGATGTCCCCAAGCCCCCCCAGATGTCCCCAAACCCCCCCCAAAATGTCTCCAAATGCCCCCAAACTGTCCCAAATCCCCCCAAACCCCCTCCAGATGTCCCCAAGCCCCCCCAGATGTCCCCAAACCCCTCCAGATGTCCCCAAACCCCTCCAAATGTCCCCAAACCCCCTCCAGATGTCCCCAAACCCCCCCCAGATGTCCCCAAACCCCTCCAGATGTCCCCAAAGCCCCCCCAAATGTCCCCAAACCTCCCCCAGATGTCCCCAAACCCCCTCTAGGTGTCCCCAAATGACCCCAAACTGTCCCAAATCCCCCCAAACCTCCCCCAGATGCCCCCAAAGCCCCCCCAGATGTCCCCAAACTCCCCCCAGGTGTCCCCAAACCTCCCCCAAATGTCCCCAAACCCCTCCCAGGTGTCCCCAAAGCCCCCCCAGATGTCCCCAAACCCCCTCCAAATGTCTCCAAATGCCCCCAAACTGTCCCAAATCCCCCCAAACCTCCCCCAGATGTCCCCAAGCCCCCCCAAATGTCCCCAAACCCCTCCAGGTGTCCCCAAATTCCCCCCAGGTGTCCCCAAACCCCTCCCAGATGTCCCCAAACCCCCTCCAGATGTCCCCAAGCCCCCCCAGATGTCCCCAAACCCCCCCCAGATGTCCCCAAACCCCCCCCAGATGTCCCCAAACCTCCCCCAAATGTCCCCAAAGCCTCCCCAAGTGTCCCCAAAGCCCCCCCAGATGTCCCCAAGCCCCTCCAGATGTCCCCAAGCTCCCCCAAATGTCCCCAAATCCCCCCCAGATGTCCCCAAAGCCCCCCCAGATGTCCCCAAACCCCCTCCAAATGTCTCCAAATGCCCCCAAACTGTCCCAAATCCCCCCAAACCTCCCCCAGATGTCCCCAAACCTCCCCCAGATGTCCCCAAGCCCCCCCAGATGTCCCCAAACCCCCCCCAGATGTCCCCAAACCCCCCCCAGATGTCCCCAAACCTCCCCCAGATGTCCCCAAACCTCCCCCAGATGTCCCCAAACCTCCCCCAGATGTCCCCAAACCTCCCCCAGATGTCCCCAAGCCCCCCCAGATGTCCCCAAGCCCCCGCAGATGTCCCCACCTTGATGGCGGTGATGGCGAAGGCGATCTTGCGGCGCCCGTCGATGTTGGTGTTGAGCACCCGCAGAATGTGCTGGAACTTCTCGGGGATCACCAGCGACTGAGGGGACATTTGGGGACATTTGGGGACATCTGGGGACGTTTGGGGACATTTGGGGACGTTTGGGGACATCTGGGGACGTTTGGGGACAGTCCCAGGGGTGGCTCAGGGATGGTTTTGGGGAGATTTGAGGAAAAATTCAGGGAGTTTGGGACATTTTTAGGGGTTTGGGGACAATTTTAGGGGGTTTGGGGACAGTTTTAGGGTCTGGGGACACTTTGGGGACAGTTTTAGGGTCTGGGGACACTTTGGGGACAGATTTAGAAAGGTTGGGGACACTTTGGGGACAGTTTTAGGGGCTGGGGACAGCTGGAAGGGTCTGGGGACACCCTGGGGACAGTTTTAGGATCTGGGGACACCTTGGGGACAATTTTAGAGGATTTGGGACACTTTGGGGACAGTTTTAGGGGGATTTGGGACATTTAGAAAGGGGTTGGAGACACTTTGGGGACAATTTTAGGGGATTTGGGACACCTGGAGGGCATTGGGGACACCTTGGGGACAGTTTTAGGAAGACTGGGGACACCTGAAAGGGTCTGGGGACACTTTGGGGACAAATTTAGGGGATTTGGGACATTTAGAAAGGGTCTGGGGACACCTTGGGGACAGATTTAGAGGGATTGGGGACACCTGAAAGGGTCTGGGGACACCTTGGGGACAATTTCAGGAAGCTTAGGGACATTTAGAAAGGGGTTGGGGACACTTTGAGGACATTTTTAGGGGAATTTGGGACATTTAGAAAGGGGTTGGGGACGCTTTGAGGACATTTTTAGGGGATTTGGGACACTTTGGGGACAGTTTTAGGGTCTGGGGACACCTTGGGGACATCTAAAAGGGTCTGGGGACACTTTGGGGACATCTAAAAGGGTCTGGGGACACTTTGGGGACAATTTTAGGGAGGTTGGGGACACCTGAGAGAGTCTGGGGACACCCTGGGGACAATTTTAGAGGATTTGGGACACTTTAGGGACAGTTTTAGGGGGATTTGGGACATTTAGAAAGGGGTTGGGGACACTTTGAGGACATTTTTAGGGGATTTGGGACACTTTGGGGACAGTTTTAGGAGAATTTGGGACATTTAGAAAGGCATTCGGGACATTTTGGGGACAATTTTAGGGGATTTGGGACACCTGGAGGGCATTGGGGACACTTTGGGGACAGTTTTAGGAAGACTGGGGACACCTGAAAGGATCTGGGGACACTTTGGGGACAATTTTAGGGGATTTGGGACATTTAGAAAGGGGTTGGGGACAGTTTTAGGGAGATTGGGGACACCTGGAAGGGTCTGGGGACACCTTGGGGACAATTTTAGGGGAATTTGGGACATTTAGAAAGGGGTTGGGGACGCTTTGAGGACATTTTTAGGGGATTTGGGACACTTTGGGGACAGTTTTAGGGTCTGGGGACACCTTGGGGACATCTGAAAGGGTCTGGGGACACTTTGGGGACAATTTTAGGGAGGTTGGGGACACCTGAGAGAGTCTGGGGACACCCTGGGGACAGTTTTAGGATCTGGGGACACCTTGGGGACAATTTTAGAGGATTTGGGACACTTTGGGGACAGTTTTAGGAGAATTTGGGACATTTAGAAAGGCATTCGGGACATTTTGGGGACAATTTTAGGGATTTGGGACACCTGGAGGGCATTGGGGACACTTTGGGGACAAATTTAGGGGATTTGGGACATTTTGGGGACAGTTTTAGGGGGATTTGGGACACCTGGAGGGCATTGGGGACACTTTGGGGACAATTTTAGGGTATTTAAGACATTTAGAAAGGGATTTAGGACATTTTGGGGACAGATTTAGGATCTGGGGACACTTTGAGGACAATTTTAGGGAGGTTGGGGACACCTAAAAGGGGTTGGAGACACCTTGGGAACAAATTTAGAGGGGTTGGGGACACTTTGGGGACAATTTTAGGCGATTTGGGGACACCTTGAGAACAATTTTAGGGCATTTGGGACATTTAGGAAGGGGTTGGGGACACTTTGGGGACAATTTTAGGGGATTTGGGACACCTGGAGGAGTCTGGGGACACCTTGGGGACATTTGAAAGGGTCTGGGGACACCTTGGGGACAGATTTAGAGGGATTGGGGACACCTGAAAGGGTCTGGGGACACCCTGGGGACAATTTCAGGAAGCTTAGGGACATTTAGGAAGGGGTTGGGGATACTTTGAGGACATTTTTAGGGGATTTGGGACACTTTGGGGACAGTTTTAGGGTCTGGGGACACCTTGGGGACATCTGAAAGGGTCTGGGGACACTCTGGGGACAATTTTAGGGAGGTTGGGGACACCTGAGAGAGTCTGGGGACACCTTGGGGACAATTTTAGGGGATTTGGGACACTTTGGGGACAGTTTTAGGAGAATTTGGGACATTTAGAAAGGCATTCGGGACATTTTGGGGACAATTTTAGGGATTTGGGACATCTGGAGGGCATTGGGGACACTTTGGGGACAATTTTAGGGGATTTGGGACATTTTGGGGACAGTTTTAGGGGGATTTGGGACACCTGGAGGGCATTGGGGACACCTTGGGGACAGTTTTAGGGTATTTAAGACATTTAGAAAGGGATTTAGGACATTTTGGGGACAGATTTAGGATCTGGGGACACTTTGAGGACAATTTTAGGGAGGTTGGGAACACCTAAAAGGGGTTGGAAACACCTTAGGGACAAATTTAGAGGGGTTGGGGACACTTTTAGGGGATTTGGGACATTTAGAAATTTATTTAGGACATTTTTGGGGCAGTTTTAGGCCCTGGGGACACCTTGGGGACATTTTTAGGAGGATTTGAGACATTTGGAAAGGTATTTGGGACACTTTGGGGACAGATTTAGAGGAGTTGGGGACACCTGGAGGAGCTGGGGACACCTTGGGGACAATTTCAGGGAGCTGGGAACACTTTGGGGACAGTTTTAAGCCAATTTGGGACAATTTCAGCTGCGTCTTGGGGCATTTTGGCGACAACTCGGGGACGCTTTGAGGCGACAGCTCCGTGAGGGGAGCGAAGCCCGCCATGACACCTGAGGGGAGCCGGGAAAACAGGAGGGGGGGGGGTCGGATATTCGCGCCCATCCCGCCGCCATCGCCGCGCGCCGCCGCCCCCTTCCCTCCCCGCCGCCTCCATCGGTGCCGCCGCCATCACTCCGAGCCCTTCCCGCCGCTCGCCGCCCTCCCCTGGCGCCGATGGCGGCGGATCCCTCCCGCTGCCTCACCATAGCTGCGACCTCCCGGCGCTGAGGGGAAAGAAGAAGAACGCGGAAGTGACGTCACGCGCCGTGCGTCAACAAGATGGCGGCGCAGACGGAGGTAAGCGCCGGCACCGGGAGAGCTTTAGGGGAGAATCCAAGGATTTTCTGAGGGAACTTTTGGGATTTTTGTGGGGATTTGGGAATTGTTTGGGATGGCGGAAGGGGTGGCGGGGTCGCTGAAGCGGTTTTGGCGCAGGTGGCGGCGATGGAGGCGCCGCTGGAGGCGGAGCTGGAGGCGGAGCTGGACCTGGAGGGGGCGGAGCTGGAGGAAGTGGATGGTGAGAAGGGGCGTGGCCTCAGGGGGGCGATGAATAATTCATGAGGGGGCGTGGTTTTTACCTTATTTGGGCATGAGCCCCCGCTGGGGGCGTGGCCACATGCCTTATATGGGCATGCCTAACAAGCAGGGGCGCATTGCCGCCAAACGAGTGGGCGTGGCCTGAGGAAGGGGGCGTGGCCATTGCGGACGGAACCATTTGGGCATCGCGCGGGGGGGGTCGGGACGTTCAATTCCGACTTTTTCCCTCATTTTTTTTCGCGTTTTTTCCCCATTTTTTCCGCGCTTATCCCCATTTTTTCACGTTTTCCCCATTTTTCGGCGTTTTCCCCATTTTTCCTCTCATTTTTCCCCTCTTTTTCCCCAGTGCACATCCAGGAGAACCTGGAGGACGCCCTGGTGCAGGAGGCGCTGCAGACCGTGAGTGGCTCTTGTCCAAAATGTCCCAAAATTTCCACAAATGACCCCAAAAATGTCCCTAAATGTCCCCAAATTGCCGTTCCAGGGCGTGGACCTGCGCCAGTATTCCCGGCAGGTGGAGCTGGAACTTCAGGAAGTGGAAAGAGCCTCGATCCAGGATTGTATCCTCAAAAATTGTCCCCAAAGTGTCCCCAAAATCCCCCAAAAATGCATCAAAATCACCTAAAAATGACCTCAAATCCCCCAGAACTGTCCCCAAAGTGTCCCCTGGGTGTCCCAGGTGTCCCCAAACCCCCCAAAATCCCCTAAAAATGCCCCAAAATCCCCTAAAAATGCCCCAAATCCCCCAAAAGTGTCCCCAAAGTGTCCCCTGGGTGTCCCAAATGTCACCAAACCCCCAAAATTCTCTAAAAATGTCCCCAAATCCCCCAGAACTGTCCCCAAAATGTCCTCTGGGTGTCCCAGGTGTCCCCAGACCTCCCAAAATGCCCAAAAAATGTCCCCAAATCCCCAAAAACTGTCCCCAAAGTGTCCCCTGGGTGTCCCAGATGTCCCCAAAGTGTCCCCAAACCCCGAAAATCCCCTAAAAATGCCCCAAAATCACCTAAAAATGACCTCAAATCCCCAAAAACTGTCCCCAAAGTGTCCCCTGGGTGTCCCAGATGTCCCCAAAGTGTCCCCTGGGTGTCTCAGGTGTCCCCAAATCCCCCCCAAATCCCCTAAAAATGACCCAAAATCCCCTAAAAATGCCCCAAAATCCCCTAAAAATGTCCCCAAATCCCCAAAAACTGTCCCCAAAGTGTCTCCTGGGTGTCCCAGATGTCCCCAAAGTGTCCCCAAAGTGTCCCCAAGTGTCCCTTGACCCCTCAGACATCCGGGAGAGCGAGAACATCGCGGAGCTGCACAACCAGATCAGCGCCTGCGACGCCATCCTCGAGGTGACGGCACCAAAATGGCCCAAAATTGCACCAAAATGGCCCAAAATGGCCCAAAATGGCCCAAAATGGCATCAAAATGGCCCAAAAATGGCACCAAAATGGCCCAAAAATGGCCCAAAATGGCTCAAAATGGCCCAAAATTGCACCAAATGGCACCAAAATGGCACCAAATGGCATCAAAATGGTCCCAAAATGGCCCAAAATGGCCCAAAATGCAACAAAATGGCCCAAAATGGCACCAAAATGGCACCAAAATGCAACAAAATGGCCCAAAATGGCACCAAAATGGACTAAAATGTCCCAAAAATGGCACCAAATGGCCCCAAAATGTCCTAAAATGTCCCAAAATGGCACCAAAATGGTCCCAAATGCCCCAAAAATATCCCAAAAATGCCCCAAAATTGCCCCAAGTGGCACCAAATGGCATCAAAATGGCCCAAAATGGCCCAAAATGGCCCCAAAATGGCCCAAAATGGCCCCAAAATGTCCCAAAATGTCCCAAAATGCCCCAAAATGGCACCAAAATGAACCAAAATGGCCCAAAAAAACCCCAGAAAAAAAATCCCTAAAAAAACCAGAAAAAAATCCCCAAAATTCCCCAAAAAACTCCCTAAAAATCCCAAAAATTCCCAAAAAAAACCTGGAAAAATTCCCAAAAATTCCTGAATTGTCCCAGAATGGTTCCCAAGTGTCCCAAACATTCCCAAAATCCCCAAATCCCACCTGGAACCCCTAAAAAAATCCCCAAAAATCCATAAAAACCCAAAAAAATCACCAAAAAATCACCAAGAAAATCTGAAAAAATTCCCAAAAATTCCCAAAAATTCCTGAAAAATCCGGAAAAATTCCCAAAAATTCCTGGAATGTTTTCCCATTTTTTTCAGCGCATGGAGCAGATGCTGGGCTCATTCCAGAGCTCCCTGAGCTTGCTGAAAATCACCAGAGCGCTAAAAAATCACCAGAAAAAATCCAGAAAAAATCTGAAAAAAATCCTAAAAATTCCCAAAAAAATCCTAAAAATTCCCAAAAAATCTGGAAAAATTCCCAAAAATTCCTGAATTGTCCCAGAATGGTTCCCAAGTGTCCCAAACATCCCCAAACCCTCCTGGAACCCTTAAAAAAACGCCCAAAAAAATCCATAAAAAACCCGAAAAAATAAAAGAAAAAATCACAAAAAAATTCGGAAAAAATTCGGAAAAAATTTGAAAAAAATACGGAAAAATTCCCAAAAATTCCCAAAAATTCCTGGAATGTTTTCCCATTTTTTTCTGCGCATGGAGCAGATGCTGGGCTCATTCCAGAGCTCCCTGAGCTCGCTGAGCTGGGAGATCCGAGCGCTAAAAAATCCCCTAAAAATCACCAGAAAAAATCACCAAAAAAAATCACCAAAAAAATCCTAAAAATTCCCAAAAAATTCCCAAAAATTCCTAAAAAATCTGGAAAAATTCCCAAAAATTCCTGAATTGTCCCAGAATGGTTCCCAAGTGTCCCAAACATCCTGGAACCCCTAAAAAAGTCCCCCCAAAAAATCCATAAAAACCCCAAAAAAATCACAAAAAAAAATCCGAAAAAAATGCAAAAAAAAAGGGAAAAAAAATCGGAAAAAATCCGGAAAAATTCAAAAAAATTCCAAAAAATTCCCAAAAATTCCTGGAATGTTTTCCCATTTTTTTTCAGCGCATGGAGCAGATGCTGGGCTCATTCCAGAGCTCCCTGAGCTCGCTGAGCTGGGAGATCCGAGCGCTAAAAAATCACCAAAAAAATCCGGAAAAAATCTGAAAAAAATCCTAAAAAAATCCTAAAAATTCCCCAAAAATTCCCAAAAAAATCTGGAAAAATTCCCAAAAAATCCTGAATTGTCCCAGAATGGTTCCCAAGTGTCCCAAACATTCCCAAAATCCCCAAATCCCACCTGGAATCCCTAAAAAAATCCCAAAAAAATCCATAAAAAACCCGAAAAAATCCGAAAAAAATCCGAAAAAAATTCCAAAAAAATTCGGAAAAAATTTGGAAAAAATCTGGAAAAATTCCCAAAAATTCCCCAAAATTCCTGGAATGTTTTCCCGTTGTTTTCAGCGCATGGAGCAGATGCTGGGCTCATTCCAGAGCTCCCTGAGCTCGCTGAGCTGGGAGATCCGAGCGCTAAAAATTCACCAAAAAAATCCGGAAAAAATCTGAAAAAAATCCTAAAAATTCCCCAAAAAATCCTAAAAATTCCCAAAAAATCTGGAAAAATTCCCAAAAAATCCTGAATTGTCCCAGAATGGTTCCCAAGTGTCCCAAACATCCCCAAATCCCTCCTGGAATCCCTAAATCCCAAAAATCCATAAAAACCCCTAAAAATCACCAAAAAATCTGGAAAAAATCCGAAAAAAATTGGGAAAAAATCCCCAAAAATTCCCAAAAAATTCCCAAAAATTCCCAAAAATTCCTGGAATGTTTTCCCGTTGTTTTCAGCGCATGGAGCAGATGCTGGGCTCATTCCAGAGCTCCCTGAGCTCGCTGAGCTGGGAGATCCCAGCGCTAAAAAATCACCAAAAAAATCCGGAAAAAATCTGAAAAAAATCCTAAAAAAATCCTAAAAATTCCCCAAAAATTCCCAAAAAAATCTGGAAAAATTCCCAAAAATTCCTGAATTGTCCCAGAATGGTTCCCAAGTGTCCCAAACATCCTGGAACCCCTAAAAAAATCCCCCAAAAAAATCCATAAAAACCCCAAAAAAATCACCAAAAATTCCGAAAAAAATGCAAAAAAAGTGGGAAAAAAAATCGGAAAAAATCCGGAAAAATTCCAAAAAATTCCCAAAAATTCCCAAAAATTCCTGGAATGTTTTCCCATTTTTTTCAGCGCATGGAGCAGATGCTGGGGTCATTCCAGAGCTCCCTGAGCTCGCTGAGCTGGGAGATCCGAGCGCTAAAAAATCACCAAAAAAATCCGGAAAAAATCTGAAAAAAATCCTAAAAAAATCCTAAAAATTCCCCAAAAATTCCCAAAAAAATCTGGAAAAATTCCCAAAAATTCCTGAATTGTCCCAGAATGGTTCCCAAGTGTCCCAAACATCCCCAAACCCTCCTGGAACCCTTAAAAAATGCCCAAAAAATCCATAAAAAACCTGAAAAAATCCAAAAAAAATCCGGAAAAAATCCGAAAAAAATTCGGAAAAAATTTGGAAAAAATCTGGAAAAATTCCCAAAAATTCCCAAAAATTCCTGGAATGTTTTCCCGTTGTTTTCAGCGCATGGAGCAGATGCTGGGCTCATTCCAGAGCTCCCTGAGCTCGCTGAGCTGGGAGATCCCAGCGCTAAAAAATCACCAAAAAAATCCAGAAAAAATCTGAAAAAAATCCTAAAAATTCCCAAAAAAATCCTAAAAATTCCCAAAAAAACCTGGAAAAATTCCCAAAAATTCCTGAATTGTCCCAGAATGGTTCCCAAGTGTCCCAAACATCCCCAAATCCCTCCTGGAATCCCTAAATCCCAAAAATCCATAAAAACCCCTAAAAATCACCAAAAAATCTGGAAAAAATCCGAAAAAAATTGGGAAAAAATCCCCAAAAATTCCCAAAAAATTCCCAAAAATTCCCAAAAATTCCTGGAATGTTTTCCCGTTGTTTTCAGCGCATGGAGCAGATGCTGGGCTCATTCCAGAGCTCCCTGAGCTCGCTGAGCTGGGAGATCCGAGCACTAAAAAATCACTAAAAAAATCCAGAAAAAATCTGAAAAAAAATCCTAAAAAATCCTAAAAATTCCCAAAAATTCCCAAAAATTCCCAAAAAAGCTGGAAAAATTCCCAAAAATTCCTGAATTGTCCCAGAATGGTTCCCAAGTGTCCCAAAGATCCTGGAACCCCTAAAAAAATCCCGCAAAAATCCATAAAAACCCAAAAAAAAATCACCAAAAATTCCGAAAAAAATGCGAAAAAAAAGGGAAAAAAAATCGGAAAAAATCTGGAAAAATTCCCAAAAATTCCCAAAAATTCCTGGAATGTTTTCCCATTTTTTTCAGCGCATGGAGCAGATGCTGGGCTCATTCCAGAGCTCCCTGAGCTCGCTGAGCTGGGAGATCCGAGCGCTGCAGGGCCAGGCCGGGGCCATGAACCTGCGGCTGCGGAACCGGCGCCAGGTCAGGGAGAGGCTCGGGGGGCTCCTGGATGAGCTGGTGGTGCCCCCTGAGATGATCAGGTGAGGAAAAAATGGGAATTCCGGGAGAGAATTCCATGAAAAAATGGGAATTCTGGGGAAAAAATGGGATTTTGGGGAAAAAAATGGGATTTTGGGGGGGAAAAATTGGAAAAAAAATGGGATTTTTGGGGCAAAAGTGGGAATTTTTGGAGTCAGGAGAGGCTCAGGTGAGGAAAAAATGGGAATTCTGGGAGAGAATTCCATAAAAAATGGGAATTCTGGGGAAAAAATGGGATTTTTTTGGAAAAAATGGGAAAAAAATGGGATTTTGGGGGAAAAATTGGGATTTTTGGGGGAAAAATGGGATTTTTGGGGGAAAAATTGGGATTTTTGGGGGAAAAATGGGATTTTTTGGGGGAAAAATGGGATTTTTTTTTGGAAAAATTGGGTTTTTTGGAGTCAGGAGATGATCAGGTGAGGAAAAATGGGAATTTTGGGAAAGAATTCCATAAAAAATGGGAATTCTGGGGAAAAAATGGGATTTTGGGGGAAAAAATGAGATTTTTTGGGGAAAAATTGGGATTTTTGGGGGAAAAATTGGAAAAAAATGGGATTTTTGGGGTAAACATGGGAATTTTTGGAGTCAGGAGAGGCTCAGGTGAGGAAAAAATGGGAATTCCGGGAGAGAATTCCATAAAAAAATGGGAATTCTGGGGAAAAAATGGGATTTTTTTGGAAAAAATGGGAAAAAAATGGGACTTTGGGGAAAAATTGGGATTTTTTGGGGGAAAAATGGGATTTTTTGGGGAAAAATTGGGATTTTTGGGGGAAAAATGGGGTTTTTTGGAGTCAGGAGATGATCAGGTGAGGAAAAATGGGAATTTGGGATGGAAAAATGAGAATTCTGGGGGAGAATTCCCAAAAAAATGGGAATTCTGGGGAAAAAATGGGATTTTTGGGGAAAAAATCTGAAAAAAATTGGATTTTTGGGGGGAAAAATGGGATTTTTGGGGGAAAAATGGGGTTTTTTGGAGTCAGGAGATGATGAGGTGAGGAAAAATGGGAATTTGGGATGGAAAAATGGGAATTTTGGGAGAGAATTCCCCAAAAAATGGGAATTCTGGGGAAAAAATGGGATTTTTTGGGGGAAAAATTGGGATTTTTTTGGGGAAAAATGGGATTTTGGGGGGAAAAATTGGGATTTTTGGGGGAAAAATGGGGTTTTTTGGAGTCAAGAGTTGATCAGGTGAGGAAAAACGGGAATTTGGGATGGAAAAATTGGAATTCTGGGGGAGAATTCCATAAAAAATCGGATTTTGGGGAAAAAAATGGGATTTTTCTGGCAGAATTCCCCCATTTTTTACCAGAATTCCCCCATTTTTTACAAGAATTTCCCCATTTTTTCACCAAAACTCCCCCAATTTCCACCAGATTTTTTTCCCATGGAATTTTTTCCCATGGAATTTTTTCCCTATGGAATTTTTTCCCATTTTACTGAATTTCCCCCATTTTCTGATGGAATTTCTCCATTTTTTTAACAGAATTTCCCCATTTTTTGCTACAAATTTCCTATTTTTTAATGGATTTTCCCCATTTTTTCCCCAGAATTTCCCTAATTTCCCATGGAATTTTTTTCCATGGAATTTTTTCCCATTTTGCTGAAATTTCTCCATTTTCTGACAGAATTCCCCCATTTTTTACCATAATTTCCCCATTTTTTGCCATAATTTCCCCATTTTTTCAGGGATTTTCCCCATTTCTTCACGAAAACTCCCCCGATTTCCACTGGAATTTTTCCTATTTTCCATGGAATTTTTCCTATTTTTCCATGGAATTTTTCCCATTTTCCCATGGAATTTTTTCCCATTTTCTGGCAGAATTTCTCCATTTTTTACCATAATTCCCCCATTTTTTGTCATAATTTCCCCATTTTTTCACCAAAACTCCCTCGATTTCCACTGGAATTTTTCCCATTTTCCCATGGAATTTTCCCCATTTTCCATGGAATTTTTCCCATTTTCCATGGAATTTTTTCCCATTTTTACCAGAATTCCCCCATTTTTTGCCATAATTTCCCCATTTTTTCACCAAAACTCCCCCGATTTCCACTGGAATTTTTCCCATTTTCCATGGAATTTTTCCCATTTCCCCATGGAATTTTTCCCATTTTCCCATGGAATTTTTCCCATTTTTACCAAAATTCCCCCATTTTTTTACCATAATTCCCCCATTTTTTTACCGTAATTTCCCCATTTTTTGTCATAAATTCCCCGTTTTTTCGCCAAAACTCCCCCGATTTCCACTGGAATTTTTCCCATTTTCCCATGGAATTTTTCCCATTTTCCATGGAATTTTTCCCATTTTCCCATGGAATTTTCCCCATTTTCCCATGGAATTTTTTCCCATTTTCTGCCAGAATTCCCCCATTTTTTTACTATAATTCCCCCATTTTTTTACCATAATTTCCCCATTTTTTGTCATAATTTCCCCATTTTTTCACCAAAACTCCCCTGATTTCCACTGGAATTTTTCCCATTTTCCTATGGAATTTTCCCCATTTTCCATGGAATTTTTCTGATTTTCCCATGGAATTTTTCCCATTTTCCCATGGAATTTTTCCTATTTTCCCATGGAATTTTTTCCCATTTTCTGCCAGAATTCCCCCATTTTTTACCGGAATTCCCCCATTTTTTACCAGAATTTCCCCATTTTTTCGCCAAAACTCCCCCAATTTCCACTGGAATTTTTTCCCATGGAATTTTTCCCATTTTCCCATGGAATTTTTTCCCATTTTCTGCCAGAATTCCCCCATTTTTTACCAGAATTCCCCCATTTTTTACCAAAAATTCCCCCATTTTTTTACCAAAATTCCCCCATTTTTTTACCAGAATTTCCCCATTTTTTCACCAAAACTCCCCCAATTTCCACTGGAATTTTTTCCCATGGAATTTTTCCCATTTTCCATGGAATTTTTCCCATTTTCCCATGGAATTTTTTCCCATTTTCTGCCAGAATTCCCCCATTTTTTACCACAATTCCCCCATTTTTTTACCGTAATTTCCCCATTTTTTGTCATAATTCCCCCATTTTTTCACGGATTTCCCCCGTTTTTTCGCCAAAATTTCCCGTTTTTTCTCCAGAATTCCCATTTTCCCATGGAATTCTTTCCCGTTTTTTCCCCCCAGCGTGATCCTGGAGTCTCCAGTGACATCCCCGGAGTTCCTGGCGCAGCTGGAGCCCCAAATCTTGGGATTTCAATGGGATTTCCCCATTTTTTAATGGGATTTTGATGACATTTCCCCATTTTTTGATGGAATTCTCATGGAATTTCCCCATTTTTGGCCAGAATTCCCCCATTTTCCAACAGAATTCCCACATTTTTTGATGGATTTTACCAGAATTCCCCCATTTTTTACCAGAATTTCCCCGTTTTTTCATGGATTTTCCCCATTTTTTCACCAAAACTCCCTCGATTTCCACCGGAATTTTTTCCCATGGAATTTTTTCTCTATGGAATTTTTTCCCATTTTTCCCAGAATTTCTCCTTTTTTTACCAGAATTTCTCCTTTTTTTACCATAATTCCCCCATTTTTTGTCATAATTTCCCCATTTTTTACCCAAAACTCCCCCAATTTCCACATGAATTTTTCCCATTTTCCATGGAATTTTTCCCATGGAATTTTTCCCATTTTCCCATGGAATTTTTTCCCATTTTCCCATGGAATTTTTCCCATTTTCCCATGGAATTTTTTCCCATTTTTACCAAAATTCCCCCATTTTTTTACCATAATTCCCCCATTTTTTTACCGTAATTTCCCCATTTTTGGCCATAATTTCCCCATTTTTTCACCAAAACTCCCCCAATTTCCACTGGAATTTTTCCCATTTTCCCATGGAATTTTTCCCATTTTCCCATGGAATTTTTTCCCATTTTTACCAAAATTCCCCAATTTTTTACCATAATTTCCCCATTTTTGGCCATAATTTCCCCATTTTTTCACGGATTTCCCCCATTTCTTCACCAAAACTCCCCCAATTTCCACTGGAATTTTTACTCATGGAATTTTTCCCATGGAATTTTTTCCCCCAGAATTTTTCCCATTTTCCCATGGAATTTTTTCCCATTTTTACCAAAATTCCCCCATTTTTTGTCATAATTTCCCCATTTTTTCTCCAAAACTCCCCCAATTTCCACTGGAATTTTTTCCCATGGAATTTTTCCCATTTTCCCATGGAATTTTTTCCCATTTTCTGCCAGAATTCCCCCATTTTTTTACCATAATTCCCCCATTTTTTCACGGATTTTCCCCGTTTTTTCGCCAAAATTTCCCGTTTTTTCTCCAGAATTCCCATTTTCCCATGGAATTCTTTCCTGTTTTTTCCCCCCAGCGTGATCCTGGAGTCTCCAGTGACATCCCCGGAGTTCCTGGCGCAGCTTCGGGCGCTGGACGCGCAGTTGGGCGCGGTGAAGGCTCAGGCGTTCCGGGACACGCTCGCCTGCGCCGACGTCCAGCACGTCCTCGACCGCCTGCGCATCAAGGTGGGCACAAAATTCCCAAAATTCCCCAAATTCCCCAAAATCCCGGAATTCCCAGCCCCAAAAAACCCAAAATTCCCACCTGAAATTCCCAAAAAATCCCTCCAAAAATCTTGGGATTTCCAGCCTGAAATCCCCAAAATTCCTGGAATTCTCAGCCCAAAAATCCCAGAATTCCCAACCTAAAAATCCCCAAATTCTCAGCTAAAATCCTGGAATTCTCAGCCCAAAATTCTTGGAATTCCCAGCCCCAAATTCCAAAATTCCCAGCCCAAAAATCTTGGGATTTCCGGGTCAAAATTCCCAAAATTCCCAGCCCAAAAATCTTGGGATTTCCGGGTCAAAATTCCCAAAATTCCCAGCCCAAAAATCTTGGAATTCCCAGCCTGAAATCCCCCAAATTCCTGGAATTCCCAGGCCAAAAATCCCAGGAATTTTCAGCCCAAAAATCTTGGAATTTTTAGCTCAAAAATCCCAAAATTCCCAGGCCAAAAATCCTGGCATTCCCAGCTCAAAAATCTTGGAATTCTCAGCCCCAAAATCCCAGGAATTTTCAGCCCCAAATCCCAAAATTCCCATCCCAAAAATCGTGGAATTCCCAGTCTGAAATTCCCCAAATTCCTGGAATTCCCAGCCTGAAATCCCAGAATTCCCATTCCAAAGTCCCAAAATTCCCAGCCCAAATTTCCCAGGAATTTCCAGCCCCAAAATCCCAGGAATTTTCAGCCCCAAAATTCCCAAAATTCCCAGCCCAAAAATCTTGGGATTTCCAGCTCAAAATTCCCAAAATTCCCAGCTCAAATTTCCCAGGAATTTCCAGCCCAAAAATATTGGAATTCCCAGTCCAAAAATCCCAGGAATTTTCAGCCCAAAAATCTTGGAATTTTCAGCCCAAAAATCCCAAAATTTCCAGTCCCAAAATCCTGGAATTCCCAGCTCAAAAATCCTGGAATTCTCAGCCCAAAAATCCCAAAAATCCCAGCCCAAAAATCCCAAAATTCCTGGAATTCCCAGCCCAAATTCCCAGGAATTTTCAGCCCAAAAATCCCAGGAATTTTTAGCCCATAAATCCTGAAATTCCCAGCCCAAAAATCTTGGAATTTCCAGCCCAAAATTCCCGAACTGGAACCTTCCCAAATCAAAAAAATCCCAAATTTCCCCATTTTATCCCAAATTTCCCCCAAAATTCCAGGATTTTTCCCCCTAGGACTCCCAAAAACCCCAAATTTCCCCAAAAAATTCCAGAAATTTTTCCCCTGGAACCATCTGGGACCTTCCCAATTCCCAAAAATTCCCAGAAATTCCCAAAAATTCTCAAAAATTCCCAAATTTTCCCTCAGGCCGTGACGAAAATCCGGGAATTTGTTCTCCAGAAGATTTATTCCTTCCGGAAGCCGATGACGAATTATCAGATCCCACAGAATTCCCTGCTCAAGTACAAGTGAGGAAAAACCCCAAAAAATCTGGGAATTCCCAAAAAAATCTGGGAATTCCCAAAAAAAATCTGGGAATTCCCAGCTGGAGGTGGGGAAGGGGGGAAAATTGGATTTTTCCCGGGAATTTTGGGGGAAATCCGGCCCAAAAACGGCTGAAATTCTGGGAAATGTCCCGGGAATTGGGATTAGGATTGAAAAAATTGGGATTGGGACATGAAAATTGGGATCAGGGCTCCAAAAATTGGGATTAGGGATCCAAAAATTGGGATCAGGGCCCCAAAAATCGGGATCAGGGATCCAAAAATTCAGATTAGGACCCAAAAAATTGGGATGAGGATCCAAAAATTGGGATTAGGAACTTGAAAATTGGGATGAGGGTCCAAAAACTGGGATAAGAATCCAAAAAATTGGGATGAGGACCCAAAATTTGGGATGAGGATCGAAAAATTGGGATGAAAATCCAAAATACTGGGAGCAGGGCTCCAAGAATTGGGATGAGAATCCAAAAATTTGGGATTAGGATCCAAAAAATTGGGATTGGGACCCGAAAATTGGGATCAAGACCCTGAAAATCGGGATCAAGACCCCAGAAATTGGGATGAGCCTCAGGAAATTTGGATCATAACCCCAAAAATTGGGATCAGGACCCAAAAATTGGGATCAAGACCCCAAAAATTGGGATCAAAACCCCAAAAATTGGGATCAGGACCCAAAAATTGGGATCAAGACCCCAAAAATCGGGATCAAAACCCAAAAAATTGGGATCAAAACCCCAAAAATTGGGATCAAAACCCCCAAAAATCGGGATCAAGACCCAAAAATTGGGATCAGCCCCAGAAAATCAGGATCAAAACTCCAAAAATCAGGATCAGGACCCAAAAATCGGGATCAAAACCCAAAAAGTTGGGATCAAAACCCCAAAAATTTGGGATCAGCTCTGGAAAATTGGGATCACAACCCAAAACTTGGGATCAAAACCCCCAAAAATTGGGATCAAAACCCCAAAAATCAGGATCAGAGCCTAAAAATTGGGATCAAGACCCCAAAAATCAGGATCAGTCTCAGGAAATTGGGATCAGGACCCAAAAATTGGGATCAGCCCCAGAAAATTGGGATCAAAACCCCAAAAATTTGGGATCAGGACCCAAAAATCGGGATCAGCCCCAGAAAATTGGGATCAAAACCCCAAAAATTTGGGATCAGGACCCAAAAATCGGGATCAGCCCCAGAAAATCGGGATCAAAACCCCAAAAATCGGGATCAGGACCCAAAAATTGGGATCAAAACCCCAAAACTTGGGATCAAAACCCCAAAAGTTGGGATCAGCCCCAGAAAATTGGGATCAAAACCCCAAAAATCGGGATCAGGACCTAAAAATTGGGATCAAGACCCCAAAAATCAGGATCAGGACCCAAAAATTGGGATCAAAACCCCAAAAGTTGGGATCAGCCCCAGAAAATTGGGATCAAAACCCCAAAAATTGGGACCAGGACCCAAAAATTGGAATCAAAATCCCAAAAATTGGGATCAGAGCCTCAAAAATCGGGATCAGGACCCAAAAATTGGGATCAGCCCCAGAAAATCAGGATCAAAACCCCAAAAGTTGGGATCAGGACCCAAAAATTGGAATCAAAATCCCAAAAATTGGGATCAAAACCCCAAAAATTGGGATCAGGACCTAAAAATTGGGATCAGCCCCAGAAAATCAGGATCAAAACTCCAAAAGTTGGGATCAGGACCCAAAAATTGGGATCGAAACCCAAAAAATTGGGATCAAAACCCCAAAAAATTGGGATCAAAACCCCAAAACTTGGGATCAAAACCCCAAAAATCGGGATCAGGACCTAAAAATTGGGATCAAAACCCCAAAAATTTGGATCAGGACCTAAAAATTGGGATCAAGACCCCAAAAATTGGGATCAAAACCCCAAAAATTTGGGATCAGCCCCAGAAAATTGGGATCAGAACCCAAAAAATTGGGATCAGCCACCAAAAACTGGGATCAAGACCCCAAAAATTGGGATCAAAACCCCAAAAATTTGGGATCAGCCCCAGAAAATTGGGATCAAAACCCCAAAAATTTGGGATCAGGACCCAAAAATCGGGATCAGCCCCAGAAAATCGGGATCAAAACCCCAAAAATCGGGATCAAAACCCCAAAACTTGGGATCAGAGCCCCAAAAATCGGGATCAGGACCTAAAAATCGGGATCAACCCCCAGAAAATTGGGATCAGCCACCAAAAACTGGGATCAAAACCCCAAAAATCGGGATCAAAACCCCAAAACTTGGGATCAGAGCCCCAAAAATCGGGATCAGGACCTAAAAATCGGGATCAACCCCCAGAAAATTGGGATCAGCCACCAAAAACTGGGATCAAGACCCCAAAAATCAGGATCAAAACCCCAAAAATTTGGGATCAGGACCCAAAAATCGGGATCAGCCCCAGAAAATTGGGATCAAAACCCCAAAAATTTGGGATCAGGACCCAAAAATCGGGATCAGCCCCAGAAAATCGGGATCAAAACCCCAAAAATCGGGATCAGGACCCAAAAATTGGGATCAAAACCCCAAAACTTGGGATCAAAACCCCAAAAGTTGGGATCAGCCCCAGAAAATTGGGATCAAAACCCCAAAAATCGGGATCAGGACCTAAAAATTGGGATCAAGACCCCAAAAATCAGGATCAGGACCCAAAAATTGGGATCAAAACCCCAAAAGTTGGGATCAGCCCCAGAAAATTGGGATCAAAACCCCAAAAATTGGGACCAGGACCCAAAAATTGGAATCAAAATCCCAAAAATTGGGATCAGAGCCTCAAAAATCGGGATCAGGACCCAAAAATTGGGATCAGCCCCAGAAAATCAGGATCAAAACCCCAAAAGTTGGGATCAGGACCCAAAAATTGGAATCAAAATCCCAAAAATTGGGATCAAAACCCCAAAAATTGGGATCAGGACCTAAAAATTGGGATCAGCCCCAGAAAATCAGGATCAAAACTCCAAAAGTTGGGATCAGGACCCAAAAATTGGGATCGAAACCCAAAAAATTGGGATCAAAACCCCAAAAAATTGGGATCAAAACCCCAAAACTTGGGATCAAAACCCCAAAAATCGGGATCAGGACCTAAAAATTGGGATCAAAACCCCAAAAATTTGGATCAGGACCTAAAAATTGGGATCAAGACCCCAAAAATTGGGATCAAAACCCCAAAAATTTGGGATCAGCCCCAGAAAATTGGGATCAGAACCCAAAAAATTGGGATCAGCCACCAAAAACTGGGATCAAGACCCCAAAAATTGGGATCAAAACCCCAAAAATTTGGGATCAGCCCCAGAAAATTGGGATCAAAACCCCAAAAATTTGGGATCAGGACCCAAAAATCGGGATCAGCCCCAGAAAATCGGGATCAAAACCCCAAAAATCGGGATCAAAACCCCAAAACTTGGGATCAGAGCCCCAAAAATCGGGATCAGGACCTAAAAATCGGGATCAACCCCCAGAAAATTGGGATCAGCCACCAAAAACTGGGATCAAAACCCCAAAAATCGGGATCAAAACCCCAAAACTTGGGATCAGAGCCCCAAAAATCGGGATCAGGACCTAAAAATCGGGATCAACCCCCAGAAAATTGGGATCAGCCACCAAAAACTGGGATCAAGACCCCAAAAATCAGGATCAAAACCCCAAAAATCGGGATCAGGACCCAAAAATCGGGATCAGCCCCAGAAAATTGGGATCAAAACCCCAAAAATTTGGGATCAGGACCTAAAAATTGGGATCAAGACCCCAAAAAATCGGGATCAGGACCCAAAAATTGGGATCAAAACCCCAAAAATTTGGGATCAGCCCCAGAAAATTGGGATCAAAACCCCAAAAATTGGGATCAAGACCCAAAAAATTTGGATCAAAACCCCAAAAATTGGGATCAGAGCCTAAAAATTGGGATCAAAACCCAAAAATCGGGATCAAACCCCCAAAATTCTCCATCCAAACCCCAAAATTCCGAGCTCATCCCTTCCCAAAATTCCCAAAAAATCCTTGGGATGGGAATTCCAGGTTTTTTTACCAATTCCTGCTGGGCCACGAGCGAGCGGCGGCGCAGGAGCTGCGGGAGCAATACGTGGACACCATGAGCAGAATCCACTTCTCCTACTTCAAATCCTACACAGGACGCCTCATGAAGATCCAGGTGGGAATTCTGGGAATTCTGGGAATTTTTGGGAATTTTTGGGAATTTTTTGGGAATTTTTTGGGATTTTTTTTTATTTTTGGGGGATTTTTTTTGGAATTTTTGGGGGATTTTTTGGGAATTTTTTGGGGGGGAATTCACTTCTCCGACTTCATGTCCTACACTGGGCGCCTCATGAAGATCCAGGTGGGAATTCTGGGAATTCTGGGAATTTTTGGGAATTTTTGGGAATTTTTTGGGAATTTTTTGGGATTTTTTTTGATTTTTGGGGGATTTTTGGGGGATTTTTTAGGGGATTTTTTTGGGATTTTTTGGGGGGGAATTCACTTCTCCTACTTCAAATCCTACACTGGGCGCCTCATGAAGATCCAGGTGGGAATTCTGGGAATTCTGGGAATTTTGGGGAATTTTTTGGGAATTTTTTGGGATTTTTTTGGGATTTTTTTTTTTTTTTGGGGGATTTTTTTTTGAATTTTTGGGGGATTTTTTGGGAATTTTTGGGGGGAATTCACTTCTCCTACTTCAAATCCTACACTGGGCGCCTCATGAAGATCCAGGTGGGAATTCTGGGAATTTTTGGGAATTTTTGGGAATTTTTGGGAATTTTTTGGGAATTTTTTTGGAATTTTTTGGGATTTTATTTTTATTTTTGGGGGGATTTTTTGGAATTTTTGGGGGATTTTTTGGGATTTTTTGGGGGGGAATTCACTTCTCCTACTTCAAATCCTACACTGGGCGCCTCATGAAGATCCAGGTGGGAATTCTGGGAATTCTGGGAATTTTTGGGAATTTTTTGGGAATTTTTTGAGATTTTTTTGGGATTTTTTTGGGATTTTTTTGGTTTTTTTTTTATTTTTGGGGGATTTTTTTTTTTTATTTTTGGGGGATTTTTGGGGGATTTTTTGGGAACTTTTTGGGGAATTTTTGGGAATTTTTGGGATTTTTTTGGGAATTTTTTTGGATTTTTTTGGGAATTTTTGGGGGATTTTTTGGGGATTTTTTGGGGATTTTTTTTGATTTTTTTTTAATTTTTGGGGAATTTTTGGGAATTTTTTGGGAATTTTTTTTTCTTTTTTTGGGATTTTTTTTTATTTTTTTGGAATTTTTGGGGGGATTTTTGGGGAGATTTTTGGGGATTTTTTGGGAGTTTTTGGGGATTTTTTTTGGATTTTTTTTTTATATTTAAGGGATTTTTTTGGGGGAATTTTTGGGAAATTTTAGGGATGTTTTTGGGAATATTTTGGGATTTTTGGGGGATTTTTTTGGGATTTTTTTGGGGATTTTTTTTTTATTTTTTGGGAGATTTTTGGGGGATTTTGGAGGAATTTTTTAAATTTTTTATTTTTTATTTTTTAGGGATTTTTTTTGAATTTTTTTGGATTTTTTTTAGGAATTTTTTTGTATTTTTAAGGGTTTTTGGAGGTTTAGTTTTAGTTTGGGGATGGAATTTTTGGGAGTTTTGGGAAGTGGAATTTTTAGGGAATTTTGGGGAATTTTTGGGGGATTTTTGGGGATATTTTGGGAATTTTGGGGGGGATATTTTTTATTTTTTAACTTTCTTGGGATTCTTTTGGGAATTTTTTGGGATTTTGGGGGGGGGATCTTTTTGGAATTTTTTTTTTGGGGGGGGGATTTTTGGGGATTTTTTTCAGATTTTTTGGGATTTTTGGGGGGATTTTTGGGGGATATTTTGGGATTTTTTGGGGATTTCTTGGGAATTTTTGGGGGTTTTTTGGGGGGATATTTTGGGAATTTTTGGGGGATTTTTTGGATTTTTTTGGAAATTTTTTGGAATTTTTGGGGGGGAATTTTTGAGGATTTTTTGGGGATTTTTTGGGATTTTTGGGGGGATTTTAGGGGGATATTTTGGGATTTTTTTGGGATTTCTTGGGAATTTTTTGGGGATTTTTGTGGATTTTTGGGGGGATATTTTGGGATTTTTTTGGGATTTCTTGGGAATTTTTGGGGGATTTTTGGGGGGATATTTTGGGAATTTTGGGGGGATTTTTTGGATTTTTTTGGAAATTTTTTGGAATTTTTGGGGGGGAATTTTTGAGGATTTTTTGGGGATTTTTTGGGATTTTTGGGGGATATTTTGGGATTTTTTTGGGATTTCTTGGGAATTTTTTGGGGATTTTTGGGGGGATATTTTGGGAATTTTTGGGGGATTTTTTGGATTTTTTTTGAAATTTTTTGGAATTTTTGGGGGAGAATTTTTGAGGATTTTTTGGGGATTTTTTGGGATTTTTGGGGGGATTTTTTGGGGAATTTTGGGGGATTTTTTTGGGGAACTTTTGGGAATTTTGGGGGAAAATTTTTTGGGATTATTTTGGAATTTTTTTGGATTTTTTGGGGGAATTTTTTTGGATTTTTGGGGGAATTTTTTGGGATAAACGATCCCAAATTACCCTAAAATATCCCAAATTATCCCAAATTATCCCAAAATATCCCAAATTTTCCCAAATTATCCCAAATTTTCCCCATTTCTCCCATTTTTTCCCCACAGTACGAGGAAGTGGCCGACAAGGACGATCTCATGGGCGTGGAGGACACGGCTCGCAAAGATATCCTGGAATTCCGGGGGAATTTTCAAGGAATTTTTTGGGATGGAATTTTAGGGAAAAAAATGGGAATTTTTAGGGGAATTTTTTGGGAATTTTTTGGGAATTTTTTGGGAATTTTTTGGGAATTTTTCAGGATTTTTTTGGGAATTTTTTTAGGATTTTTTGGGAATTTTTTGGTGATTTTTTGGGTCAAATTTGGTGATTTTTTGGGTCAAATTTGTGAATTTTTTGAGGTCAAATTTGGGAATTTTTTTGTGGCAAAGTTGGGAATTTTTTGGGAATTTTTAGGATTTTTTGGGAATTTTTTTAGGATTTTTTGGGCATTTTTTGGGAATTTTATTTGAATTTTAATGGAAATTTTTTGGTTTTTTTTTAATTTTTAAGGAGCTTTTTGGGTCTATTTTTAATTTGGGGATGGAATTTTTGGGAATTTTGGGAAGTGGAATTTTTAGAAAATTTTTGGGAATTTTTTTTGGAATTTCTAGGAAATTTTTTACAGATTTTTCGTGAATTTTAATGGAATTTGTGGGGTTTTTTAAGGTTTTTGGGGATTTTTTGGGGCAAATTTGGGGATTTTTTTCACTCAAATTTGGCATTTTTTGGGGCAAATTTGGGGATTTTTTGGGTCAAATTTGGGAATTTTTGGGGTCAAATTTGGAAAAATTTTTCACTCAAATTTGGGAATTTTTTGGGGCAAATTTGGGAATTTTTGGGGCAAATTTACGGAATTTTTTGGGAATTTTTTGGGTCACATTTGGGGATTTTTTGGGTCAAACTTGGGGATTTTTTGGGTCAAATTTGGGGATTTTTTTCACTCAAATTTGGCATTTTTTGGGGCAAATTTGGGGATTTTTTGGGTCAAATTTGGGAATTTTTTTCACTCAAATTTGGCATTTTTTGGGGCAAATTTGGGGATTTTTTGGGTCAAATTTGGGGATTTTTTGGGTCAAATTTGGGGATTTTTTTCACTCAAATTTGGGATTTTTTGGGTCAAATTTGGGAATTTTTGGGGCAAATTTACGGAATTTTTTGGGAATTTTTTGGGTCAAATTTGGGAATTTTTTTCACTCAAATTTGGGATTTTTTGGGTCAAATTTGGGGATTTTTTGGGTCAAATTTGGGGATTTTTTGGGTCAAATTTGGGGATTTTTTTCACTCAAATTATGATTTTTGGGGCAAATTTGGGGATTTTTTGGGTCAAATTTGGGGATTTTTTGGGTCAAATTCGGGGATTTTTTTCACTCAAATTTGGGATTTTTTGGGTCAAATTTGGGAATTTTTGGGTCAAATTTGGGAAATTTTGGGTCAAATTTGGGGATTTTTTTCACTCAAATTTGGGATTTTTTGGGTCAAATTTGGGAAATTTTGGGGCAGATTTGGGGATTTTTTGGGTCAAATTTGGGATTTTTTGGGTCAAATTTGGGGATTTTTTGGGCCAAATTTGGGAATTTTTTGGGTCAAATTTGGGGATTTTTTTCACTCAAATTTGGGATTTTTTGGGTCAAATTTGGGAATTTTTGGGGCAAATTTACGGAAGTTTTTGGGTCAAATTTGGGGATTTTTTGGGTCAAATTTGGGAATTTTTGGAGGCAGATTTGGGGAATTTTTTGAGGTCAAATTTGGGAACTTTTTGTGGCAAAGTTGGGAATTTTTTTAGAGTTTATTTGGGAATTTTGGGGATGTGGATTTGGGAATTTTTTGGGGCAAATTTGGGAATTTTTTGTGGCAGATTTGGGGAAATTTTTGGGTAAAAGTTGGGAATTTTTTGGGTCAAATTTGGGAATTTTTTGAGTCAAATTTGGGATTTTTTTCACTCAAATTTGGGGTTTTTTGGGTCAAATTTGGGGATTTTTGGGGCAAATTTGGGAATTTTTTTCACTCAAATTTGGGATTTTTTGGGGCAAATTTGGGGATTTTTTGGGCAAATTTACGGAATTTTTTGGGAATTTTTTGGGTCAAATTTGGGGATTTTTTGGGTCAAATTTGGGGATTTTTTGGGTCAAATTTGGGGATTTTTTTCACTCAAATTTGGGATTTTTTGGGTCAAATTTGGGAATTTTTGGGGCAAATTTACGGAATTTTTTGGGGATTTTTTGGGTCAAATTTGGGATTTTTTTCACTCAAATTTGGGATTTTTTGGGTCAAATTTGGGGATTTTTTGGGTCAAATTTGGGGATTTTTTGGGTCAAATTTGGGGATTTTTTTCACTCAAATTTGGGATTTTTTGGGGCAAATTTGGGGATTTTTGGGTCAAATTTGGGAATTTTTTTCACTCAAATTTGGGATTTTTTGGGGCAAATTTGGGGATTTTTTGGGCAAATTTACAAAATTTTTTGGGAATTTTTTGGGTCAAATTTGGGGATTTTTTGGGTCAAATTTGGGGATTTTTTTCACTCAAATTTGGGATTTTTTGGGGCAAATTTGGGTATTTTTTTCACTCAAATTTGGGAATTTTTGGGTCAAATTTGGTGATTTTTTTCACTCAAATTATGATTTTTTGGGGCAAATTTGGGGATTTTTGGGGCAAATTTGGGATTTTTTGGGTCAAATTTGGGGATTTTTTTCACTCAAATTTGGGATTTTTTGGGTCAAATTTGGGAATTTTTGGGTCAAATTTACGGAATTTTTTGGGTCAAATTTGGGGATTTTTTGGGTCAAATTTGGGGATTTTTTTCACTCAAATTTGGCATTTTTTGGGGCAAATTTGGGGATTTTTTGGGTCAAATTTGGGGATTTTTTTCACTCAAATTATGATTTTTTGGGGCAAATTTGGGGATTTTTTGGGTCAAATTTGGGAATTTTTTGGGCCAGATTTGGGAATTTTTTTTGTGGCAAATTTGGGGATTTTTTGGGGCAGATTTGAGGAATTTTTTGGGTCAAATTTGGGACTTTTTTGGGTCAAATTTGGGAATATTTTGGGGCAAATTTGGGAATTTTTTGGGCCAGATTTGGGGATTTTTTTGGACAAATTTGGAATTTTTTGGGTCAAATTTGGGAATTTTTTGGGTCAAATTTGGGGATTTTTTGGGAGTTTATTTGGGAATTTTTGGGGCAAATTTACGGAATTTTTTTGGGATTTTTTGGGTCAAATTTGTGAATTTTTGGGGCAAATTTACAGAATTTTTTTGGAATTTTTTTTGGCTGAAATTCCAGAATTTTTTCCATCAGATCCCGATAATTTTGGGGCTGCAGATTTCTGGGAATATTTTTTGGGATAAATCCTGGAATTCCTTGACTTTTTGGGAACGTTTCTTTTCCAAGCCTTCCCTCCGGAGCAGGAACACCGTGTTCACCCTCGGAAACCGCGGCGCCGTCATCGGCCCCGCCGAGCTGGAGGCGCCCATCATCGTCCCCCACGCCGCCCAGAGGGGCGAGCAGAGGGTGATGGGGGGAACTGGGATGAACTGGGATGAACTGGGAGGAACTGGGAGGGACTGGGAGCAAAAAACCGGGAGAAAAACGGAAAAAAAATGGGGAAAATATGAAAAAAAATGGAATTTTTCGGGGTGAAATTGATGGGAATTGATGGAAAATGGGGATTTGGGGATACTGGGATGGACTGGGATAAACTGGGATAAACTGGGACAAACTGGGAGAGCAGGGGTTTGGGATACTGGGGGATACTGGGGGATACTGGGAGCTGGAGGCGCCCATCATCGTCCCCCACGCCGCCCAGAGGGGCGAGCAGAGGGTGATGGGGGGAACTGGGATGAACTGGGATGAACTGGGATGAACTGGGAGCAAAAAACCGGGAGAAAATCCGTGGAAAAATGGGGAAAATATGAAAAAAAATGGGGAAAATATAAAGAAAAATGGGGTTTTTGGAGGAGAGATTGGTGGGAAATGGGGATTTGGGGATACTGGGATGGACTGGGATGAACTGGGATGGACTGGGATGAACTGGGATGGACTGGGAGGGACTGGGAGCAAAAAACCGGGAGAAAATCCATGGAAAAATGGGGAAAATATGGAAAAAAAGGGAAAAAATCTGGATTTTGGGGCAAAATTGATGGGGAAATGGGGATTTGGGGATACTGGGATGGACTGGGATGGACTGGGATGGACTGGGATGGACTGGGATGAACTGGGAGGGACTGGGATGAACTGGGAGCAAAAAACTGGGAGAAAATCCGTGGAAAAATGGGGAAAATATGAAAAAAAACGTGGATTTTGGAGGAGAAATTGGTGGGAAATGGGGATTTGGGGATACTGGGATGGACTGGGATAAACTGGGAGGGACTGGGATGAACTGGGATGGACTGGGAGGGACTGGGAGGGACTGGGAGCAAAAAACAGGGAGAAAATCCGTGGAAAAATGGGGAAAATATGAAAAAAAATGGGGAAAATATGAGAAAAAATGGGGTTTTTGGAGGAGAAATTGGTGGGAATTGATGGGAAAACGGGGATTTGGGGATACTGGGATGGACTGGGATGAACTGGGATAAACTGGGATGAACTGGGAGCAAAAAACCGGGAGAAAATCCGTGGAAAAATGGGGAAAATATGAAAAAAAACGTGGATTTTGGAGGAGAAATTGGTGGGAAATGGGGATTTGGGGATACTGGGATGGACTGGGATGAATTGGGATGAACTGGGAGGGACTGGGATGAACTGGGATGAACTGGGATGAACTGGGATGAACTGGGAGCAAAAAACCGGGAGAAAATCCGTGGAAAAATGGGGAAAATATGAAAAAAAACGGGGAAAATATGAGAAAAAATGGGATTTTTGGAGGAGAAATTGGTGGGAAATGGGGATTTGGGGATACTGGGATGGACTGGGATAAACTGGGATGGACTGGGATAAACTGGGATGGACTGGGATGGACTGGGATGAACTGGGATGGACTGGGATGAACTGGGATAAACTGGGAGCAAAAAACCGGGAGAAAAATGGAAAAAAAAAGTGTATTTTGGAGGAAAAATGGGATTTTTCGGTGTGAAATTGGTGGGAAATGGGGATTTGGGGATACTGGGATGGACTGGGATGGACTGGGATAAACTGGGATGAACTGGGATAAACTGGGATGAACTGGGATAAACTGGGATGCACTGGGAGCAAAAAACAGGGAGAAAAACGGAAAAAAAATGGGCAAATAATGAAAAAAAAAGGGGAAAAATCTGAATTTTTAGGGGATAAATTGATGGGAATTGATGGAAAAACGGGGATTTGGGGATACTGGGATGGACTGGGATAAACTGGGACGGACTGGGATGAACTGGGATGGACTGGGAGGGACTGGGAGGGACTGGGATAAACTGGGACAAACTGGGAGAGCAGGGGTTTGGGATACTGGGGGATACTGGGGGATACTGGGAGCTGGAGGCGCCCATCATCGTCCCCCACGCCGCCCAGAGGGGCGAGCAGAGGGTGATGGGGGGAACTGGGATGAACTGGGATGGACTGGGATAAACTGGGAGCAAAAAACCGGGAGAAAATCCGTGGAAAAATAGGGAAAATATGAAAAAAATGGGATTTTTCGGGGTGAAATTGATGGGAATTGATGGAAAATGGGGATTTGGGGATACTGGGATGGACTGGGATAAACTGGGACGGACTGGGATGAACTGGGATGGACTGGGATGGACTGGGATGAACTGGGATGGACTGGGCCATCTTTTCCTGGGAAAAACCTGGAAAAAAACCCATAAAAAATGACAAAAAAAGGGGAAAAATAACCAAAAAAATGGGAAAAAAATTTAAAAAAAAAGGGGGAAAATCCAGAAAAAATGGGGAAAAAATCCAGAAAAAAATCAGGAAAATCCCTGGAATTTTTCCCTTTTTTTCCCTTTTCTTTCCCATATTTTTCCATGAAAAAAACGGGAAAAATTCTAAAAAAATGAGGGAAAAAAATAAAAAAAACAACAGAAAAAAGTGGAAAAAACCCCAAAAATCCCCGATTTCGATCCGGTTTTTTTTTCCCTGGAATCCACGAAGTTTTCCTGAGGTTTTTTCCCGATTTTCCCGGTTTTTTCCCGGTTTTCAGTATCCCTTTGAGTCCCTTTTCCGGAGCCAGCACTACGCCCTGTTGGACACCAGCTGCCGCGAGTTCTCCTTCCTCACCGAGTTCTTCCTCGTGGCCGGAGCGGCCGCCCAGGAATTGTTCAACTCTGTCATGGGAAAAACTCTTGGAATGTTCCAGGTAAATTCCCAGGAATTTCTGGAATTTTTTGGGAATTTTTTGGGATTTTTTTGGGATTTTTTTGGGAATTTTTTGGGATTTTTTTGGATTTTTTTGGATTTTTTTTCGATTTTTTTTTCTATGTTTTAAGTTTTTTTGGGGATTTATTTTGAATTTTTAAGAGGTTTTTTGGGTTTATTCAGAATTTTGGGAAGATTTTTTGGGAATTTTGGGGGTTGGAATTTTTTTGGATTTTTTGGGAATTTTTGGGATTTTTTGGAATTTTTTGGGCTTTTTGGGAGATTTTTTTGGGGGATTTTTAAGGCATTTTTGAAAATTTTTGGGATTTTTTGGGGGATTTTTTGAAGCGGCTGCCCAGGAATTATTCAACTCTGTCATGGGAAAAACTCTTGGAATGTTCCAGGTAAATTCCCAGGAATTTCTGGAATTTTTTGGGAATTTTTTGGGATTTTTTGAGATTTTTTGGGATTTTTTTGGGATTTTTTTGGATTTTTTTGGATTTTTTTTCGATTTTTTTTCTATTTTTTTTCTATTTTTTTTGTATTTTTTTTTCTATTTTTTAAGTTTTTTTGGGGATTTATTTTGAATTTTTAAGAGGTTTTTTGGGTTTATTCAGAATTTTGGGAAGATTTTTTGGGAATTTTGGGGGTTGGAATTTTTTGGGAATTTTTGGGATTTTTTTGGAATTTTTTGGGCTTTTTGGGACATTTTTTTGGGGGATTTTTAAGGCATTTTCGAAAATTTTTTGGGATTTTTTGGGGGATTTTTTGGAGTGGCCGCCCAGGAATTGTTCAACTCTGTCATGGGAAAAACTCTTGGAATGTTCCAGGTAAATTCCCAGGAATTTCTGGAATTTTTTGGGAATTTTTTGGGATTTTTTGGGGATTTTTTTGGATTTTTTTTTTATTTTTTGGGATTTTTTTCAGATTTTTTTCAGATTTTTTTCGGATTTTTTTTGATTTTTTGGGATTTTTTTAAGGGTTTTTTGGGATTTATTTTGAATTTTTAAGAGTTTTTTTGGGTGTATTTAGAATTTTAGGAAGATTTTTTGGGAATTTTGGGGGCTGGAATTTTTTGGGATTTTTTAGGAATTTTTGGGAATTTTTAGAGATTTTTTCTGGGATTTTAGGGCATTTTTTGGGATATTTTGGGGATTTTTTGAAGCGGCCGCCCAGGAATTGTTCAACTCTGTCATGGGAAAAACTCTTGGAATGTTCCAGGTAAATTCCCAGGAATTTCTGGAATTTTTGGGGAATTTTTTGGGATTTTTTTGGATTTTTTGGGGATTTTTTTGGAATTTTTTCAGATTTTTTTCAGATTTTTTCAGATTTTTTTCGGATTTTTTTTTGTATTTTTAATGGATTTTTTAAGTTTTTTTTTAATTTATTTTGAATTTTTAAGAGGTTTTTTGGGTGTATTTAGAATTTTAGAAAGATTTTTTGGGAATTTTGGGGGTTGGAATTTTTTGGGAATTTTTTTGGAATTTTTTGGCCTTTAATGGAATTTTTAGGAATTTTTTTTGGCTTTTTTTGGGAATTTTTTTAGATTTTTTTTCAGGATTTTTAGGGCATTTTTTGGGATATTTTGGGGATTTTTTGAAGCGGCCGCCCAGGAATTGTTCAACTCTGTCATGGGAAAAACTCTTGGAATGTTCCAGGTGAGTTCCAGGAATTTCTGGAATTTTTTGGGAATTTTTTGGGAATTTTTTGGGATTTTTTGGGGATTTTTTTGGACTCTTTTTGGGATTTTTTTCAGATTTTTTCGGATTTTTTTTTTTTTTTGATTTTTTAAGTTTTTTTTTTATTTATTTTGAATTTTTAAGGGTTTTTTAGGTTTATTTAGAATTTTGGGAAGATTTTTTGGGAATTTTGGGGGCTGGAATTTTTTGGGAATTTTGGGGAATTTTTTGAGAGTTTTTTCGGGATTTTTCCCCTGAAATTTCCAATTTTTTCCCCTAAAATTCCCAATTTTCCCCTGAAATTCCCAATTTTCCCCCCAAAACTCCCAATTTTCCCCCAAAATTCCCAATTTCCCCCCAAAACTCCCAATTTTCCCCCCAAAATTCCCAATTTTCCCCTAAAATTCCCAATTTTCCCCCAAAATTCCCAATTTTTCCCCCAAAATTCCCGATTTTCCCCTGAAATTCCCAACTTTTCCCCCTACAATTCCCAATTTTTTCCCCTAAAATTCCCAATTTCCCCCAAAATTCCCAATTTCCCCCCCAAAATTCCCAATTTTTCCCCTGAAACTCCCAATTTCCCCCCAAAATTCCCAATTTTCCCCCCAAAATTCCCGATTTTTCCCCTAAAATTCCCAATTTTCCCCCAAAATTCCCAATTTTCCCCCAAAATTCCCAATTTTTCCCCTGAAACTCCCAATTTCCCCCCAAAATTCCCAATTTCCCCCCAAAATTCCCAATTTTCCCCCCAAAATTCCCAATTTTCCCCCCAAAATTCCCAATTTTTCCCCTGAAACTCCCAATTTCCCCCCAAAATTCCCAATTTTTCCCCCAAAATTCCCGATTTTCCCCCCAAATTCCCAATTTTCCCCCTAAAATTCCCAATTTTTCCCCTGAAACTCCCAATTTTCCCCCCAAAACTCCCAATTTCCCCCCAAAATTCCCAATTTTCCCCCCAAAATTCCCAATTTCCCCCCAAAATTCCCAATTTTTCCCCCAAAATTCCCAATTTCCCCCCAAAATTCCCAATTTTTCCCCCAAAATTCCCAATTTCCCCCCAAAATTCCCAATTTCCCCCCAAAATTCCCAATGTCCCCCCAAAATTCCCATTTTTTCCCCTAAAACTCCCAATTTTCCCCTAAAATTCCCAATTTTCCCCTAAAATTCCCGATTTTTCCTGAAATTCCCAATTTTTTTCCCCTAAAACTCCCAATTTTACCCCAAAATTCCCAATTTTCCCCCCAAAATTCCCAATTTTTCCCCCAAAATTCCCAATTTTCCCCTTGAAATTTTTGATTTTCCCCTGAAATTTTTTATTTTTTCCCCTGAAATTCCCAATTTTTTCCCCTAAAATTCCCATTTTTCCCCCCAAAATTCCCAATTTTCCCCCTAAAATTCCCGATTTTCCCCCGGAACATTCCAGAAGCACATGGAGAGTTACGTCTCCGACTGTTACGACGCCATCGCCGTCTTCCTCTGCATCCACCTGGCGCTGAGATTCCGATCCCTCATGGCCAAGAGAAACGTCCCGGCCGTGGATGGGTGAGAATTCCCGGGAAAAAATTCCAAGGAATTCTCGGGATGGAGAAATTCCCAAAAAAAAAAGAGGAAAAAAGGAGATGGGGGGAGGAGGATGAGGAAGGAGGAGAGGGGAATGGAGAGGGAGTGGTTGGGAATGGATGGGATTATGGGAAATGGGAATTGGTTGGGAATTTTTCCTGGGAATTGTTTGGAATTCCCAAAAAATTGGAAGGGAATTCCTGAAAAATTGGAATTCCCAAAGAATTGGAAGGGAATCCCCAAAAATCCCTCAGGAATTCCCAAAAATTGGAAGGGAATTCCCAAAAATTCCTCAGGAATTCCCAAAAATTGGAAGGAAATTCCCAAAAATTGGAAGGGAAATCCCAAAAAATTCCTCAGAAATTCCCCAAAAATTGGAAGGAAATTCCCAATAAATTGGAAAGGAAATTCCTGAAAAATTGGAAGGAAATTCCTGAAAAATTGGAAAGGAAATTCCTGAAAAATTGGAAGGGAATTCCCAAAAAATTGGAAGAGAATTCCTGAAAAATTGGAAGAGAATTCCTGAAAAATTGGAAGGGAATTCCTGAAAAATTGGAAGAGAATTCCCAAAAAATTGGAAGAGAATTCCCAAAAATTGGAAGGGAATTCCTGAAAAATTGGAAGGGAATTCCCAAAGAATTGGAAGGGAATTCCCGAAAAATTGGAAGGAAATTCCTGAAAAATTGGAAGGGAATTCCCAAAAATTGGAAGGGAATTCCCAAAAATCCCTCAGGAATTCCCAAAAATTGGAAGGGAAATCCCAAAAAATTCCTCAGAAATTCCCCAAAAATTGGAAGGAAATTCCCAAAAATTGGAAGGGAATTCCTGAAAAATTGGAAAGGAAATTCCTGAAAAATTGGAAGGAAATTCCTGAAAAATTGGAAGGGAATTCCCAAAAAATTGGAAGGGAATTCCTGAAAAATTGGAAGGGAATTCCCAAAGAATTGGAAGAGAATTCCCAAAAAATTGGAAGGGAAATCCCAAAAATCCCTCAGGAATTCCCAATAAATTGGAAGGGAAATCCCAAAAAATTCCTCAGAAATTCCCCAAAAATTGGAAGGGAATTCCCAAAAATTGGAAGGAAATTCCTGAAAAATTGGAAAGGAAATTCCTGAAAAATTGGAAGGGAATTCCCAAAAATTGAAAGGGAATTCCCAAAACTTGGAAGGGAATTCCTGAAAAATTGGAAGGGAAATCCTGAAAAATTGGAAGGGAATTCCCAAAGAATTGGAAGGGAATTCCTGAAAAATTGGAAGGGAATTCCCAAAAAATTTGAAAGGAAATTCCTGAAAAATTGGAAGGAAATTCCTGAAAAATTGGAAGGGAATTCCCAAAAAATTGGAAGGGAATTCCCAAAAATTGGAAGGGAATTCCCAAAAATCCCTCAGAAATTCCCAATAAATTGGAAAGGAAATTCCTGAAAAATTGGAAGGAAATTCCTGAAAAATTGGAAAGGAAATTCCTGAAAAATTGGAAGGAAATTCCTGAAAAATTGGAAGGGAATTCCCAAAAATTGGAAGGGAATTCCCTAAAATTGAAAGGGAATTCCCAAAAAATTGGAAGAGAATTCCCAAAAATTGGAAGGGAATTCCCAAAAATCCCTCAGAAATTCCCAATAAATTGGAAAGGAAATTCCTGAAAAATTGGAAGGGAATTCCTGAAAAATTGGAAGGGAAATCCCAAAAAATTGGAAGGGAAATCCCAAAAATCCCTCAGAAATTCCTGAAAAATTGGAAGGGAAATCCTGAAAAATTGGAAGGGAATTCCTGAAAAATTGGAAGAGAATTCCCAAAAAATTGGAAGAGAATTCCCAAAAATTGGAAGGGAATTCCCAAAAATTGGAAGGGAATTCCCAAAAAATTGGAAGAGAATTCCCAAAAATTGGAAGGGAATTCCCAAAAATTCCTCAGAAATTCCCGAAAAATTGGAAGGGAATTCCCAAAAATTGGAAGAGAATTCCCAAAAATTGGAAGGGAATTCCCAAAAATCCCTCAGAAATTCCCAATAAATTGGAAAGGAAATTCCTGAAAAATTGGAAGGGAATTCCTGAAAAATTGGAAGGGAATTCCCAAAGAATTGGAAGGGAATTCCTGAAAAATTGGAAGGGAATTCCCAAAAAATTTGAAAGGAAATTCCTGAAAAATTGGAAAGGAAATTCCTGAAAAATTGGAAGGGAATTCCCAAAAAATTGGAAGGGAATTCCCAAAAATTGGAAGGGAATTCCCAAAAATCCCTCAGAAATTCCCAATAAATTGGAAAGGAAATTCCTGAAAAATTGGAAGGGAATTCCTGAAAAATTGGAAGAGAATTCCCTGAAAAATTCCTCAGGAATTCCCCAAAAACTGCCCCCAAAATTCCATAAAATTCCCCAAAAAATCCCCAAAATTTCCCCCCAAAAATCAAAAAAATTCCCCCTAAAATTTCCAGAAAACCCCAAAAAGTTCCCCCCAAAATTCCCCCCCAAATTCCCCCAAAAATCCCAAAAGATCCTAAAAAAATCCCCAAAATTCCCAAAAAATCCCCAAATATTCCCCCAAAACTCCTAAAAAATTCCCAAAAAATCCCCAAAAAAACCCCCCAAAATTCCCAAAAAAATCCCCAAAAATTCTTCCAAAAATCCTAAAAAATTTTCAAAAAATCCCCCCAAAAATCCTAAAAAATCCTCCAGAATTCCCCAAAAAATCCCCCAAAAATCCTAAAAAATTCCCCCCCAAATCCTAAAAAATCCCCCCAAAATCCCCCAAAATTCCCCCCAAATCCCTCAAAAATCCAAAAAAAAATTCTCAAAAAATTTCCCAAAAACTCCCAAGAATTCCCCCCAAAATCCCCCCAAAAATCCCCCCAAAATCCCCCCAAATTCCCCCAAAAATCTCCCAAAAATCTCCCCAAAAAAATAAAAAAAATTAAAAAAAATCCCAAAAATGTCCCAAAAAATCCCCCCCAAAAATCCCAGAATTTTCCCCAAAAATCCCCCAAAAAATAAAAAATAAAACCCCAAAATCCAAAGAATTTCCAAAAAATTCCCCCCAAAATTCCCCAAAAAATGCCAAAAAAAATCCTAAAAAAATTCCCAAAAAATCCCCAAAAAATTCTCAAAAAAATCCCCCCAAAATCCTAAAAAAAATCCCCCAAAATCCTAAAAAATTCTCAAAAAATCCCCCAAAAATTCTCAAAGAAATCCCAAAAATTCCCAAAAAAATTCCCAAAAAATCCCCCCAAAATCCCCAAAAAATCCCCAAAAATTCCCCAAAAATTCCCCCAAAAATTGTAAAAATTCTCAAAAAATCCCAAAAAAATCCCCCCAAAATTCCCAACGAAATCCAAAAAAATTTCCCCAAAAATCGTAAAAAAACCCTAAAAAATCCTAAAAAACCCCTAAAAAATCCTAAAAAATTCCCAAAAAAATCCCCAAAAAATCCCAAAAAATTCCCCCAAAAGTCTTAAAAAAATCCCAAAAAAATCCCAAAAAATTCCTAAAAAAATCCCCCAAAAATCCCCAAAAAATTCCAAAAAATCCCTAAAAAAATCTAAAAAAAAATAAAAAAAAATCCAAAAAAATCCCAAAAAATCCCCCAAAAATTCCCAAAAAAATCTCCAAAAATCCCCCAAAAATCCCCAAAAATCCCAAAAAAATCCCCAAAAAATCCTAAAAATAAATCTAAAAAAAATCCAAAAAATCCCAAAAAAATTCCCCAAAAAATCTCCAAAAATCCCCCAAAAATCCCCAAAAAATCCTAAAAAAAATCTAAAAAAAATCCCAAAAATCGCAAAAAAATTCTCAAAAAAATCCCCAAAAATCCCCAAAGAAGCAAAAAAAAAAAAAAAATCTAAAAAAAATCCCCAAAAAATTCCCAAAAAAATCTCCAAAAATCCCAAAAAATTCCCCCAAAAATCCTAAAAAAAATCTTAAAAAAATCCCCAAAAATCCCAAAAAAATTCTCAAAAAAATCCCCAAAAAATCCCCCAAAAAATCCCAAAAAACCCCTAAAAAAATCTAAAAAAAAATCTTAAAAAAATCCAAAAAAATCCCAAAAAAATTCCCAAAAAAATCCCCAAAAAATTCCCAAAAAAATCCCCAAAAATCCCCAAAAAATCCCCAAAAAATCCTAAAAAAAAATCTAAAAAAAATCCCAAAAATCGCAAAAAAATTCTCAAAAAAATCCCAAAAATCCCCCAAAAAATCCCCAAAAAATCCCCAAAAAATCCTAAAAAAAAATCTCAAAAAAATCCCCAAAAATCCCAAAAAAATTCCCAAAAAATCCCAAAAAATTCCCAAAAAATCCCCAAAAAATAAAAAAAAAAAATCTAAAAAAATCCCAAAGAAATTCTCAAAAAAATCCCCAAAAATCCCAAAAAAATCCCAAAAAAATCCTAAAAAAAATCTAAAAAAATCCAAAAAATCCCCCAAAAAATTCTCAAAAAAATCCCCAAAAATCCCCCAAAAATCCCCAAAAAATCCTAAAAAAAATCTTAAAAAAATCTTTAAAAAATCCAAAAAAATCCCCAAAAAATTCCCAAAAAAATCTCTAAAAATCCCAAAAAAATCCCCAAAAATCCCAAAAAATCCCTAAAAAAATCTAAAAAAAAAAAAAAAAAAATTCTCAAAAAAATCCCAAAAAATTCCCCAAAATTCCCAAAAAATTCCCAACACATTCCCATGGAAAAAGTTGGGAATTTCTGGGATTTCTGCCTTTTTTCCAGGTACTGGGGGTGGCTGCTGGAGCTGCTGTGGCCGCGTTTTGAGCTGATCCTGGAGCTTCACATCCAGAGCGTGCAGGGAACCGACCCCCAGCGCCTCGGGGGGCTGGACACGCGCCCGCACTACGTGAGCACCAAAATCCTGGGAATTCTGGGGGAATCCTGGGAATTCTGGGGAAAAATTCCAGGAAAAATCCCGGGAATTCTGGGGAAAATTCCAGGAAAAATCCTGGGAATTCTGGGGAAAAATTCCTGGAAAAATCCTGGAAAAATCCTGGGAATTCTGGGGGAAAATTCCTGGAAAAATACCGGGAATTCTGGGGAAAAATTCCAGGAAAAATCCCAGGAATTCTGGGGGAAAATTCCTGGAAAAATCCCGGGAATTCTGGGGGAAAATTCCAGGAAAAATCCCAGGAATTCTGGGGGAAAATTCCAGGAAAAATCCCCAGAAAAATCCTGGGAATTCTGGGGAAAAATTCCAGGAAAAATCCCGGGAATTCTGGGGAAAAATTCCTGGAAAAATCCTGGAAAAATCCTGGGAATTCTGGGGGAAAATCCTGGAAAAATCCCGGGGATTCTGGGGAAAAATTCCAGGAAAAATCCTGGGAATTCTGGGGAAAAATTCCTGGAAAAATCCCGGGAATTCTGGGGAAAAATTCCAGGAAAAATCCCGGGAAAATTCTTGGGAAAAATTCTAGGAAAAAACACAGGAATTTGGGGGAAAATCCTGGGAAAAATCTGGGAAAAATCACGGGAAAAATCCCAGGAAAAATCCTGGAGATTCAGGAGAAAATCCTGGGAAAAACCACTGGAAAAATCCCAGGAAAAATCCTGGGAATTCTGGGAGAAAATCCTGGGAATTCTGGGGGAAAATCCTGGGAATTCTGGGGGAAAATCCTGGGAATTCTGGGGGAAAATCCTGGAAAAATCCCGGGAATTCTGGGGAAAAATTCCAGGAAAAATCCCGGGAATTCTGGGGAAAATCCTGGGAAAAATCCCAGGAAAAATCCTGAGAAAAATCCTGGAGATTCGGGGGAAAATCCTGGGAAAAATCCTGGGAATTCTGGGGAAAAATTCCAGGAAAAATCCTGGGAAAAATCCTGGAAATTTGGGGGAAAATCCTGGGAAAAACCACGGGAATTCAGGGGAAAAATCCCGGGGATTTGGGGGAAAAATCCCAGGAAAAATCCTGGGAATTCTGGGGGAAAATCCTGGGAAAAATCCGGGGAAAAATCCTGGGAATATGGGGGAAAAATCCCAGGAATTTGGGGGGAAAAATCCTGGGAAAAATCTGGGGGAAAATCCCGGGAATTCGGGGGAAAATCCAGGGAAAAATCCCAGGAAAAATCCTGGGAATTCGGGGGAAAAATCCCAGGAAATCTGGGAGAAAATCCCAGGAAAAATCCCAGGAATTTGGGGGGAAAAATCCCGGGAATTCCAGGGAAAATCCCGGGAAAAATTTGGGAAAAATTCTGGGAATATGGGGGAAAAATCCGGGGAAAAATCCTGGAGATTCAGGGGAAAATCCTGGGAAAAATCCCAGGAAAAATCCTGAGAAAAATCCTGGAAATTCGGGGGAAAATCCTGGGAAAAATCTTGGGAATTCAGGGGAAAAATTCCAGGAAAAATCCCGGGGATTCCGGGGAAAATCCTGGGAAAAATCCTGGAAATTCCGGGGAAAATCACGGGAAAAATCTGCGGAATTTGGGGGGAAAAATCCTGGGAATTTGGAGGAAATCCTGGGAAAAATCCCAGGAAAAATCCCAGGAAAAAATCCCGGGAAAAAATGGGGAAAATTCTGGGGATTCCGGAGGGAAATCCTGAGAAAAATCCCGGGAATTTTGGGGGAAAATCCTGGGAATTCTGGGGGAAAATCCTGGGAATTGTGGTGGGAAATTTCTGGGAATTCAGGGTTAAACACCCCCAGAGGAATTCCCAGAAATTCCCATTTTTCTCCCAGAAATTCCCAGAAATTCCCATTTTTTCCCCAGAAATTCCCAGAAATTCCCATTTTTTCCCAAAAATCCCCATTTTTTCCCCAGAAATTCCCATTTTTCCCCAGAAATTCCCATTTTTCCCAGAAATCCCCATTTTTTCCCAAAAATCCCCATTTTTTCCCCAAAAATCCCCATTTTTTCCCCAAAAATTCCCATTTTTTCCCAAAAATTCCCATTTTTTCCCAAAAATCCTCATTTTTTCCCAAAAATCCCCATTTTTTCCCCAGAAATTCCCATTTTTCTCCCAGAAATCCCCAGAAATTCCCATTTTTTCCCCAGAAATTCCCAGAAATTCCCATTTTTCCCCAAAAATTCCCATTTTTCCCAAAAATTCCCATTTTTTCCCCAAAAATCCCCATTTTTTCCCAAAAATCCCCATTTTTTCCCCAGAAATTCCCATTTTTCCCCAGAAATTCCCATTTTTCCCCAGAAATCCCCAGAAATTCCCATTTTTTCCCCAAAAATTCCCATTTTTCTTCCAGAAATCCCCAGAAATTCCCATTTTTTCCCCAGAAATTCCCAGAAATTCCCATTTTTTTCCCAAAAATTCCCATTTTTCTCCCAGAAATTCCCATTTTTTCCCAAAAAATACCATTTTTCCCCAAAAATCCCCATTTTTTCCCAAAAATCCCATTTTTCCCCAAAAATCCCCATTTTTTTCCCAAAAATCCCCATTTTTTCCCCAGAAATTCCCATTTTTTCCCCAGAAATTCCCAGAAATTCCCATTTTTTTCCCAAAAATCCCCATTTTTTCCCCAGAAATTCCCAGAAATTCCCATTTTTCTCCCAGAAATCCCCATTTTTTCCTCAGAAATTCCCAGAAATTCCCATTTTTTTCCCAAATTTCCCTCTCTGACACTCAGAAAGAGATCAGGAACACCCCCAGAATTCCCAAAATTCCCGGAATTCCGGGATTTTCCCGTTTTCCCGCAGATCACGCGGCGCTACGCCGAGTTCTCCTCGGCCATCGTCAGCATCAACCAAACCCTGCCCAGCGAGAGGAGCGACGCCCTCCTGGCACGGCTGCAGGTCTGGGATAAACTGGGATGGACTGGGATAAACTGGGATGAACTGGGATGAACTGGGATGAACTGGGAGCAAAAAACCGGGAGGAAAACGGAAAAAAAATGAGGAAAATATGAAAAAAATGGGATTTTTTGGGATGAAATTGATGGGAATTGATGGAAAAATGGGGATTTGGGGATACTGGGATGGACTGGGATAAACTGGGAGGGACTGGGATGAACTGGGAGGGACTGGGATGAACTGGGAGAAAAAAACCGGGAGAAAATCGGGGGAAAAATATGAAAAAAAATGGGAAAAAATGGGATTTTTGAGGGATTTGGGATGGACTGGGATGGACTGGGATGGACTGGGATGGACTGGGATGAACTGGGATGAACTGGGAAGGACTGGGAAAAAAAAATCGGGAGAAAATCAGGGGAAAAATATGAAAAAAAAGGGAAAAAATGGGATTTTTGAGGGATTTGGGATGGACTGGGATGGACTGGGATGAACTGGGATGAACTGGGAGGGACTGGGATAAACTGGGATGGACTGGGATAGACTGGGATAAACTGGGAGGGACTGGGAGCAAAAACCAGGAGAAAATCGGGGGAAAAATGGGGAAAATATGAGGAAAAATGGGAAAAAAATCTGATTTTTAGGGGAGAAATTGGTGGGAATTGATGGAAAAATGGGAATTTGGGGATACTGGGATGGACTGGGATAAACTGGGAGGGACTGGGATAAACTGGGAGGGACTGGGATGAACTGGGATGAACTGGGAGGGACTGGGATGGACTGGGAGGGACTGGGATGAAGTGGGAGGGACTGGGATGAAGTGGGAGAAAAAAACCGGGAGAAAATCGGGGGAAAAATATGAAAAAAAATGGGAAAAAATGGAATTTTTGAGGGAACTGGGATGGACTGGGATGGACTGGGATGAATTGGGATAAACTGGGATAAACTGGGATGAACTGGGATGGACTGGGATGGACTGGGATAAACTGGGATGGACTGGGATGAACTGGGATGAACTGGGATGGACTGGGACAAACTGGGAGGGACTGGGACGGAAAAAACCAGGAAAAAATCCTGGAAAAAATGGGGAAAATCTGATTTTTGGGATGAAAAAAATTCACATTTTCCCCCCATTTTTTTTCCTGTTCTCTTCTCATTTTTCCCCATTTTTCCCCATTTCCCCCCGATTTCCCCCCATTTTTCCCCATTTTCCCCATCTTTTCCCCTTTTTCCCCATTTCCCCCCATTTTTTCCCAATTTTTCCCATTTCCCTTCATTTTTTTTCCACTTTTTTCCCCATTTTTCCCATTTTCCCCCCATTTTTCCCATTTTTCCCCCATTTTCCCCCATTTTCCCCCATTTTTTCCCTTTTTTTTTTTACTTTTTCACCATTTTTCCCTCTTTTTTCCCTTTTTTCCCAAATTCCCCATTTTTTCCCCATTTTCCCCCATTTTCTCCCATTTTCACCCCCTTTTCCCATTTTCCTCTTATTTTCCCCCATTTTCCCCCCATCTTTTCCCATTTTCCCCCCATTTTTCTCATTTTCCCCATTTTCTACCATTTTTCCACATTTTTCCCCATTTTCTCCCATTTTTTCCCATTTTTTCCCCCATTTCCCTCACATTTTTTCCATTTTTTCCCATTTTCCCCCAATTTTTCCCCATTTTTTCCCTATTTTTTTTTCATTTCCTCCCCATTTTTCCCCATTTTCCCCCATTTTTCCCAAATTCCCCCTTTTTTCCCCCATTTCCCCCCCATTTTTTCCCCATTTCCCCCCATTTTTTCCCTTTTTTTTTTACTTTTTCTCCATATTTTTCCCATTTTCCCCCATTTTTCTCCCATTTCTACCCCATTTTTTTCCATTTTTTCAATTTTTCCCCCCATTTTTTTTTACTTTTCCCCCATTTTTTCCCATTTTCCCCCCATTTTCCCCCATTTTTCCCCATTTCCCCCTATTTTTCCCCATTTTCCCCATCTTTTCCCATTTTTTCCCCATTTTCCTCCATTTTCCCCATTTTTCCCATTTTTCCCCCATTTTTTCCCATTTCCACCATTTTTCTTCATTTTTCCCCCCATTTCCCCCCATTTTTTCCCTTTTTTTTATTTTCCCCCCATTTTTCCCATTTTTTCCTCATTTTCTCCCAATTTTTTCCCATTTTCCCCCTTTTCCCCCCATTTTTTTCACTTTTCCCCCATTTTTTTCCATTTTTTTCCATTTTTCCCCCATTTTTCCCCATTTCCCCCCATTTTTCCCAAATTCCCCCTTTTTTCCCCCATTTCCCAGCTGGAAGTTGAGAACCTGGTGCTGCGGGCGGCGGCCGAGTTCCCCTCGCGCCGGGAGCAGCTCATCTTCCTCATCAACAACTACGACATGATGCTGGCCGTGCTCATGGTGCCCAAAATCCCCCAAATCCACCCCAAAATCCACCCCCAATCCCAAAATTCTGCATTTGCCCAAAAATCCCAATTTTTTCCCCAAAATTACCCCCAAAATTCCACTTTTTCTACCCCAAATTCCCCCTTTTTACCAAAATTTCTCTTTTTCTACCCCCAAATCCACCCAAAATCCACCAAATTCACCCCAAAATCCCCAAAATTCACCCCAAAATCCACCCCAATCCCAAAATTCTGCATTTGCCCAAAAATCCCAATTTTTTCCCCAAAATTACCCCCAAAATTCCCACTTTTCTACCCCAAATTCCCCCTTTTTCACCAAAAAAAATCCCTTTTTCTACCCCCAAATTCCTGCTTTTTACCCCAAAATCCCCCAAATCCACCCCAAAATCCACCCCCAATCCCAAAATTCTGCATTTGCCCAAAAATCCCAATTTTTTCCCCAAAATTACCCCCAAAATTCCAGTTTTTCTGCCCCAAATTTCTCCTTTTTCACCAAAAAAATCCCTTTTTCTACCCCAAAATCCACCCAAAATCCACCAAATCCACCCCAAAATCCACCTCCAATCCCAAAATTCTGCATTTTCCCCAAAATCCCATTTTTTTTGCACAGAATTACCCCAAAATTCCACTTTTTCTGCACCAAATTCCCCCTTTTTCACCAAAAAAAATCCCTTTTTCTACCCCCAAATTCCTGCTTTTTACCCCAAAATCTTCCCAAAATCCCCCAAATCCACCCCAAAATCCACCCCCAGTCCCAAAATTCTGCATTTGCCCAAAATTCCCAATTTTTTCCCCAAAATTACCCCCAAAATTCCACTTTTTCTGCCCCAAATTTCTCCTTTTTCACCAAAAAAATCCCTTTTTCTACCCCCAAATTCCTGCTTTTTACCCCAAAATCCTCCCAAAATCCCCCAAATTCACCCCAAAATCCACCCCCAATCCCAAAATTCTGCATTTGCCCCAAAATCCCAATTTTTTCCCCAAAATTACCCCCAAAATTCCCCCTTTTCTACCCCAAAATCTCCCCAAATTCCTGATTTTTTCCCCAAATTTCCCAAATCCACCCCAAAATCCACCCCCAATCCCAAAATTCTGCATTTGCCCAAAAATCCCAATTTTTTCCCCAAAATTACCCCCAAAATTCCATTTTTTCTACCCCAAATTCCCCCTTTTTCACCAAAAAAATCCCTTTTTCTACCCCCAAATTCACCCCAAATCCCCAAAATTCACCCCAAAATCCCCAAAATTCACCCCAAAATCCACCTCCAATCCCAAAATTCTGCATTTGCCCAAAAATCCCAATTTTTTACCCAAAATTCCACCCAAAATTCCATTTTTTTTACCCCAAATTCCCTTTTTCACCAAAAGAAAACCCTTTTTCTACCCCAAAATCCACCCAAAATCCACCAAATTCACCCCAAAATCCCCAAAATTCACCCCAAAATCCCCAAAATTCACCCCAAAATCCACCCCCAATCCCAAAATTCTGCATTTGCCCAAAAATCCCAATTTTTTCCCCAAAATTACCCTCAAAATTCCACTTTTTCTACCCCAAAATCTCCCCAAATCCCTGATTTTTTCCCCAAATTTCCCCTTTTCTACCCAAAAATCCTCCCCAAATCCCCCAAATCCACCCCAAATCCCCAAAATTCTGCATTTGCCCAAAAATCCCGATTTTTTGCACAGAATTACCCCAAAATTCCACTTTTTCTGCACCAAATTCCCCCTTTTCCACCAAAAAATCCCCCAAATCCACCAAATTCACCCCAAAATCCCCAAAATTCACCCCAAAATCCACCCCCAATCCCAAAATTTTGCATTTTCCCAAAAATCCCAATTTTTTCCCCCAAAATTACCCCCAAAATTCCATTTTTTCTACCCCAAATTCCCCCCAAATTCCCCTCAAATTCCCATTTTTCCCCCAAAATTCCCATTTTTCCCCCCAAATCCCCTCTAAAATCCCCAAAATTCCTTTTTTTCCCCATTATTCCCCATTTTTTCCCATTTTTCCCAGTTTTCCCCCCAAAATTCCCATTTTTCCCCTTTAAAATCCCCAAAATTCACTTTTTTCCCCCTTTTTTTCCCATTTCCCCCCTTTTTTTCCCCATTTTTCCCAATTTTTCCCCCAAAATTCCCAAATTCCCCCCAAAATTCCCAAAATTCCCCCCAAAATTCCCAAAATTCCCCCCAAAATTCCCATTTTTCCCCCCCATAAAATTCCCAAAATTCCCATTTTTCCCCTTTAAAATCCCCAAAATTCACATTTTTCCCCCCATTTTTTCCCATTTTCCCCCTTTTTTTCCCCATTTTTCCCATTTTCCCCTCTGGAATTCCCATTTTTCCCGCCTGGAATTCCGGGAATTTTGGGAATTCCGGGAATTCTGATCCAGGAGCGAGCGGTGGAGGAGAGCAAAGAGGCCGAGGGGTTCCAGCAGCTGCTCTCGGCACGGACCCAGGTGAGCCAAAAACACCGGAATTCAACCCAAAATCCAACCGGGAAAAATGGGGAAAAAATGGGGGAAAATGGGGAAAAATGGGAAAAATGGGAAAAAATGGGAAAAAATGGGAAAAAAATTGGAAAAAAATGGGAAAAAATGGGGAAAAATGGGGGAAAAATGGGAAAAAAATGGGAAAAAATTGGAAAAAATTGGGGAAAAATGGGGAAAATGAAAAAAAAAAAGAATTTTGGGGATTTTAGGGGGAATTTGGGGGGGAAAAATGGGGGAAAATGGGAAAAATGGGGGAAAATTGGGAAAAAATGGGGGGAAAAATGGGGGAAATTGGGGGGGAAAATGGGAAAAATTGGGAAAAATGGGGGAAAATTGGGGAAAATGGGGAAAAATGGGAAAAATGGGGAAAAGTGGGAAAAATGGGGGAAAAAGGAAAAAAAAATGGGAAAAAAATAGGGGGAAATGGGGAAAAAATGGGGGAAAAGTGGGAAAATCTGGGAAAAAAGGGGAAGGAGTTTAGGGAAAATGGGAAAATCCAGGAAAACATTGGGAAAATTGGGAAAAAAATGGAAAAATGGGAAAAAAGAGGAAAAAATGGGAAAAATTGCAAAAAAAAAAGGAAAAAAATGGGAAAAAAATGAGAAAAAAATGGGGTAAAAGTGGGAAATTTGGGGAAGTTTGGGATGTGGGATTTTTCCTGGATTTTTCCTGGATTTTTCCTGGATTTTTCCCGATAATTCCCGGGATTTTGGGGCGTCAGGAGTTCGTGGAGGAGCTGCTGGCGCCGCCCTTTGGGGGAAAATGGGGAAAAATGGGAATAAATGGGAAAAATATGTGAAAAATTGAAAAAAAAGAGGAAAAAAGGGGGAAAAATTGGGAAAAAAATGGGGAAAACTTGGGAAAAGTGGGAAAATCTGGGAAAAAATGGGAAGGAAATCAGGGAAAATGGGAAAATCCAGGAAAACATTGGGAAAATTGGGGGGAAAAAGGGAAAAAAAAGAGAAAAATTGCAAAAAAAATCAAAAAAAAGAGGAAAAATTGGGGAAAAATGGGGAAAAATTGGGGAAAAATGGGGGAAATTTGGGCAAGTTTGGGATGGGGGATTTTTCCTGGATTTTTCCTGGATTTTTCTTGGATTTTTCCCGATAATTCCCGGGATTTTGGGGCGTCAGGAGTTCGTGGAGGAGCTGCTGGCGCCGCCCTTTGGGGGAAATTGGGGAAAAATGGGAATAAATGGGAATAAATGGGGGGAAAATGGGGAAAAATTGAAAAAAATGGGGGAAATTTGGAAGATCTGGGAAAAAAGGGAAAGAAATGAGGGAAAATGGGAAAATCCGGGAAAATTGGAAAGAAAAATGGGGAAAAAAAAGGGAAAAATTGCGAAAAAAATCAGAAAAAAAAGGGGAAAAATGGGAAAAAATTGGGGAAAAATTGGGAAAAATTGGGGAAAAAAGTGGGAAATTTGGGCAAGTTTGGGATGGGGGATTTTTCCTGGATTTTTCCTGGATTTTTCCCGATAATTCCCGGGATTTTGGGGCGTCAGGAGTTCGTGGAGGAGCTGCTGGCGCCGCCCTTCGGGGGCCTGGTGGGGTTCGTGCGCGAGGCCGAGGCGCTGCTGGAGAGAGGAGAGGGAGAGAAACTGAGAGGACACGAGGGTGAGGAAAAACGGGAAAAATGGGGAAAAATGGGGGAAAAATGGGGGAAAAATGGGGGGGAAATGGGGAAAAAATTTGGGAAAAATGGGAGGAAAAGGGTGGGAAAAATGGGGAAAAAATGGGAAAAAAAGGGGGGAAAAATAGGAGGAAAAATGGAGGAAAAATGGAGGAAAAATGGGGGGAAAATGGGGAAAAATTGGGGGAAAATGGGGAAAAAATTGGGAAAAATAGGAGGAAAAATGGGGAAAAAATGGGGGAAAAATAGGGGGGGAAGATGGGGGAAAAATGGGGAAAAATTTGGGAAAAATGGGGGAAAAATGGGGGGAAAAGGGTGGGAAAAATGGGGAAAAATTTGGGAAAAATGGTGGGAAAAATGGGGGAAAATAGGGGAAAAATGGGGGGAAAATGGAGGAAAAAATTGGGAAAAATTGGGGGAAAATGTGGGAAAAATTGGGGGCAAATGGGGAAAAAATTTGGGAAAAATGGGGGAAAATGGGGGGAAAATGGGGATAAAAAAATTGGGAAAAATAGGAGGAAAAATGGGGGAAAATGGGGGAAAAATGGTGGAAAAATTGGGAAAAATGGGGGAAAACTGGGGGAAAATGGGGAAAAAATTTGGGAAAAATGGGGGAAAATGGGGAAAAAAGGGGGGGAAGAGGGGGAAAAATGGGGAAAAATGAGGGGAAAATGGGAAAAAAATGGGGGGGAAAATGGAGGAAAAAATTGGGAAAAATGGGGGGGAAGAGGGGGGAAAAATGGGGAAAAATTTGGGAAAAATGGGGGAAAATTGGGAGAAAAATGGGAAAAAATGGGGGGAAAAATGGGGAAAAAATTGGGAAAAATGGGGGGAAAATGGGGAAAATAGGGGAAAAAATGGGGGGGAAAATGGGGGAAAAATGGGGAAAAATTTGGGAAAAATGAGGAAAAATGGGGAAAAATGGGGGGAGAATGGGGAAAAAATTTAGGAGAAATAGGAGGAAAAATGGGGGAAAATGAGGGAAAAATGGGGGGAAAATGGAGGAAAAAATTGGGAAAAATTGGGGGAAAATGTGGGAAAAATTGGGGGCAAATGGGGAAAAAATTTGGGAAAAATTGGGAAAAATGGGGGAAAATGGGGGGAAAATCGAGGAAAATTTGGGAAAAATAGGGGGGGAAAAGCGTGGAAAAACAATGGGAAAAAATGGTAAAAAAGGGGAAAAAATTGGGAAAAAATGGGAAAAAAATGGGAAAAAAATGGGGAAAAAAAGGGGAAAACCAGGAAAAAAATGGGAGAAAAATAGGAAAAAATGGGAAAAAACAGGAAAAAAATGGGAAAAAATGGGAGAAATATAGGAAAAAACGGGAAAAAATTGGGAAAAAATTGGGAAAGTAGGAAAAAAATGGGAAAAAAGAGGAAAAAATGGGAAAAAATGGGAAAAAACAGGAAAAAATGGGAAAAAACAGGAAAAAAAATGGGAAAAAGCAGGAAAAAAATGGGAAAAAATGGGAAAAAATCGGAGAAAAATAGGAAAAAATGGGAAAAAATTGGGAAAAATGGGAAAAAAATGGGAAAAAATGGGAGAAAAATAGGAAAAAATGGGAAAAAATGGGAAAAATTGGGAAAAATGGGAAAAAATTGGGAAAAAATGGGAGAAAAATAGGAAAAAATGGGAAAAATTGGGAAAAATGGGAAAAAATTGGAAAAAATAGGGAAAAAATAGAAAAAAAATGGGAAAAATCAGGAAAAAAATGGGAGAAAAATAGGAAAAAATGGGAGAAAAATGGGAAAACCGTTGGAAAAGGTGGAAAAGCGGGAATTTTTGGGAATTGCAGCGCGGGTGACGCAGCTGATCCGGGGATTCTCCGGGAGCTGGAAAAGCGCGGTGGAGACGCTGAGCCAGGACGTGATGAGATCCTTCAGCAACTTCCGAATCGGCACCGGAATCATCCAGGTGGGAAATCCCAAAATTCCCAAAATTCCCAAAATTCCCGCGGCTTTTCCTGCCTTTTATTCTGGTTTTTCCCACTTTTTTTATTGGATTTTTTTCTTTTTTTTTCTGTTTTTTTTCTGGTTTTTTTCCTCTTTTTTTTTGTTTTTTCCCACTTTTTTCCCATTTTTTCCCAATTTTTTTCCCATTTTTTCTCAATTTTTTTCACATTTTTTCTCAAGTTTTTCCCATTTTTTCCCGATTTTTTCCCCTTTCTTTCTGCTTTTTTTTCCCATTTTTTCTCCATTTTTTCCCATTTTTTTCCCAATTTTTTTCCCATTTTTTTCTGGCTTTTTCTTCCATTTTTCCCACTTTTTTCCCCATTTTTCCTGCTTTTTTTCCCATTTTTTCCCACTTTCCTTCCCCTTTTTTTCCCATTTTTTCCCTCTCTCTTTCCCCTTTTTTTTCCCATTTTTTCCCAATTTTTTTCCCATTTTTTCCCAATATTTTTCCCATTTTTTTCCTGCTTTTTTTCCCATTTTTTCCTGCTTTTTTCCCCATTTTTTCCCACTTTCCTTCCCCTTTTTTTCCCTTTTTTTCCCAATTTTTCCCATTTTTCCCCTCTTTCCTTCCCCTTTTTTTCCCTTTTTTTCCCGCTTTTTTCCCATTTTTTCCCACTTTTTTCCCAATTTTTTTCCCATTTTTTCCTGCTTTTTCTTTCATTTTCCCACTTTTTTTCCCATTTTATTCCTTTTTCCTTCCCCTTTTTTCCCCCATTTTTTCCCTCTTTTTTTCCCATTTTTTCCCACTTTTTTTCACACTTTTTTTCCCATTTTACTCCTCTTTCCTTCCCCTTTTTTCCCCATTTTTTCCCACTTTTTTCTCAATTTTTTTCCCATTTTTTCCCATTTTTTCCCAATTTTTTCCTGCTTTTTCTTCCATTTTCCCACTTTTTTTCCCCATTTTTTCCTGCTTTTTTCCCCATTTTTTCCTGCTTTTTTTCCCATTTTTTCCCACTTTCCTTCCCCTTTTTTTCCCATTTTTTTCCCAATTTTCCCCATTTTTCCCCTCTTTCCTTCCCCTTTTTTTTCCCATTTTTTCCCACTTTTTTCCCAATTTTTTTCCATTTTTTTCTGCTTTTTCTTCCATTTTCCCACTTTTTTTCCTACTTTTTTCCCACTTTTTTTCCCATTTTATTCCTCTTTCCTTCCCCTTTTTTTCCCATTTTTCCCTCTTTTTTTCCCATTTTTTCCCACTTTTTTTCACACTTTTTTTCCCATTTTTCCCTCTTTCCTTCCCCTTTTTTTCCCCATTTTTTCCCTTTTTTTCCTGCTTTTTTCCCATTTTTCCCACATTTTTCCCCATTTTTTCCTGCTTTTTTTCCCATTTCTTCCCCAGAAATGGGAAAAAGAGGGAGGAAAAATGGGGAAAAAATGGGAAAAAATGGGAAAAATTGGCAAAAAGAGAGGGGAAAAATAAGAAAAAAAAATGGGAAAAAATGGGGGGAAAAATGGGGAAAAAATAGGGAAAAAAATGGGAAAATCGGGAAAAATATAGGAAAAAAAATAGGAAAAAAATAGGAAAAAAATAGGAAAAAAGGGGGGGAAATGGGGAAAAAGGGGGAAAATGGGAGAAAAAGGGAAAAATGGGATAAAAATGGGATTAAAAATGGGATTAAAAATGGGATTAAAAATGGGACAAAAATGGAGAAAAAAATAGGAAAAAAATGGGACAAAAATAGGAAAAAAATAGGAAAAAATGTGAAAAAAAAGGGAAAAAAATAGAAAAAAAAATGGGAAAAAATGGGAAAAAAGTGGGAAAAAAATGGGAAAATTTGGGAATTCTGTTTCCCGCTTTTGCAGGCGGCGCTGACGCAGCTGATCCAGGGGAAAAGGGGAAAAATGGGAAAAAATGGGAAAAAATGGGAAAAAAATGGAGAAAAAGAGGGGAAAAATGGGAAAAAGAGGGGGAAAAAATAAGAAAAAAATGGGAAAAAAATGGAGGAAAAAATGGGAAAATTGGGAAAAATATAGGAAAAAAAACAGGAAAAAATAGGAAAAAAATAGGAAAAAAGGGGGAAAATGGGGAAAAAAGGGGGGAAAATGGGGGAAAAAAGGGGAAAAATGGGGAAAATGGGAGAAAAGGGGAAAAATGGGAAAAAAGGAAAAAATGGGATAAAAATGGGATTAAAAATGGGACAAAAATGGAGAAAAAAATAGGAAAAAAATGGGACAAAAATAGGAAAAAAATAAGAAAAAAATGTGGAAAAAATGGGAAAAAAAGAGAAAAAAAATGGGAAAAAGTGGGAAAAAAGTGGGAAAAAAATGGGAAAAGTTGGGAATTCTGTTTCCCGCTTTTCCAGGCGGCGCTGACGCAGCTGATCCAGGGGGAAAAGGGGAAAAATGGGGAAAAAATGGGAAAAAAGGGGAAAATTGGGAAAAAGAGGGGGGAAAAAATAAGAAAAAAATGGGAAAAAAATGGGGGAAAAAATGGGGAAAAAAGGGGAAAAAATGGGAAAATTGGGAAAAATATAGGAAAAAAAACCCAAAAAAAATAGGAAAAAAATAGGAAAAAAGGGGGGGGGAATGGGGAAAAAAGGGGAAAAATGGGGAAAATGGGAGAAAAGGGGAAAAATGGGAAAAAAGGAAAAAATAAGATAAAAATGGGATTAAAAATGGGACAAAAATGGGGAAAAAAATAGGAAAAAAATGGGACAAAAATAGGAAAAAAGTAAGAAAAAATGTGGAAAAAAAAGGGAAAAAAATAGAAAAAAAAATAGGAAAAAGTGGGAAAAAAGTGGGAAAAAAATGGGAAAAGATGGGAAAAGTTGGGAATTCTGTTTCCCGCTTTTGCAGGTGGCGCTGACGCAGCTGATCCAGAGGGAAAAGGGGAAAAATGGGGAAAAAATGGGAAAAATTGGGAAGAAAAATGGGGAAAAAATGGGGAAAAAAAATGAAAAAAAGGGGGAAAAAATGGGGAAAAAAAATGAAAAAAAGGGGGAAAAAATGGGGAAAAAAAAGGGAAAAAATGGGGAAAAGAGGGGGAAAAATGGGACAAAAATGGGAAAAAAATGGGGTAAAAATGGTAAAAAAAATAGGAAAAAATAGGAAAAAAATAAGAAAAAAATGTGAAAAAAAAGGGAAAAAAATAGAAAAAAAATGGGAAAAAAATGGGAAAAAATGGGAAAAAAATGGGAAAAAAGTGGGAAAAGATGGGAAAAGTTGGGAATTCTGTTTCCCGCTTTTGCAGGCGGTGCTGACGCAGCTGATCCAGAGGGAAAAGGGGAAAAATGGGGAAAAAATGGGAAAAAATGGGAAAAAAATGGGAAAAAGAGGGGGGAAAAATAAGAAAAAAATGGGAAAAAATTGGGGGAAAATGGGGAAAAAATAGGGAAAAAAATGGGAAAATTGGGAAAAATATAGGAAAAAAAATAGGAAAAAAATAGGAAAAAAGGGGGGAAAATGGGGAAAAAGGGGGAAAATGGGGAAAATGGGAGAAAAGGGGAAAAATGGGGAAAAATGGGAAAAAAGGGAAAAAATGGGATAAAAATGGGATTAAAAATGGGATTAAAAATGGGACAAAAATGGAGAAAAAAATAGGAAAAAAATGGGACAAAAATAGGAAAAAAATAAGAAAAAAATGTGAAAAAAAAGGGAAAAAAATAGAAAAAAAAAGGGAAAAAAATGGGAAAAAAGTGGGAAAAAAATGGGAAAAGTTGGGAATTCTGTTTCCCGCTTTTGCAGGCGGCGCTGACGCAGCTGATCCAGAGGGAAAAGGGGAAAAATGGGAAAAAATGGGAAAAATTGGGAAGAAAAATGGGGAAAAAATGGGGAAAAAAAAAGAAAAAAAGGGGGAAAAAATGGGGAAAAAAAGGGAAAAAATGGGGAAAAGAGGGGAAAAAATGGGGTAAAAATGGGGTAAAAATGGTAAAAAAAATAGGAAAAAATAGGAAAAAAATAAGAAAAAATGTGAAAAAAAAGGGAAAAAATAGAAAAAAAATGGGAAAAAAATAGAAAAAAATGGGAAAAAAGTGGGAAAAGATGGGAAAAGTTGGGAATTCTGTTTCCCGCTTTTGCAGGCGGCGCTGATGCAGCTGATCCAGAGGGAAAAGGGGAAAAATGGGGAAAAAATGGGAAAAAATGGGAAAAAAATGGGAAAAAGAGGGGGGAAAAATAAGAAAAAAATGGGAAAAAATTGGGGGAAAATGGGGAAAAAATAGGGAAAAAAATGGGAAAATTGGGAAAAATATAGGAAAAAAAATAGGAAAAAAATAGGAAAAAAGGGGGGAAAATGGGGAAAAAGGGGGAAAATGGGGAAAATGGGAGAAAAGGGGAAAAATGGGGAAAAATGGGAAAAAAGGGAAAAAATGGGATAAAAATGGGATTAAAAATGGGATTAAAAATGGGACAAAAATGGAGAAAAAAATAGGAAAAAAATGGGACAAAAATAGGAAAAAAATAGGAAAAAATGTGAAAAAAAAGGGAAAAAAATAGAAAAAAAAATGGGAAAAAATGGGAAAAAAGTGGGAAAAAAATGGGAAAAGATGGGAAAAGTTGGGAATTCTGTTTCCCGCTTTTGCAGGCGGCGCTGACGCAGCTGATCCAGAGGGAAAAGGGGAAAAATGGGGAAAAAATGGGAAAAATTGGGAAGAAAAATGGGGAAAAAATGGGGAAAAAAAATGAAAAAAAGGGGGAAAAAATGGGGAAAAAAAGGGAAAAAATGGGGGAAAAAATGGGGAAAAAAAAGGGAAAAAATGGGGAAAAGAGGGGGAAAAATGGGACAAAAATGGGAAAAAAATGGGGTAAAAATGGTAAAAAAAATAGGAAAAAATAGGAAAAAAATAAGAAAAAAATGTGAAAAAAAAGGGAAAAAAATAGAAAAAAAATGGGAAAAAAATGGGAAAAAATGGGAAAAAAATGGGAAAAAAGTGGGAAAAGATGGGAAAAGTTGGGAATTCTGTTTTGCAGGCGGCGCTGACGCAGCTGATCCAGGTCTATCACCGCTTCCAGAAGATTCTGGAGCAGCCCCCGCTGCGGGCGCTGCCGGCTCGAGCCGACCTCATCAACATTCACCACCTGATGGTGGAGCTGAAGAAACACAAACCCAATTTCTAGGGAATTCTGCCCCAAAATCCCGGGAATTCTGCCCCAAAATCCCGGGAATTCTGCCCAAAATCCCCGGAATTCAATCGGCATTCCCAGACCTCAAATACACCCGGAATATCCGGGGTTTTTTCCCATGAAATTCCCATTTTTCTCCCCAAAATTCCCATTTTTCCCCCTCCAAAATTCCCATTTTTCCCTCCCAAAATTCCCATTTTTCCCTCCCAAAATTCCCATTTTTTTCCCCTGAAATTCCCATTTTTCCCCCTCCAAAATTCCCGTTTTTCCCTCTCAAAATTCCCATTTTTTCCTCCCAAAATTCCCATTTTTCCCTCCCAAAATTCCCATTTTTTCCCCCTGAAATTCCCATTTTTCCCCCTCCAAAATTCCCATTTTCCCCTCACGAAATTCCCATTTTCCCCTCCCAAAATTCCCATTTTTTCCCATGAAATTCCCATTTTTCTCCCCAAAATTCCCATTTTTCCCCCTTCAAAATTCCCATTTTTCCCTCCCAAAATTCCCATTTTTTCCCCCTGAAATTCCCTTTTTTCCCACTCCAAAATTCCCATTTTTCCCTCCCAAAATTCCCATTTTTCCCTCCCAAAATTCCCATTTTTCCCCCTGAAATTCCCGTTTTTCCCTCCCCAAAATTCTTGCTTTTTTCTCCCAAAATTCCCATTTTTCCCCTCAGAAAATTCCCATTTTTTTCCCCTCACAAAATTCCCGATTTTCTCTTCTGAAATTTTCATTTTTCTCTCCCCAAATTCTCATTTTTCCCTCCCAAAATTCCCGTTTTCTCCCTCCCAAAATTCCTATTTTTTCCCCTCACAGAATTCCTGATTTTCCCCTCACAAAATTCCCGATTTTCTCTTCTGAAATTTTCATTTTTCCCTCCCCAAATTCCCATTTTTTCCTCCTGAAATTCCCGTTTTTCCCCCTCCAAAATTCCCATTTTTCCCCCTCCAAAATTCCCATTTTTCCCTCCCAAAATTCCCATTTTTCCCCCTGAAATTCCCGTTTTTCCCTCCCCAAAATTCTTGCTTTTTTCTCCCAAAATTCCCATTTTTCCCCTCAGAAAATTCCCATTTTTTCCCCCTCACAAAATTCCCGATTTTCTCTTCTGAAATTTTCATTTTTCTCTCCCAAAATTCCCATTTTTCCCTCCAAAATTCCCATTTTTCCCCCCAAAATTCCCATTTTTCCCCCAAAAATTCCCATTTTTCCCTCCCAAAATTCCCAATTTCCCCCCCAATTCTCCCAATTTCCCCCCAAAATTCCCAATTTCCCCCCCAAAATTCCCAATTTCCCCCCCAAAATTCCCATTTTTCCCCTCCAAAATTCCCATTTTTCCCCCCAAAATTCCCATTTTTCCCCCAAAAATTCCCATTTTTCCCTCCCAAAATTCCCAATTTCCCCCCCAATTCTCCCAATTTCCCCCCAAAATTCCCAATTTCCCCCCAAAATTCCCAATTTCCCCCCCAAAATTCCCAATTTTCCCCCCAAAATTCCCATTTTCCCTCCCAAAATTCCCATTTTTCCTCCCAAAATCCCCATTTTTCCCCCCAAAATCCCCAATTTCCCCCCCAAAATTCCCATTTTTCCCCCCAAAATTCCCAATTTCCTCCCAAAATTCCCATTTTTCCCCCCAAAATTCCCATTTTTCCTCCCAAAATTCCCAATTTCCCCCCAAAATTCCCATTTTTCCCCCCAAAAATTCCAGGTGGGAATAAAAACTGGAGGCTCCGAGTGTTGATTTTATTGCTGCTGGTGCCAGCGGGGGGTGGGGAGGGAGAAATTTGGGGAAATTTGGGGAATTTTGGGGAATTTTGGGATCCTCCCACCCCCCCTCGAACTCCAGGAGACCCCAAAATTCCCAAAAATTCCCAAAAATTCCCAAAAATTCCCACCCAAATCCCCCCAAATCTGAGGCCCCCCGTGGGGGGAGGGGCCCTGATGGAATTTTGGGATCCTCTGATGGAATTTTGGGATCCTCTGATGGAATTTTGGGGTTCCCAGGATGAATTTTGGGACCCTTGGGTGAATTTTGGGGTTCCCAGATGGAATTTTGGGATCCCAGATGGAATTTTGGGGATTCCCAGATGGAATTTTGGGATCCTCTGATGGAATTTTGGGGTTCCCAGGATGAATTTTGGGACCCTTGGGTGGATTTTGGGGTTCCCTGATGGAATTTTGGGATCCCAGGATGAATTTTGGGGTTCCCAGGATGAATTTTGGGACCCTTGGGTGGATTTTGGGGTCTCTGGGTTGGATTTTGGGGTCCCCAGATGGAATTTTGGGGTTCCCAGATGGAATTTTGGTGGTTTTGGGGTCTCTGGGTTGAATTTTGGGATCCTCTGATGGAATTTTGGGGTTCCCAGGATGAATTTTGGGATCCCTGGGTTGGATTTTGGGGTTCCCAGATGGAATTTTGGGGTTCCCAGGATGAATTTTGGGGTTCCCAGGATGAATTTTGGGACCCTTGGGTGGATTTTGGGGTTCCCAGATGGAATTTTGGGATCCCTGGGTTGGATTTTGGGATCCCCAATGGAATTTTGGGGTTCCCTGATGGAATTTTGGGGTTCCCTGATGGAATTTTGGGATCCCAGATGGAATTTTGGGGTTCCCAGGATGAATTTTGGGATCCCAGATGGAATTTTGGGACCCTTGGGCTGAATTTTGGGGTTCCCAGATGGAATTTTGGGATCCCCAGATGGAATTTTGGGGTACCCAGGATGAATTTTGGGACCCTTGGGTGGATTTTGGGATCCCCTGATGGAATTTTGGGATCCCTGGGTTGGATTTTGGGGTTCCCTGATGGAATTTTGGGGTTCCCAGGATGAATTTTGGGACCCTTGGGTGGATTTTGGGATTCCCAGGATGAATTTTGGGATCCCTGGGTTGGATTTTGGGGTCCCCAGAATGAATTTTGGGGTTCCCAGGATGAATTTTGGGACCCTTGGGTGGATTTTGGGGTTCCCAGATGGAATTTTGGGATCCCCAATGGAATTTTGGGGTCTCTGGGTTGGATTTTAGGGTCCCCTGGTGGAATTTTGGGATCCCAGATGGAATTTTGGGGTTCCCAGATGAATTTTGGGACCCTTGGGTGGATTTTGGGGTTCCCTGATGGAATTTTGGGATTCCCTGATGGAATTTTGGGGTTCCCTGATGGAATTTTGGGACCCTTGGGTGAATTTTGGGGTTCCCAGATGGAATTTTGGGGTTCCCAGATGGAATTTTGGGATCCCCTGATGGAATTTTGGGTTCCCAGATGGAATTTTGGGATCCCCAATGGAATTTTGGGATTCCCAGGATGAATTTTGGGGTTCCCAGGATGAATTTTGGGACCCTTGGGTGGATTTTGGGGTCCCCAGATGGAATTTTGGGGATCCCTGATGGAATTTTGGGACCCTTGGGTGGATTTTGGGGTTCCCTGATGGAATTTTGGGATCCCAGATGGAATTTTGGGATCCTCTGATGGAATTTTGGGATCCCCTGATGGAATTTTGGGGATCCCAGATGGAATTTTGGGGTTCCCAGAATGAATTTTGGGATCCTCTGATGGAATTTTGGGGTTCCCAGGATGAATTTTGGGACCCTTGGGTGGATTTTGGGGTTCCCTGATGGAATTTTGGGGTTCCCAGGATGAATTTTGGGGTTCCCTGATGGAATTTTGGGGTTCCCAGGATGAATTTTGGGGTCCCCAGATGGAATTTTGGGATCCCTGGGTTGGATTTTGGGGTTCCCAGATGAATTTTGGGATTCCCTGATGGAATTTCGGGATCCTCTGATGGAATTTTGGGGTTCCCTGATGGAATTTTGGGGTTCCCAGGATGAATTTTGGGACCCTTGGGTGGATTTTGGGGATCCCCGATGGAATTTTGGGGTTCCCTGAAGGAATTTTGGGGTTCCCAGGATGAATTTTGGGATCCCAGATGGAATTTTGGGATCCCCTGATGGAATTTTGGGGTTCCCAGGATGAATTTTGGGGTTCCCTGATGGAATTTTGGGATTCCCTGATGAATTTTGGGATTCCCTGATGGAATTTTGGGGTTCCCAGATGGAATTTTGGGATCCTTGGGTGGATTTTGGGATCCCCTGATGGAATTTTGGGATCCCTGGGTTGGATTTTGGGGTTCCCTGATGGAATTTTGGGGTTCCCAGGATGAATTTTGGGACCCTTGGGTGGATTTTGGGATTCCCAGGATGAATTTTGGGATCCCTGGGTTGGATTTTGGGGTCCCCAGAATGAATTTTGGGGTTCCCAGGATGAATTTTGGGACCCTTGGGTGGATTTTGGGGTTCCCAGATGGAATTTTGGGATCCCCAATGGAATTTTGGGGTCTCTGGGTTGGATTTTAGGGTCCCCTGGTGGAATTTTGGGATCCCAGATGGAATTTTGGGGTTCCCTGATGGAATTTTGGGGTTCCCAGGATGAATTTTGGGGTTCCCTGATGGAATTTTTGGATTCCCAGATGGAATTTTGGGGTTCCCAGATGGAATTTTGGGACCCTTGGGTGGATTTTGGGGTTCCCTGATGGAATTTTGGGATCCCAGATGGAATTTTGGGGTTCCCTGATGGAATTTTTGGATTCCCAGATGGAATTTTGGGGTTCCCAGATGGAATTTTGGGATCCCAGATGGAATTTTGGGGTTCCCAGGATGAATTTTGGGGCCCTTGGGCTGAATTTTGGGGCCCCCAAAACGAATTTTAGGCCCCCAAGATGAATTTGGGGCTCCCAGGATGAATTTTGGGGCCCCCAAGACCAATTTTGGTGTCCCCAAGTTGAATTTTTGGGCTCCCAGGATGGATTTTGGTGTCCCAAGATGAATTTTGGGCTCCCAGGATGAATTTTGGTGTCCCCAGGATGAATTTTGGACTCCCCAAGTTGAATTTTGGGGCTCCCAGGATGAATTTTGGTGTCCCCAGGATGAATTTTGGGGCCCTTGGGCTGAATTTTGGGGCCCCCAAAACGAATTTCAGGCCCCCAAGATGAATTTTGGGCTCCCCAAGACGAATTTTGGGATCCCCAGGGTGAATTTTGGGGTCCCAGGATGAATTTTGGGGCCCCCAAGACCAATTTTGGTGTCCCCAAGTTGAATTTTTGGGCTCCCAGGATGAATTTTGGTGTCCCCAAGATGAATTTTGGACTCCCCAAGTTGAATTTTGGGGCTCCCAGGATGAATTTTGGTGTCCCCAGGATGAATTTTGGGGCCCTTGGGCTGAATTTTGGGGCCCCCAAAACGAATTTCAGGCCCCCAAGATGAATTTTGGGCTCCCCAAGATGAATTTTGGGCTCCCCAGGGTGAATTTTGGGGTGATTTCCCCCTATTTCTGCTCCTTGGTGGGGGCGTAGTAGAGCTCCAGGGGTTTGCTGAGCTTCCAGAACTTCTCGTTCACCAATTCCAGCGTCAGGGACCCGTTCAGGGGCTGGGGGGAGACAAAATTTGGGGTCAAAAACCACCCAAAAAACCCCAAAAAAACCCAAAAGTTTCTCCCTGAAAGCCCCTGGAATTCTACAGGAAATCCTGGAATTTTCGCCCGGTGGGAAATGGTGAAATTCCCACAAAAAATTGGAATTGTTCCTTCGGGAAGGGCCAAAATTCCCCTGAAATTTCCCCTCAGGATCCCCCAAAATTCCCAGAAAAAAATTCCCAAATTTCCCCCAAAATTCCCACAAAAAAAAACCCAAATTCCCCCTCAGGAACCCCAAAAATTCCCCAAAAAACCCCCAAAATTCCCCCCCAAAAATTCCCAAAATTTCCCCTCAGGATCCCCCAAAATTCCCAAAAATTCCCCCTCAGGAACCCCCAAAATTCCCAAAAAAAATTCCCAAAATTCCCCAAAAATTCCCCCTCAGGAACCCCCAAAATTCCCCAAAAAACCCCCAAAATTCCCCAAAAAATTCCCAAAAACCCCCCAAAATTCCCACAAAAAAACCCCCCAAATTCTCCCTCAGAAACCCCCAAAATTAAAAAAAAAATTCCCAAAGTTTCCCCCCAAATTCTCCCCCAAAAAACCCCAAATTCCCCCTCAGGAACCCCCAAAATTCCCCAAAAAAAGCCCAAAATTTTCCCTCAGGATCTCTCAAAATTCCCCCAAATTCCACCTCCAAGAACGCCCAAAATTCCCAGAAAAAAATTCCCAAATTTCCCCTCAGAATTCCCAAAAATTCAAAAAAAAAATTCCCAAAATTCCCCCTCAGAAACCCCCAAAAATCCCCGTCAGGAACCCCCAAAATTCCCGGAAAAAAATTCCCAAAATTTCCCTACAGGAGCCCCCAAAATTCCCAAAAAAAACCCCCAAAATTCCCAAAATTTCCCCCAAAATAAACCCCAAATTCCCCCTCAGAATTCCCCAAAATTCCCCCTCAGGATCCCCCAAAATTCCCAGAAAAAAATACCCAAATTTCCCCCAAAATTCCCACCAAAAAAAACCCCAAATTTCCCCTCAGGAACCCCCAAAATTCCCCAAAAAACCCCCAAAATTCCCCCAAAAAACCCCCAAAATTCCCCAAAAAATTCCCAAAAAACCCCCAAAATTCCCCCAAGAATTCCCAATATTCCCCCAAAAAATTCCCAAATTTTCCCCCAAAATTCCCCCAAAAATTCCCAAAATTTCCCCCAAAATTCCCCAAAAAATTCCCAAAATTCCCCCAAAAAACCCCCAAAATTCCCCAAAAAATTCCCAGAATTCCCCCAAAAAACCCCCAAAATTCCCCAAAAAATTCCCAAAATTTCGCCCAAAATTCCCCAAAAAATTCCCAAAATTCTCCAAAAAATTCCCAAATTTTCCCCCAAAATTCCCCCAAAATTCCCCAAAAAACCCCCAAAATTCCCCCAAAAATTCCCAAAATTTCCCCCAAAATTCCCCAAAAAAACCCCAAAATTCCCCCAAAAATTCCCAAATTTTCCCCCAAAATTCCCCAAAAAACACCCAAAATTCCCCAAAAAAACCTCAAAATTCCCCAAAAAATTCCCAAATTTTCCCCCAAAATTCCCCCTCAGGAACCCCCAAAATTCCCAAAAAAAACCCCAAAATTCCCCCAAAAATTCCCAAATTTTCCCCCAAAATTCACCAAAAAATTCCCAAAAAACCCCCAACATTCCCCCAAAAATTCCCAAAATTCCCCCCAAAATTCCCAAATTTTCCCCCAAAATTCCCCCAAATTCCCCCTCAGGAACCCCCAAAATTCCCCAAAAAAAACCCAAAATTACCCCAAAAATTCCCAAATTTTCCCCCAAAATTCCCCAAAAAATTCCCAAAATTTTCCCCAAAATTCCCCAAAAAATTCCCAAAATTTCCCCCAAAATTCCCACAAGTTCCCCCTCAGGAACCCCCAAAATTTCCCAAAAAAACCCCAAAATTCCCCAAAAAATTCCCAAAATTTCCCCCAAATTCCCCCTCAGGAACCCCCAAAATTCCCCAAAAAACCCCCAAAATTCCCCAAAAAACCCCCAAAATTCCCCAAAAAATTCCCAAATTTTCCCCCAAATTCCCCCAAAATTCCCCAAAAAACCCCCAAAATTCCCCAAAAAATTCCCAAAATTCCCCAAAAAATTCCCAAATTTTCCCCCAAAATTCCCCAAAAAATTCCCAAATTTTCCCCCAAAATTCCCCAAAAAATTCCCAAAATTTTCCCCAAAATTCCCCGAAAAATTCCCAAAATTTCCCCCAAAATTCCCCCAAAAAATTCCCCAAAAAAATTCCGGATTTTCCCGGGTTTTACCGTGAAGGCGCCGCCGGAAGTGGTGGTGTAGATGGTGTATTGCTTCTCGCTGACGTCACCGAGGGAGGGGGCGGGGTCAGGCCCGGGGGGCGGAGCTTCCTCCAGGGCGATGCGCAGGGCCAGGTACTTGGAGAGGTGATCGACGGTGGCGTTGGAGGTGGTTTTAACGAAGCTGGAAAGGGAAAAATGGGAGGAATCCATGGGAAATCCATGGGGAATCCATGGGAAAATGGGAATTCTGGGCATGGAGAAAAAAATCTGGGAAAAAACGGCCGGAAAAACGGGGAAAAAATGTGGGAAAAATGGCGGAAATGGGGGCGGGACAAGGGATCTAACAAAGGTTGGAGGGGAATTTATGCAACTTTTGGCTGGAAAAATGGGAGGAATCCATGGGAAATCCATGGGAAATCCATGGGAAAATGGGAATTCTGGACTTGGAGAAGAGGATGGGAAAAAAATCTGGGAAAAATTGGACGGAAAAATGGGGAAAAAACGCAGGAAAAATGGCGGAAATGGGGGTGGAAGAAGGGATCCAACGAGGTTTGGAGGGGGATTTCAGGAACTTTGGGGTGGAAAAACGGGAGGAATCCATGGGAAATCCATGGGGAATCCATGGGAAAATGGGAATTCTGGACTTGGAGAAGAGGATAGGGAAAAAAAAACGGGAAAAATTGGACGGAAAAACGGGGAAAAAATGCGGGAAAAACGGCGGAAATGGGGGTGGGACACCAGATCCAACAAAGTTTGGATGGGGATTTATGCAATTTGGGGATGGAAAATCGGGAGGAATCCATGGGAAATCCATGGGGAATCCATGGGAAAATGGGAATTCTGGACTTGGAGAAGAGGATGGGGAAAAAAAAATGGGAAAAATTGGACGGAAAAATGGGGAAAAAACCCGGGAAAAATGGCGGAAATGGGGGTGGAACATGGGATCCGATGAGTTTTGGAGGGGGATTTCAGGAACTTTGGGCTGGAAAAATGGGAGGAATCCATGGGAAATCCATGGGAAATCCATGGGAAAATGGGAATTCTGGACATGGAGAAGAGGATGGGAAAAAAATCCGGGAAAAATCGGCTGGAAAAACAGGGAAAAAACCCGGGAAAAATGGCGGAAATGGGGGTGGAAGACGGGATCCAACAAAGTTTGGATGGGGATTTCAGGAACTTTGGGCTGGAAAAATGGGAAAAATCCATGGGAAATCCATGGGAAAATGGGAATTCTGGACATGGAGAGGGGAATGGGAAAAAAATCTGGGAAAAATTGGGCGGAAAAATGGGGAAAAAACCCGGGAAAAAATCGGGGAGGAACGGCCGGAATTCCAACGGGAAAGGGGCTGGGGGTGGGGAAAAATCCACGGGAAAATGGAGGGAGGAAGAGGAGGAGGAGGAGGAGGAGAAGGATGATGATGAGGAGGACGAGGATGAGGAAGAGGAGGATGGAGAGGAAGATGAGGGCAGAGAGGAAGAGGAGAACAAGGATGAGGAAGATGAGGAGAAGGACGAGGATGAGGAAGAAGAGGGTGGAGAGGAAGATGAGGACGATGAGGAAGAGGAGGATGAGGAAGATGAGGACGAGGAAGAGGAGGATGGAGAGGAAGATGAGGATGAGGAGGAGGAGAAGGATGATGAGGACAAGGAAGAAGATGAGGATGGAAAGGAAGATGAGGACGAGGAGGAGGAGAAGAAGGATGAGGAAGAGGAAGATGAGGATGAGGAAGATGAGGACGAGGAAGATGAGGACGAGGACGAGGAAGAGGATGGAGAGGAAGATGAGGATGATGAGGATGAGGAGAAGGATGAGGACAAGGAAGAAGAGGAGGATGGAGAGCAAGATGAGGACGAGGAGGAGGAGGAGAAGGATGAGGAAGAGGAAGATGAGGACGAGGAAGAGGAGGATGGAGAGGAAGATGAGGATGATGAGGATGAGGAGGATGAGGAGGACAAGGAAGAAGATGAGGATGGAGAGGAAGATGAGAATGACGAGGATGAGGAAGAGGAGGACAAGAATGATGATGAGGATGAGGATGAGGAAGATGAGGATGATGAGGGGGATGGAGAGGAAGATGAGGATGAGGAAGAAGAGGAGGATGGAGAGGATGAGGAAGATGGGGATGAGAAGGATGAGGTTGAGGAGGATGAGAATGGAGAGGAAGATGAGGAGGACGAGGAGGAAGATGAGGATGGAGAGGAAGATGAGGACGAGGATGAGGAAGACGAGAACAATGAGGATGAGGAGGATGAGGATGAGGAGGATGGAGAGGAAGAAGGTGAGGACGAGGAAGAAGAGGAGGATGGAGAGGAAGATGACGAGGATGAGGAAGAAGAGGAGGACGGAGAGGATGAGGACGATGAGGACGAGGAAGATGAGGACGAGGAAGAAGAGGATGGAGAGGAAGATGAGGATGAGGAGGATGGAGAGGAAGATGAGAAGAGGAAGAAGAGGAGGATGGAGAGGATGAAGACGATGAGGATGAGGATGATGAGGATAATGAGGACGGAGAGGAAGATGAGGAGAACAAGGATGAGGAAGAGGAGGAGGAGAAAGATGATGAGAACAAGGAAGAAGATGAGGATGGAGAGGAAGATGAGGATGATGAGGAGGAGGAGAAGGATGAGGAAGAGGAAGATGAGGATGAGGAAGATGAGGACGAGGAAGAAGAGGATGGAGAGGAAGATGAGGATGATGAGGATGAGGAGGATGATGAGGACAAGGAAGAAGAGGAGGATGGAGAGGACAAGGACGATGAGGATGAGGACGATGAGGATGAGGAAGATGAGGACGAGGATGAGGACGATGAGGAGGACGAGGAAGATGAGGATGAGGAAGAAGAGGAGGATGGAGAGGATGAGGAAGAGGAGGATGATGAGGACAAGGAAGAAGATGAGGATGGAGAGGAAGATGAGGACGAGGACGAGGACGATGAGGATGAGGAGGATGAGGATGAGGAAGAAGAGGATGGAGAGGAAGATGAGGATGATGAGGATGAGGAGGATGATGAGGACAAGGAAGAAGATGAGGATGGAGAGGAAGATGAGAATGACGAGGATGAGGAAGAGGAGGACAAGAATGATGATGAGGATGAGGATGAGGAAGATGAGGATGATGAGGGGGATGGAGAGGAAGATGAGGATGAGGAAGAAGAGGAGGATGGAGAGGATGAGGAAGATGGGGATGAGAAGGATGAGGCTGAGGAGGATGAGAATGGAGAGGAAGATGAGGAGGACGAGGAGGAAGATGAGGATGGAGAGGAAGATGAGGACGAGGATGAGAAAGATGAGGATGAGGAAGATGAGGATGAGGACGACGAGGATGAGGAAGACGAGAACAACGAGGATGAGGAGGACGAGGATGAGGAGGACGAGGATGAAGAAGATGAGGAAGATGAGGACGATGAGGATGAGGAAGACGAGAACAATGAGGATGAGGAGGATGAGGATGAGGAGGATGGAGAGGAAGAAGGTGAGGACGAGGAAGAAGAGGAGGATGGAGAGGAAGATGACAAGGATGAGGAAGAAGAGGAGGACGGAGAGGACGAGGACGATGAGGATGAGGAAGATGAGGACGAGGAGGATGGAGAGGAAGATGAGGATGAGGAAGAGGAGAAGGATGATGAGGACAAGGAAGAAGATGAGGATGGAGAGGAAGATGAGGACGAGGACGAGGACGATGAGGATGAGGAGGATGAGGATGAGGAAGAGGAGGATGGAGAGGAAGATGAGGATGAGGAGGAGGAAGAGGATGATGAGGACAAGGAAGAAGATGAGGATGGAGAGGAAGATGAGGACGAGGAGGAGGAGAAGAAGGATGAGGAAGAGGAAGATGAGGATGAGGAAGATGAGGACGAGGACGAGGAAGAGGATGGAGAGGAAGATGAGGATGATGAGGATGAGGAGAAGGATGAGGAGAAGGAAGAAGAGGAGGATGGAGAGCAAGATGAGGACGAGGAGGAGGAGGAGAAGGATGAGGAAGAGGAAGATGAGGACGAGGAAGAGGAGGATGGAGAGGAAGATGAGGATGATGAGGATGAGGAGGATGATGAGGACAAGGAAGAAGATGAGGATGGAGAGGAAGATGAGAATGACGAGGATGAGGAAGAGGAGGACAAGAATGATGATGAGGATGAGGAAGATGAGGATGATGAGGGGGATGGAGAGGAAGATGAGGATGAGGAAGAAGAGGAGGATGGAGAGGATGAGGAAGATGGGGATGAGAAGGATGAGGCTGAGGAGGATGAGAATGGAGAGGGAGATGAGGAGGACGAGGAGGAAGATGAGGATGGAGAGGAAGATGAGGACGAGGATGAGAAAGATGAGGATGAGGAAGATGAGGATGAGGAGGACGAGGATGAGGAAGACGAGAACAACGAGGATGAGGAGGACGAGGATGAGGAAGATGAGAACAACGAGGATGAGGAGGACGAGGATGAGGAAGATGAGGATAAGGAAGATGAGGACGATGAGGATGAGGAAGACGAGAACAACGAGGACGAGGAGGACGAGGATGATGAAGGCGAGGCCGAAGGCCGCTCACCGTGTCTGGCAGTACTCCCCCTTCTCCACCAGCAAGGGGTGAGGCCGGAAAACCAACTCGATCTCGCTGCTTCCGGCTTCCGCTTCCGCTTCCGGGCTGCCCCTCCCCCCCGGCCCCGCCCCTCCCCCACCCCCCGGCCCCGCCCCTTCCGCCGCCGCTTCCGCCTCCGCGTCGGGACCGGAATCGTCGGAAGCGCGGGAACGTTTCCGGCTGGGCCCCGGCGGCTCCGGAGGCGTCCCCAGGGATTCCAGAGCTTCCTCGCCTCCGGAAAAGGCGGCGGGGTCGGATTCGGCCGCCAACTTCCGGACGCGTTGGGCTCTGAGGGAGAGGAAGAGGAAGAGAGGGGTGAGATGGCGGGGAAATGAATGGGGAGGGTGGGGAAATGAGTGGGGATGGCGGGAAAATGAATGGGAATGGCGGGAAAATGAATGGGGATGGAGGGAAAATGAATGGGGAGGGTGGGGAAATGAATGGGGATGGTGGGAAAATGAATGGGGATGGCGGGAAAATGAATGGGAATGGAGGAAAAATAAATGGGAATGAAATGCGGGAAAAATAAATGGGAATGGCGGGAAAATGAATGGGAAAATAAATGGGAAAATAAATGGGAATGGAGGGAAAATGAATGGGAATGGTGGGAAAATGAATGGGAATGGCGGGAAAAAAAATGGGAATGGTGGGAAAATGAATGGGAATGGTGGGAAAATGAATGGGGATGGCGGGAAAATGAATGGGAAAATGAATGGGAAAATAAATGGGAATGGTGGGAAAATAAATGGGAATTGAGGGAAAATAAATGGGAAAATAAACGGGAATGGAGGGAAAATAAATGGGAATGAAATGGCGGGAAAAATAAATGGGAATGGCGGGAAAATAAATGGGGATGGCGGGAAAATGAATGGGGAGGGTGGGAAAAATGAATGGGAATGGAGGGAAAATAAATGGGAAAATAAATGGGAATGGAGGGAAAATAAACGGGAATGGAGGGAAAAATAAATGGGAATGGAGGGAAAATAAATGGGAAAATAAATGGGAAAATAAACGGGAAAATAAATGGGAATGGTGGGAAAAATAAATGGGAAAATGAATGGGAATGGAGGGAAAATAAATGGGAATGGAGGGAAAATAAATGGGAAAATGAATGGGAATGGTGGGAAAATAAATGGGAATGGGAATGGCGGGAAAAATAAGGAGGGAATGGAAATGGCGGGAAAATAATCAGGAATGGCGGGAAAAATAAATGGGAATGGTGGGAAAATAAATGGGAATGGAGGGAAAATAAATGGGAAAATAAATGGGAAAATAAATGGGAATGGAGGGAAAATAAATGGGAAAATAATTGGGAATGGAGGGAAAATAAACAAGAATGGCGGGAAAAATGAATGGGAATGGAGGGAAAAATAAATGGTGGGAAAAATAATCGGGAATGAAAACCTCGGGAATTCCGGGAATTCCATCCAGACCTGAACCTGATCAGGAATTCCAGGAATTTTTATGGATTTGAGTGAATTTTTTGCCATTTCTGAGCCATTTCTGAGCCATTTCTGAGCCGGTTTTGAGCCATTCCCGCCCCGATTTTCGCGCCGTTTTCACCCAAACCCCCCAAAATCCCGGAAAACCTCTGGAATTCCGGGAATTCCATCCAAACCTGCACCTGACCAGGAATTCCAGGAATTTTTATGGATTTGAGTGAATTTTTTGCCATTTTTGCCATTTTTGAGCCGTTTTTGAGCCATTTCTGAGCCATTCCCGCCCCGATTTTTGCGCCGTTTTCACCCAAACCTCCCCAAAATCCCGGAAAACCTCTGGAATTCCGGGAATTCCATCCAAACCTGCACCCAATCAGGAATTCCAGGAATTTTTATGGATTTGGGTGCATTTGGGTGAATTTTTTGCCATTTTTGAGCCATTTCTGAGCCGTTTCTGAGCCATTTCTGAGCCATTCCCGCCCCGATTTTCGCCCCGTTTTCACCCAAACCTCCCCAAAATCCCGGAAAACCTCTGGAATTCTGGGAATTCCATCCAAACCTGCACCTGACCAGGAATTCCAGGAATTTTTATGGATTTGGGTGGATTTTTTGGCATTTTTGAGCCATTTCTGAGCCGTTTTTGAGCCGTTTCTGAGCCATTTCTGAGCCATTCCCGCCCCGATTTCCGCGCCGTTTTCACCCCAAACCTCCCCAAAATCCTGGAAAACCTCTGGAATTCCGGGAATTCCATCCAAACCTGTGCATGGCCTGCATCTTGAGCCCCTCCTCGATGCTGGAGCTGAGGGCCTGCTGGTTGTGGAGGCGGCTGAGCTTGGCCAGGACCCGGTCCTGGTGAGCTTCGTACTCGTCGCGGCTCGGGTAAATCTTGGAGATGAGGGCGTCGAAATTGGGGTCGGGGCGCAGGGAACGCTTGGAAACCAACTTCTTCCGGCAGGTGGGACACTCCTTGTTCCTGGGGAAAAGTGGGAAAAAAATTGTGGAAAAGGGGGAAAAAATCCTGGGAAAAGTGGAGAAAAATTTGTGGAAGAGTGGGAAAAAAAATTGTGGAAAAGGGGGAAAAATTCTGGGAAAAAATGGGGAAAAAATGGGGGAAAAATGGGGAAAAAATGGGGAAAAAGAGGGAAAAAATGGGGAAAAAATGGGGAAAAAATGGGGGAAAAAAGGGGGAAAAAATGGGGAAAAATTGGGGGAAAAATGGGGAAAAAATGAGGGGAAAATGGGGAAAAAGTGGGTGAAAAAATGTAGCAAAAAATGGGGAAAAAATGTAGAAAAAGTGGGGGAAAAATGGGGAAAAAGGGGGAAAAAATGGGGAAAAAATGGGAAAAATCAGGGAAAAATGAGAATGGGAAATGAGGTTTTTCTGGCAGGTGGGACATTCCTTGTTCCTGGGGAAAAGTGGGAAAAAAATCCAGGGAAAAGTGGGAAAAAAATTGTGGAAAAGGGGGAAAAAATTGTGGAAGAGTGGGAAAAAATCCTGGGAAAAAACGGGGAAAAAATGGGGAAAAATGGGGGAAAAATGGGGGAAAATGGGGAAAAAATGAGGGAAAATGGGGAAAAATTGGGGTAAAAAATGGGGAAAAAATGGGGGAAAAATGGGGGAAAATATGGGGAAAAATGAGGGAAAAATGGGAATGGGAAATGAGGTTTTTCTGGCAGATGGGACACTCCTTGTTCCTGGGGAAAAGTGGGAAAAAAATCGTGGAAAAGGGGGAAAAAATTGTGGAAAAGGGGGAAAAAAATTGTGGAAGAGTGGGAAAAAATCCTGGGAAAAAACGGGGAAAAAATGGGGAAAAATGGGGGAAAAATGGGGAAAAAAGGGGGAAAAAATGGGGAAAAAGAGGGAAAAAATGGGGAAAAAATGGGGAAAAATGGGGAAAAAATGGGGAAAAATTGGGGGAAAAAAGGGGGAAAAAATGGGGAAAAAATGGGAAAAATCAGGGAAAAATGAGAATGGAAAATGAGGTTTTTCTGGCAGGTGGGACATTCCTTGTTCCTGGGGAAAAGTGGGAAAAAAATCCAGGGAAAAGTGGGAAAAAAATTGTGGAAAAGGGGGAAAAAATTGTGGAAGAGTGGGAAAAAATCCTGGGAAAAAACGGGGAAAAAATGGGGAAAAATGGGGAAAAAATGGGGAAAAAAGGGGGAAAAAATGGGGAAAAAATTGGGAAAAATTAGGAAAAATCAGGGGAAAAAAATGGGGAAAGAAAAGGAAAAAATGGGAAAAAATGGGGGGAAAAATGAGGGAAAAATGAGGGAAAATGGGGAAAAAATGGGAAAAAATGGGAAAAAAATGGGGAAAAAATGGGAGAAAAATGGGGAAAAATAAGAAAAATATGGGGGAAAAATGGGGGAAAAATGGGGAAAGAAAAGGAAAAAACTGAGGAAAAAATGGGGAAAAATGAGGGGAAAATGGGAAAAAAGTGGGAGAAAAAGTGGGGGAAAAATGGGGGAAAAATGGGGAAAAAATGGGGGAAAAAGGGGGAAAAAAGGGGGGAAAAAGGGGGAAAAAAGGGGGGAAATGGGAATGGGAAATGAGGTTTTTCTGGCAGGTGGGACATTCCTTGTTCCTGGGGAAAATCCAGGGAAAAGTGGGAAAAAATCCTGGGAAAAAACGGGGAAAAAATGGGGAAAAAATGGGGAAAAAACGGAGGGAAAATTGCAGAAATTTGGGGAAAAATGGGAGAAAAATGGGGGGAAAAAATGGGGAAAAAACGGGGAAAGAAAAGGAAGAAACTGGGGAAAAAATGGAGAAAAATGGGGAAAAAATGGGGAAAAAATGGGGAAAAAATGGGGAAAAAATGGGGAAAAAATGGGAAAAAATGGGGAAAAAATGGGGAAAAAATGGGGGAAAAATGGGGAAAAAATGGGAGAAAAATGGGGAAAAAAATGGGGGAAAAATGGGGGAAAAATGGGGAAAAAAGGGGAAAAATGGGGAAAAATGGGAGAAAAATGGGTGAAAAAATGTAGCAAAAAATGGGGAAAAAATGTAGAAAAAGTGGGGGAAAATGGGAAAAAATGGGGAAAAAATGGGGGAAAAATGGGGAAAAAATGGGGAAAAATGAGGGAAAAATGGGAATGGGAATTGAGGTTTTTCTGGCAGGTGGGACATTCCTTGTTCCTGGTGAAAAGTGGGAAAAAAATCGTGGAAAAGGGGGAAAAAAATTGTGGAAAAGGGGGAAAAAAATTGTGGAAGAGTGGGAAAAAATCCTGGGAAAAAACGGGGAAAAATGGGGAAAAATGGGGGAAAAATGGGGAAAAAAGGGGAGAAAAATGGGGAAAAAATGGGGGAAAATGGGGAAAAAATGAGGGAAAATGGGGAAAAAGTGGGGGAAAAAGTGGGGGGAAAAATGGGGAAAAAATGGGGAAAAAACGGGGGAAAAATGGGGAAAAAATGGGGGGAAAATTGCAGAAATTTGGGGAAAAATGGGAGAAAAATGGGGGGAAATATGGGGAAAAAACGGGGAAAGAAAAGGAAGAAACTGGGGAAAAAATGGGGGAAAATGGGGAAAAAATGGGAGAAAAATGGGGAAAAAAGGGGGAAAAATGGGGAAAAAATGAGGGAAAATGGGGAAAAAATGAGGGAAAATGGGGAAAAAGTGGGGGAAAAAGTGGGGGGAAAAATGGGGAAAAAATGGGGAAAAATTGGGAAAAAATGGGGAAAAAATGGGAGAAAAATGGGGAAAAAATGGGGGAAAAATGGGGGAAAAATGGGGAAAAAAGGGGAAAAAATGGGGAAAAATTGGGGGGAAAAGTGGGGGGAAAAATGGGGAAAAAATTGGGAAAAATTAGGAAAAATCAGGGGAAAAAAATGGGGAAAGAAAAGGAAAAAATGGGAAAAAATGGGGGGAAAAATGAGGGAAAAATGAGGGAAAATGGGGAAAAAATGAGAAAAAAATGGGAAAAAAATGGGGAAAAAATGGGGAAAAATGGGGAAAAATAAGAAAAATATGGGGGAAAAATGGGGGAAAAATGGGGAAAGAAAAGGAAAAAACTGAGGAAAAAATGGGGAAAAATGAGGGGAAAATGGGAAAAAAGTGGGAGAAAAAGTGGGGGAAAAATGGGAAAAATGGGGAAAAAATGGGGGAAAAAGGGGGAAAAAAGGGAGAAAAAAGGGGGAAAAAAGGGGGGAAATGGGAATGGGAAATGAGGTTTTTCTGGCAGGTGGGACATTCCTTGTTCCTGGGGAAAAGTGGGAAAAAAATTGTGGAAAAGTGGGAAAAAAATCGTGGAAAAGGGGGAAAAAAATTGTGGAAGAGTGGGAAAAAATCCTGGGAAAAAACGGGGAAAAATGGGGGAAAAATGGGGGAAAAATGGGGGAAAATGGGGAAAAAATCCTGGGAAAAAACGGGGAAAAAATGGGGAAAAATGGGGAAAAAATGAGGGAAAATGGGGAAAAAATGAGGGAAAATGGGGAAAAAATGGGAAAAAATGGGGAAAAAATGGGAGAAAAAATCCATGGAAAAATGGGAAATGGGAATGACACACAGGTGACACACAGGTGACACAGACAGGTGTGACACACAGGTGACACAGGTGACACAGGTGACACAGGTGACACACAGGTGACACAGGTGACACAGGTGACACACAGGTGACACAGACAGGTGACACAGGGGGTGACACTGGGGTGACACAGGTGACACAGGGGGTGACACAGGTGACACAGGTGACACACATGACACACAGGTGACACAGACAGGTCACAGACAGGTGACACAGGTGACACAGGTGACACAGGTGACACAGGTGACACACAGGTGACACAGGTGACACTCACCCGCTCCTCAGCGCGGTGACGATGCAGTCGGAGCAGAAGCGGTGCAGACACAGGGGGTGACACACACAGGTGACACAGGTGACACAGGTGACAGAGACAGGTGACACAGGTGACACACAGGTGACACACAGGTGACACAGGTGACACAGGTGACACACAGGTGACACAGGTGACACAGGTGACACAGGTGACACAGGGGGTGACAGAGGTGACACAGGTGACACAGACAGGTGACACAGGTGACACAGGTGACACACAGGTGACAGAGGTGACACACAGGTGACACAGGTGACACACAGGTGACAGAGGTGACACTCACCCGCTCCTCAGCGTGGTGACGATGCAGTCAGAGCAGAAGCGGTGCAGACACAGGGGGTGACACAGGACACAGGTGACACAGGTGACACAGGTGACACAGGTGACAGAGGTGACACAGGGGGTGACACAGGTGACACTCACCCGCTCCGGAGCGCGGTGACGATGCAGTCGGAGCAGAAGCGGTGCAGACACAGGGGGTGACACAGGGGGTGACAGGTGACAGAGACAGGTGACACAGGTGACACAGGTGACACAGGGGGTGACACAGGTGACACAGGGGGTGACACAGGTGACACAGGAGGTGACAGAGGTGACACTCACCCGCTGCGGAGCGCGGTGACGATGCAGTCGGAGCAGAAGCGGTGCAGACACTCCTTGGTGGTCATGGTGTTCTTGAGCATGTCCAGGCAGATGGGGCACATCAGCTCCGAGTGCAGCGAGCGCGGGGACACCGCGATCTCCGTCCCGTCCATGATGGCCTCCTGGGGACATTGGGGACATTGGGGACACCTCCTGGGGACACTGGGGACATTGGGGACACCCTGAGAGCCCTGGGGACATTGGGGACACCCCATGGTCACATCAGCTCCGAGTGCAGCGAGCGCGGGGACACCGCGATCTCCGTCCCGTCCATGATGGCCTCCTGGGGACATTGGGGACATCAGAGACACCTCCTGGGGACATTGGGGACATTGGGGACACCCTGAGAGCCCTGGGGACACCCTGACACCCATGGGGACATTGGGGACACCCCATGGTCACATCAGCTCCGAGTGCAGCGAGCGCGGGGACACCGCGATCTCCGTCCCGTCCATGATGGCCTCCTGGGGACATTGGGGACATCATTGGGGACACCCTGACACCTCCTGGGGACATTGGGGACATCATTGGGGACATCAGAGACACCTCCTGGGGACATTGGGGACATTGGGGACACCCTGACACCCCATGGGAACATCAGGGACATCAGAGACACCTCCTGGGGACATTGGGGACATTGGGGACACCCCATGGTGACACCGCGATCTCCGTCCCGTCCATGATGGCCTCCTGGGGACATTGGGGACATTGGGGACATTGGGGACACCATGACACCTCCTGGGGACATTGGGGACATCAGAGACACCTCCTGGGGACATTGGGGACATTGGGGACACCCTGACAGTCCTGGGGACACCCTGACACCTCCTGGGGACATTGGGGACATTGGGGACATCAGAGACACCTCCTGGGGACATTGGGGACACCCTGACACCTCCTGGGGACATTGGGGACATTGGGGACACCCTGAGAGCCCTGGGGACATTGGGGACATCATTGGGGACATTGGGGACACCTCCTGGGGACATTGGGGACATTGGGGACATCATTGGGGACACCCTGACAGTCCTGGGGACATCACTGGGGACATTGGGGACACCCCATGGGGACATTGGGGACACCCTGATGGCCCTGGGGACACTTTGGGGACAATTTGGGGACATTTTGGGGACATTTTTGGGGACAATTTGGGGACTTTTTGGGACAATTTTGGGATAATTTGGGGACAATTTTGGAGACACTTCGGGGACAATTTTGGGGACAATTTTGGGACAATTTTGGGACAATTTTGGGACAATTTGGGGACATTTTTGGGGACAATTTGAGGAAATTTTGGCGACATTTTTGGGGACAATTTGAGGGAATTTTGAGGAAATTTTGGGGACAATTTGGGGACAATTTTGGGACAATTTTGGGGACAATTTGAGGAAATTTTGGGGACAATTTTGGGGACAATTTGAGGAAATTTTGAGGAAATTTGGGGACATTTTTGGGACAATTTGGGGACAATTTGGGGACATTTTGGGGACAATTTGGGGACAATTTGGGGACATTTTGGGGACAATTTGGGGACGATTTTGGGGACATTTTTGGGACAATTTTGGGACAATTTGGGGACAATTCTGGGACAATTTGGGGACATTTTGGGGACAATTTTGGGGACAATTTGGGGACATTTTTGGGACATTTTTGGGGACAATTTGGGGACTTTTTGGGACAATTTTGGGGACAATTTGGGGACTTTTTGGGACAATTTTGGGATAATTTGGGGACAATTTTGGGAACAATTTTGGGGACAATTTGGGTACAATTTGGGGACATTTTTGGGGACAATTTGGGGACAATTTGGGGACATTTCAGGAACAATTTGGGGACATTTTGAGGAAATTTTGGGGACAATTTTGGGACATTTTTGGGACAATTTTTGGATAATTTGGGGACAATTTTGGGACATTTTTGGCGACAATTTTGGGACATTTTGGGGACAATTTGGGGACAATTTGGGGACATTTCAGGAACAATTTTGGGGACAATTTTGGGGACAATTTGAGGAAATTTTGGGGACAATTTGGGGATATTTTTGGGGACATTTTTGGGGACAATTTGGGGACAATTTGGGGACATTTCAGGAACAATTTGGGGACAATTTTGGGGACAATTTGAGGAAATTTTGGGGACAATTTTGGGACATTTTTGGGGACAATTTGGGGACATTTTTGGGACATTTTGGGGACATTTTTGGGGACAATTTGGGGACATTTCAGGAACAATTTGGGGACAATTTTGAGGAAATTTGGGGACATTTTGGGGACACTTTGGGGACTTTTTGGGACAATTTGGGACAATTTGGGGACAATTTGGGGACATTTTGGGACAATTTTGGGGACAATTTGAGGGAATTTTGAGGAAATTTTGGGGACAATTTGGGGACAATTTTGGGACAATTTTGGGGACATTTTGGGGACATTTTGGGGACAATTTGAGGAAATTTTGAGGAAATTTTGGGGACATTCTGGGGACATTTTGGGGACAATTTGGGGACATTTTTGGGACAATTTTGGGAACAAAATTTTCCCCCAAATTTTTGCCCCCCAAATTTGGGATTTTTCCCCAAATTCTGACCCCCAAATTTTGGGATTTTTTCCCCAAATTTTAACCCCAAAATTTCTCTTTTTTCTCCCAAATTCTGACCCCAAATTTTGGGATTTTCCCTCCAAATTTTGCCCCAAAATTTCCAGATTTATCCCCAAATTTTCTCCTTTTCCCCCCAAATTCTGACCCCAAATTTTGGGATTTTCCCCCCAAATTTTGCCCCAAAATTCCGGGATTTTTCCCCAAATTTTCTCTTTTTTCTGCCAAATTTTGCCCCCAAATTTTGGGATTTTTCGCCAAATTCTGACCCCAAATTTTGGGATTTTTCCCCAAATTTTAACCCCAAATTTCGAGGTTTTCCACCAAATTCTGACCCCAAAATTTTGGGATTTTTCCCCAAATTTTAACCCCAAATTTCGAGGTTTTCTCCCAAATTTTTCCCCCAAATTTTGGGATTTTCCCCCAAAATTTTGACCCCAAAATTTCCCCATTTCCCGCCAATCCAACCCCTCAAACTTCCCCTTCCCCCCCTTAAATTTCTCCCGCCAAATCCCGCCATTTATCCCTCAATCCCCACCCCCTCCCCCCTCATCCCCCACCCGGAATTTCGGGAATTTTCGGGAATTTTGGGGAATTTTGGGAATTTTTTCCCGGATTTTACCTGCGGCGTTCGGTGCAGCTCGTACAGACTCAGCTCCCAGGTCTTGCTGGCGCTCTGCGCGCTGGCGGGGGCGGCCATCACCCCAAGAATCCCCACAAGAATTCCCAAAAAAACCCAAAATTCCCGCCGGAATTCCCAAATTTTTTTTTCCCGCCGAGATTCCCAAAAAATTTCCCCCCCCCCCCCCCCAAAAGCGGCCGCGCGACGCCGCCGCCGCTTCCGGGTGGCGCCGCTTTGATGACGTCAGAGCGGTGCGGGCCAATGGGAAGAGCCGCTGGGTTGGACCAATCACATCCTCTAATGGGCGTGGTTATGCAAATGAGATCGGCTCAGACAACGTTTTGGGGCGTGGTTATGCAAATGAGAGGGACCCGGGCACCGCTTTGGGGCGTGGTTATGCAAATGAGAGCGGATCGGATATCGTTTTGGGGCGTGGTTATGCAAATTAGAGCGAATCAGACAAAGTTTTTGGGGCGTGGTTATGCAAATGAGAGCGGCCCAGATAGACTTGGGGGCGTGGTTATGCAAATGAACATGGCTCCGGCACCGTTTGGGGGCGTGGTTATGCAAATAAGAACGATCCCAGACATCGCTTTGGGGGCGTGGTTATGCAAATGAGCATGGCTCCGGCACCGTTTGGGGGCGTGGTTATGCAAATGAGTACGACCCGGGTACAGCTTTGGGGGCGTGGTTTATGCAAATGAGCGCGGCTCGGACAGCGTTGGGGGCGTGGTCATGCAAATGAGCGCTGCTCATATAAGGATGAAGCGTGGTTATGCAAATTAGCGCGACTCGGGCGGTTTTGGGGCGTGGTTATGTAAATGAAGGGGCGCGGCTATTTCCTTATATGGTAATGGGGCGTGGTTATGCCCTTATATGGTGAATGTGGGCGTGGTCTGGGAGCGCGGGCTCGGCTCCGGGCGGGAGAAGCGTTCGGAGCTTCCCAGTTTGTCCCAGTTTGTCCCAGTTGGTCCCAGTTGGTCCCAGTCCCTCCCAGTCCCTCCCAGTCCCTCCCAGTCCATCCCAGTCCATCCCAGTTCCCCCCAGTTCCATCCCAGTCCATCCCAGTTCCCTCCCAGTCCCTCCCAGTCCATCCCAGTTCCCTCCCAGTTCCCTCCCAGTTCCCCCCAGTTCCCTCCCAGTTTGTCCCAGTCCCTCCCAATCCCCTCCCAGTCCCTCCCAGTCCATCCCAGTCCATCCCAGTTCCCCCCAGTTCCCTCCCAGTCCATCCCAGTTCCCTCCCAGTCCCTCCCAGTCCATCCCAGTTCCCCCCAGTTCCCTCCCAGTCCATCCCAGTTCCCTCCCAGTCCCTCCCAGTTTTATCCCAGTCCCTCCCAGTCCCTCCCAGTTCCCTCCCAGTCCCTCCCAGTCCATCCCAGTTCCTTCCCAGTCCCTCCCAGTCCCTCCCAGTCCCTCCCAGTCCATCCCAGTCCCTCCCAGTCCCTCCCAGTCCATCCTAGTTTTATCCCAGTCCATCCCAGTTCCCTCCCAGTTCCCTCCCAGTTTATCCCAGTCGCTCCCAGTCCCCTCCCAGTCCATCCCAGTCCCCTCCCAGTCCATCCCAGTCCCTCCCAGTCCATCCCAGTTCCCTCCCAGTTCGTCCCAGTCCCTCCCAATCCCCTCCCAGTCCATCCCAGTCCCTCCCAGTTCCCCTCAGTTCCCTCCCAGTCCCTCCCAGTCCCTCCCAGTTCCCCTCAGTTCCCTCCCACTCCCTCCCAGTCCCTCCCAGTTCCCTCCCAGTCGCTCCCAGTCCCTCCCAGTCCATCCCAGTTCCCTCCCAGTCCATCCCAGTTCCCTCCCAGTTTGTCCCAGTTCCCTCCCAGTCCATCCCAGTCCATCCCAGTCCCTCCCAGTCCATCCCAGTTCCCTCCGGGAATTCTTTCCGTAGGAAAATAGAAAATTTTATTGGGAATTTTCAGATCCGGGAATGTCGGGAGGAGCCGAAATTCCCGGGAATTCCTCCCCAAAAAAAAACCGGGATCGGGAATTCCCAAATTCCCGGCGGGAAAAATCGGGAATTTGGGGGGAAAATCGGGAATTTGGGGGGGAAAATCGGGAATTTGGGGGGAAAATCGGGAATTTGGGGGGGAAAATCGGGAATTTGGGAGGGAAAATCGGGAATTTTGGGGGGAAAATCGGGAATTTTGGGGGGGAAAATCGGGAATTTGGGGGGAAAATGGGGAAAAAAATTGGGAATTTGAGGGGAAAAATCGGGAATTTTGGGGGGGAAAATCGGGAATTTGGGGGGAAAATGGGGAAAAAAATTGGGAATTTGAGGGGAAAAATCGGGAATTTTGGGGGGGAAAATCGGGAATTTGGGGGGGAAAATCGGGAATTTTGGGGGGGAAAAAGGGGGAAAAATCGGGAATTTGAGAGGGAAAATCGGGAATTTGGGGGGGAAAATGGGGAAAAATCGGGAATTTGGGGGGGAAAAATCGGGAATTTTGGGGAGAAATGGGGAAAATCGGGAATTTGAGGGGAAAAATCGGGAATTGGGGGGGGAATGGTGAAAAATCGGGAATTTCCAGGGAAAATCGGGAATTTAGGGGGGAAATGGGGAAAAAAATTGGGAATTTGGGGCGAAAATGGGGAAAAAATCGGGAATTTAGGAGGGAAAAATCGGGAATTTTGGGGGGAAATGGGAAAAAATCGGGAATTTTTTTTGGAAATCCCGGGAATTTGGGAAGAAATTGGGGAAAAAATCGGGAATTTCAGGGAAAATAGGGAAAAATCGGGAATTTCGAGGGAAAATCGGGAATTTGGGGGGGAAAATCGGGAATTTGGGGGGGAAAAAGGGGGAAAAATCGGGAATTTGGGGGGAAAAATCGGGAATTTGGGGAAAAAATCGGGAATGGGGCGGGGGGGAAAGGAGAAAAATCGGGAATTTCCAGGGAAAATCGGGAATTTGGGGGGGAAAATTGGGATTTTCCAGGGGAAAATCGGGAATTTGGAGGGGAAATGGGGAAAAAAATTGGGAATTTGAGGGGAAAAATCGGGAATTTTGGGGGGAAAAATCGGGAATTTTGGGGGGAAAAAGGGGGAAAAATCGGGAATTTGAGGGGAAAAATCGGGAATTTAGGGGGGAAATGGGGAAAAAAATTGGGAATTTGGGGCGAAAATGGGGGAAAAAATCGGGAATTTAGGAGGGAAAAATCGGGAATTTTGGGGGGAAATGGGAAAAAATCGGGAATTTTTTTGGGAAATCCCGGGAATTTGGGAAGAAATTGGGGAAAAAATCGGGAATTTCAAGGAAAATAGGGAAAAATCGGGAATTTCGAGGGAAAAATCGGGAATTTGGGGGGGAAAATCGGGAATTTGGGGGGGAAAAATCGGGAATCTGAGGGAAAAAATCGGGAATTTTGGGGGGGAAAATTGGGAATTTTGGGGGGAAATTCGGGAATTTTGGGGTTTTTATCCCAGGAAACAGACGGGTCCCAGCTCGATTCCCGAATTTTGGGGATTTTTGGGAATTGCGGCCGGATCCAGGTGGAAATCCAGGATCGGGAGCAGCTCCGGGCGGGAGGAGCGGAATTCCAGGAGGAGCCGCCCGGAGCCGCCCCGGGGCTGCGGGAAAAGGAGGAAAATCGGGAATTTTATCCCAAAATCCATCCGGGAATCCCAAAATCCCGAATTCCAACCCCAAATTCCCATTTTTCCCCCCGAATTCCCGCTTTTCCCACCCGGAATTCCAAAAAATCCCCAATTCCAACCCCAAATTCCCGATTTTCCCACCACAAATTCCCAAAAAATCCCCAAATTCCAACCCCAAATTCCCGATTTTTTCCCCCCAAATTCCCGATTTTTCCCCCAAAATTCCCATTTTTGCCCCCAGAATTCCCAACTTTCCCCCCAAATTTCCCAGATTTCCCCCAAATTCCCATTTTCCCCCCCAAATTCCCAATTTTCCCACCCCACATCCCCATTTTCCCCCGAATTCCCATTTTCCCACCCAAAATTCCCCTTTTCCCCCCAAATTCCCATTTTTCCCCAAAAAATTCCCAGATTTCCCCCAGAAATTCCCAGATTTCCCCAAAATTCCCCTTTTCTCCCCTCAAATTCCCAATTTCCCCCCAAAATTCCCATTTTCCCCCCCAAAATTCCCGATTTTTCCCACCCAAAATTCCCAATTTTCCCCCCAAAATTCCTGAATTTCCCCCCAAAATTCCCATTTTTCCCCCCAAAATTCCCGATTTTTCCCCCCCAAAATTCCCAATTTTCCCCCAAAATTCCCAATTTTTCCCCCCAAATTCCCAATTTTTCCACCAAAATTCCCAATTTCCCCCAAATTCCCAATTTTCCCCCCAAAATTCCTGAATTTCCCCCCAAAATTCCCGAATTTCCCCCCAAAATTCCCATTTTTCCCCCCAAAATTCCCATTTTTCCCCCCAAAATTCCCGAATTTCCCCCAAAATTCCCGATTTTCCCCCCAAAATTCCCGATTTTCCCCCCAAAATTCCCGAATTTCCCCCAAAATTCCCATTTTTTCCCCCAAAATTCCCATTTTCCCCCCAAAATTCCCAAATTTCCCCCCAAAATTGCCATTTTTCCCCCCAAAATTCCCGATTTTCCCCCAAAATTCCCAATTTCCCCCAAAATTCCCGATTTTCCCCCCAAAATTCCCGAATTTCCCCCCAAAATTCCCTTTTTTTTCCACCCAAAATTCCCATTTTCCCCCCAAAATTCCCGATTTTCCCTCCCAAAATTCCCGAATTTCCCCCCAAAATTCCCAATTTTCCCCCAAAATTCCCATTTTCCCCTCAAATCCCCATTTTTTCCCCAAAATTCCCATTTTCCCCCAAAATTCCCTTTTTTTCCCCCCAAAATTCCCATTTTCCCTCCCAAAATTCCCCAATTTCCCCCCAAAATTCCCAAATTTCCCCCCAAAATTCCCGAATTTCCCCCCAAAATTCCCGAATTTCCCCCCAAAATTCCCGATTTTTCCCCACCCCGCATCCATCCTCCACGATCCTCGCTCCTTCCCATCCCAGCTCCTCCTCATTCCCCGCCAGAATCCTCAGGAAATTCCAGGAATTCCCGGGAATTCCCTCCCCGGCTTCCCGGGCTGGGGATTTTTGGGAATTCCCGGTTTTCCTCTGGGAATTCCCGGTTTTTTTTTTGGGAATTCTCGGGGCAGGGCAGGGAGAGGCTCTGGCGGGAGGAGGAGCTGAGGAGGCGGAGGAAGCTGAGCTGGACCCGCGGGAGCCGCCGGAATTCCCGGTCCCGGTAGGAAAACTGCGGGAAAAAGGAGAGGAAATGGCGGGAAAATCAGACGGGAATGGCGGGAAAAGGAGACGGGAATGGCGGGAAAATGAGGGGGGAAAATGGGAATTTTGGGGGGGGAAAAATCGGGAATTTGGAGAGGAAATGGCGGGAAAATCAGGGGGGAATGGCGGGAAATTGAGGGGGGAATGGCGGGAAAATGAGGGGGAATGGTGGGAAAATCAGGGGGAGAATGGCGGGAAAAGGAGGGGGGGAATGGCGGGAAAATGGTGGGGGAAAATGGGAATTTTGGGGGGGGAAAATTGGGAATTTGGGGGGAAAAATCGGGAATTTGGAGAGGAAATGGCGGGAAAATCAGGGGGGAATGGCGGGAAATTGGGGGGACAATGGCGGGAAAAGGAGGGGGGAAAAGGCGGGAAATTGAGGGGGGAAAAGGCGGGAAAATGAGGGGGAATGGCGGGAAATTGGGGGGGAATGGCGGGAAAATGAGAGGGGAAAAGGCGGGAAATTGAGGGGGGAAAAGGCGGGAAATTGGGGGGGGAATGGCGGGAAATTCGGGGGGGAAATGGCGGGAAAAGGAAGGGGGGAATGGCGGGAAAATGGGGGGGAATGGCGGGAAAAGGAGGGGGGGGAATGGCGGGAAAATGAGAGGGGAATGGCGGGAAAATGAGAGGGGAATGGCGGGAAAATGGGGGGGGAATGGCGGGAAATTAGGGCGGGAAATTGGGGGGGAATGGAGGGAAATTGAGGGGGGAATGGCGGGAAAATCAAGGGGAAAAATGGCGGGAAAAAGGGGAGAGGAAATGGCAGGAAATTGAGGGGGGAAAGGCGGGAAATTGGGGGGGGAATGGCGGGAAAATGAGGGGGGAATGGCGGGAAAATGACAGGGAATGGCGGGAAAAGGAGGGGGAGGAAGGAGGGAAATTGAGGGGGGAAAAGGCGGGAAATTGGGGGGGAATGGCGGGAAATTAGGGGGGGGAAATTGGGGGGGTGATGGAGGGAAATTGATGGGGGAAAAGGCGGGAAAATGAGGGGGAATGGCGGGAAAATGAGGGGGGAAAAGGCGGGAAATTGAGGGGGGAAAGGCGGGAAAAGGAGGGGGGAATGGCGGGAAAATCGGGGGGGGAATGGCGGGAAATTGGGGGGAGAATGGCGGGAAAAGGAGGGGGGAGATGGCGGGAAAATCAGGGGGGAAAAGGCGGGAAAATGAGAGGGGAATGGCGGGAAAATCAGGGGGGAATGGCGGGAAAATGAGGGGGGAAAATGGGAATTTTGGGGGGGGAAAATTGGGAATTTGGGGGAAAAAATCGGGAATTTGGAGAGGAAATGGCGGGAAAATCAGGGGGGAATGGCGGGAAAATGAGGGGGAATGGTGGGAAAATCAGGGGGAGAATGGCGGGAAAATGAGAGGGGATGGCGGGAAAAGGAGGGGGAGGAAGGAGGGAAATTGAGGGGGAAATGGCAGGAAATTGAGGGGGGGAATGGCGGGAAAATCAGGGGGGAAAAGGCGGGAAAATGAGGGGGGAATGGCGGGAAAATGAGGGGGAGGAAGGAGGGAAATTGAGGGGGAAATGGCGGGAAAATCAGGGGGAATGGCGGGAAATTAGGGAGGGAAAAAGGAGGGAAATGGGGGGGAAAGGGGAATTTTTTTGGGGGAAAAAATGGGAATTTGGGGAAAAAAATTGGGAATTTAGGGGAAAAAATGGGAATTTTTGGGGGGAAATGGGGATTTGGAGGGGGAAAAAATGGGAAATTTGGTGGGAAAAGGCGGGAAAATGAGAGGGAAATGGCGGGAAAATCAGGGGGGAATGGTGGGAAAATTGGGGAGAAAAAGGTGGGAAATTGGAGGGGGGAAAATGGGAATTTTGGGGGGGGAAATTGGGAGTTTTGGGGGGAAAATTGGGAATTTGGGGGAAAAAATCGGGAATTTGGGGGGGAAATGGGAATTTTGGGGGAAAAATGGGAATTTTGGGGGAAATTGGGAGTTTTGGGGTGGAAATCCGGGAATTTGGAAAGGAAAAATGGGAAATTTGGGGGGAAAATGGGAATTTTGGGAAGAAAAATGGGAATTTGGAGGGGGAAAATCAGGAATTTGGGTGTAAAAATGGGAATTTTTGGGGAAAAATTGGGAATTTGGGGGGAAAAATCGGGAATTTTGGGTGGAAAAAGTGGGAATTTGGGGGAAAAATTGGGAATTGGGAATAAAAATGGGAATTTGGGTGGGAAAATCAGGAATTTGGGGGGAAAATTGGGAAATTTGGGGGAAAAATGGGAATTTGGGGGGGAAATTGGGAATTTGGGGGAAAAATTCAGAATTTTGGGGGAAAAATCGGGAATTTGGGTGGAAAAAGTGGGAATTTGGGGGAAAAATTGGGAATTGGGAATAAAAATGGGAATTTGGGGGGGAAAATTGGGAATTTTGGGGGAAAAATCAGGAATTTTGGGTGGAAAAATGGGGAATTTGGGGGGAAAAAGTGGGAATTAAGGGGAAAAATTGGGAATTGGGAATAAAAATGGGAATTTGGGTGGGAAAATTGGGAATTTTGGGGGGAAAAATTGGGAATTTGGGCTCCTGACCCTTCGGCCTCCCCGGGATCGGCTGAGCCAGAGCGGGGCCGGATTTTCCTCGTCCGGATCCGGATCCGGGAGCGGCACCTGGAAAATCGGGAATGAGAAAATTTTGGGATCTGAATCCTCGGGAATTTGGGGAAATTTGGGATTCAAATCCTCGGGAATTCTGGGAATTTTGGGATCCCAAATTCTTGGGAATTTTTGGGAATTTTGGGACCCCAATTCTTGGGAATTCTTGGGAATTTTGGGATCCCAATCCTTGGGAATTTGGGGGATTTTGGGATCCCCAATTCTCGGGAATTCTTGGGAATTTTGGGATCCCAATTCTCGGGAATTCTGGGAATTCTGGGATCCCAATCCTTGGGAATTTGGGGGATTTTGGGATCCCAAATTCTTGGGAATTCTTGGGAATTCTTGGGAATTCTTGGGAATTCTGGGATCCAAATCCTCGGGAATTTGGGGAAATTTGGGATTCAAATCCTCGGGAATTCTGAGAATTCTGGGATCCCAATTCTTGGGAATTCTGGGATTCAAATCCTCGGGAATTCTGGGAATTCTGGGATCCCAATCCTTGGGAATTCTGGGATTCAAATCCTTGGGAATTCTGGGAATTTTGGGATCCCCAATTCTTGGGAATTCTGGGAATTCTGGGTTCGAATCCTTGGGAATTTTGGGATCAAATTTTCCAGGAATTTTTCCCAGAATTTTTCAGAGATTTTTCCCTGGGATTTTCCCTGGAATTTTCCATGAATTTTCCATTAATTTTCCTGGTATTTTCCGGGGATTTTTCCAGGATTTTTTCCAGGGATTTTTCCAGAATTTTCCCAGGAATTTCCCCATAATTTCCCCAGAATTCCTGAGATTTTTCCCATTATTTTTCCCAGGATTTTTCCAGGGATTTTTTCCCAGAATTTCCCGAGAATTTTCCCAGAATTCCCAGGATTTTTCCAAGGATTTCCCCATAATTTTCCCAGATTTTTCCCCTTGATTTCCCCATAATTCCCCGGATTTTTCCAGGGATTTTCCAGGGATTTTGTCCCAGGATTTTTCCCAAAATTTCCGGGATTTTTCCCGGGATTTTTCCCAGATTTTCCCCCTTGATTTCCCCAGAATTCCCAGGATTTTTCCCAGGATTTTTCCAGGGATTTCCCAAGGATTTTTCCCAGGATTTTTCCCAGAGTTTTCTCCTTGATTTCCCCAGAATTCCCAGGACTTTTCCAGGGATTTTTCCCGGGATTTTCCAGGGATTTTTTCCCAGAATTTTCCCCAGAATTCCCCGGATTTTTCCTGGGAATTTCCCCATAATTTCCCCAGAATTCCCAGGATTTTTCCCGGAATTTCCTGGGATTTTTCCCAGATTTTCCCCCTTGATTTCCCCAGAATTCCCAGGATTTTTCCCGGGATTTTTCCAGGGATTTCCCGGGGATTTTTTCCCTGGATTTTCCCCAGAATTTTCCCAGAATTTTCCCCGTAATTTCCCCAGAATTCCCAGGATTTTTCCCAGGATTTTTCCAGGGATTTCCCAAGGAATTTTTTCCCAGAATTTTCCCAGAATTTTCCCCTTGATTTCCCCAGAATTCCTGGGATTTTTCCCGGGGATTTTTCCAGGGATTTTCCAGGGATTTTTCCCAGGATTTTCCCCAGAATTCCTGGGATTTTTCCCATTATTTTTCCCGGGATTTTTCCAGGGATTTTCTCCCAGGATTTTTCCCAAAATTCCCGGGATTTTTCCCGGGATTTTCCCCAGAATTTTCCCAGATTTTTCCCCTTGATTCCCCCATAATTCCCCAGATTTTTCCGGGGATTTTCCAGGGATTTTGTCCCAGGATTTTTCCCAAAATTCATGGGATTTTTCCCAGGATTTTTCCCAGAATTTTCCCAGATTTTTCCCCTTGATTCCCCCAGAATTCCTGGGATTTTTCCCGGAATTTTTCTGGGGATTTTCCAGGGATTTTTCCCAGGATTTTCCAGGGATTTTTTTCCCCTTGATTTCCCCAGAATTCCCTGGGATTTTCCCCAGAATTTTCCCAGAATTTTCCCAGAATTTTCCCCGTAATTTCCCCAGAATTCCCAGGATTTTTCCCAGGATTTTTCCAGGGATTTCCCGGGGATTTTTTCCCAGAATTTTCCCAGATTTTTCCCCTTGATTCCCCCAGAATTCTTGGGATTTTTCCTGGGATTTTTCTGGGATTTTTCCAGGGATTTTTCCCAGAATTTTCTCAGATTTTTCCCCTTGATTCCCCCAGAATTCCTGGGATTTTTCCCGGGATTTTTCTGGGGATTTTCCAGGGATTTTTCCCAGGATTTTCCAGGGATTTTTTTCCCCTTGATTTCCCCAGAAGTCCCTGGGATTTTTCCCAGAATTTTCCCAGAATTTTCCCCGTAATTTCCCCAGAATTCCCAGGATTTTTCCCAAGATTTTTCTGGGGATTTTCCAGGAATTTTTTCCCAGAATTTTCTCCTTGATTTCCCCAGAATTCCCAAGACTTTTCCTGGGATTTTTCCCGGGATTTTACAGGGATTTTTTCCCAGAATTTTCCCCAGAACTCCCAGGATTTTTCCCGGGACTTTTCCCAGAATTTCCCCGGGATTTTTCCCAGAATTTTCCCCTTGATTTCCCCAGAATTCCCAGGATTTTTCCCAGGAATTTCCCCAGAATTTCCCCAGAATTCCCAGGACTTTTCCCGGGATTTTTCTCAGAATTTCCAGGGATTTTTCCCAGGATTTTTCCAAGGATTTCCCCGGGATTTTTCCCAGATTTTTCCCCTTGATTCTCCCAGAATTCCCAGGATTTTTCCCAGGATTTTTCCCCAGAATTCCCAGGATTTTTCCCCATAATTTCCCCAGAATTCCCAGGATTTTTCCCCATAATTTCCCCAGAATTCCCAGGATTTTTCCCAGGATTTTTCCCAGGATTTTTCCCCAGAATTTTCCCAGAATTTTCCCCTTGATTTCCCCAGAATTCCCCGGATTTTTCCCATTATTTTTCCCAGAATTTTCCCCAGAATTTTCCCTTGATTTCCCCAAAATTCCCCGGATTTTTCCTGGGAATTTCCCCATAATTTCCCCAGAATTCCCAGGATTTTTCCCAGAATTTTCCCAGAATTTTCCCCATAATTTCCCCAAAAATTCCGGGATTTTTCCCAGGATTTTCCCCAGAATTCCCGGGATTTTTCCCAGGATTTTTCCCCAGAATTTTCCCAGAATTTTCCCCATAATTTCCCCAGAATTCCCAGGATTTTTCCCGGGATTTTTCCCCAGAATTCCCAGGATTTCCCCCAGAATTCCCAGGATTCTTCCCAGAATTTCCCCGGGATTTTTCCCAGATTTTTCCTGGGATTTTTCCCAGAATTCCCGGGATTTTTCCTCAGAATTCCCAGGATTTTTCCCAGGATTTTCCCCAGAATTCCCCGGGATTTTCCCCAGAATTCCCCGGGATTTTTCCCCAGAATTCCCAGGATTTTTCCCAGGATTTTTCCCCAGAATTCCCAGGATTTTCCCCATAATTTCCCCAGAATTCCCAGGATTTTTCCCGGGATTTTCCCCAGAATTCCCAGGATTTTTCCCAGAATTCCCAGGATTTTTCCCCAGAATTCCCAGAATTTTCCCCATAATTTCCCCAGAATTCCCAGGATCCTTCCCAGAATTTCCCCGGGATTTTTCCCAGATTTTTCCCGGGATTTTTCCCCAGAATTCCCAGGATTCTTCCCAGAATTCCCGGGATTTTTCCCCAGAATTCCCAGGATTTTTCCCAGAATTCCCAGGATTTTTCCCCAGAATTCCTGGAATTTTTCCCAGGATTTTCCCCAGAATTCCCGGGATTTTTCCCAGGATTTTTCCCAGAATTTTCCCAGAATTTTCCCCAGAATTTCCCCAAAATTCCTGGGATTTTTCCCAGGATTTTTCCCGGGATTTTCCCCATAATTCCCCGGGATTTTTCCCCTTGATTCCCCCAGAATTCCCGGGATTTTTCCCAGAATTCCCGGGATTTTTCCCCAGAATTCCCAGGATTTTTCCCGGGATTTTTCCCCAGAATTCCCAGGATTTCCCCCAGAATTCCCAGGATTTTTCCCAAGCACAGACCCGCTGGAATTCCGGGAACACGCAGCTCTCCCCTCCGGCCGTGAAGTTACAGAAAACCCTGACGGAATCCCGGGAACATCCCTGGTTGGGATCGATCCAATACTCCCCTGAATTCCAGGAAAAAAAAACCGGGATCAGACCCCAAAAATTCCCAAAATTCCCCAAAAAAACCGGGAATTCATCCCAAAAATTCCCCTCCACGAACCATCCTGGAGCTGGGGGTGGCCGAGCTTGAGGTCCTGGCAGGTCCTGGCCGGATGATCCCGAGATCCCGGAGGATTCCGGAGCCGCTCCAGCTCCGATTTCAGGGAATCCAGGAATTCCAGGAGGAGGCTGGAAGGTTCTGGATGCTGGAATTCCGGGAATTCCAGGGAACGCTTGGATTTCTTGGGAATTTGGATGGGGAGGGGTTGGATGGTTTCGCCTGGAGGGCCCTGGAATGGGATTTTTGGGATTTTAGGTGGGGAAATTCCGGGAAATTCCGGGAAAATCCTGGGATTCCTCATGGGAAATTCCCAGGATTCTGCCCAAATTCCCGCTGGGAATTTTGAAAATGAATCAAAAAAATTCAAGCTGGAAAATGCTGGAAAATTCATCCAAATTCCAGCTGGGAAAGTCCCGAATCCCAAATTCCCCAAATCCCAAATTTCCCAAATCCCAAAAACCCCAAACCCCAAATCCCAAATCCTGAATTCCCAAACTTCCCAAATCCCCCCAAAAATCCCAAATCCCAAAATCCCAAATCCCAAAATCCCAAATCCCAAATCCCGAATTCCAAAATTCCCCAAAATCCCAAACCCCAACCCCAAAATCCTGAATCCCAAATTCCCAAATCCTGAATTTCCAAAATCCCAAACCCCAAATTCCCCGAAATCCCAAATCCCAACCCCAAAATCCTGGATCCCAAATTCCCAAATCCCCAAATCCTGAAACCCCAAACCCCAAATTCTCAATTCCCAATTCCCGAATTCCCAAACCCCAAATTCCCAAATCCCAAAATTCCAAATCCCCCAAAATCCCAAATTCTGAATTCCCAAATCCCCCCCCCCAAACCCCAAATCCCAAGATCCCAAATTCCCAAATTCCCAAATCCTGAATTCCCAAATTCCCCAAAACCCCCAAATCCCGAATTCCCAAATCCTGAATTCCCAAATTCCCCAAAACCCCCAAATCCCGAATTCCCAAATCCTGAAACCCCAAACCCCAAATTCCCAAATTCCCAAAATCCCCAAATCCCCCCCCAAAAACCCCAATTCCCAAATCCCAAAAACCTCAAATCCCAAATTCCCAAATTCCCAAATCCCGAATTCCCAAATTCCCCAATCCTGAATTCCCAAAATCCCAAATCCCGAATTCCCAAATCCCAAAATTCCAAATTCCCAAATTCCCAAAATCCCAAATCCTGAATTCCCAAACCCCAAATCCCTGAATTCCCAAATCCCCAAATCCCAAATCCCCCCCAAAAACCCCAAATCCCAAAAACCCCAAATCCCGAATTCCTAAAATCCCAAATCCCAAATCCCAAATTCCCAAAATCCCAAATCCCAAATTCCCAAATCCTGAATTCCCAAACCCCAAATCCCTGAATTCCCGAATTCCCAAATCCCGAATTTCTGAATTCCCAAAATCCCAAATTCCCCAAAACCCCAAATCCCAAATTCCCAAATCCCAAAATTCCGAATCCCCCAAAACCCCAAATCCCAAAACCCCAAATCCCTGAATTCCCAAATCCCGAAATTCCCGCAGAATTCCCATGGAATTCCCAAATTCCTGCAGAATTCCCGTTTTTCCTCACGGGGTGTCCGGGTGCTCCGGGGGGTCCTCGCTCTCCTTTGGGTCCCGCTTGGCCCTGCCGGGATCGGGGCAATTTTAGGAGATTTTGGGGAATTTTGGGAATTTTGGGGATATTTTGGAATTTTTAGGGTTTTTTGGGAATTTTTTGGGAGTTTTTTGGGAATTTTTTTTATTTTTTACGGATTTTTTGGGAATTTTTTTGGATTTTTGGAGGGAATTTTTGGGGATATTTTGGGATTTTTTGGGTGGAATTTTTGGGATTTTTTGGGATTTTTGGGGGATTTTTTGGAATTTTGGGGGGAATTATTTTTTATTTTTGGGAATTTCTTGGGGATTTTTTTGGGATTTTTTTGGGATTTTTGGGGATTTTTCATGGAATTTTTGGGGATTTTTTGGGGAATTTTTTGTGGAATTTTTATGGAATTTTTGGGGATTTTTTGGGGGATTTTGGGGAATTTTTTGGGAATTTTTTTGGATTTTTTGGGGGAATTTTTGGGGATATTTTGGGATTTTTTGGTGGAATTTTTGGGATTTTTGGGGATTTTTGGGGCATTTTTTGGGATTTTTTGGAATTTTGGGGGGAATTATTTTTTTATTTTTGGGAATTTCTTGGGGATTTTTTTGGGATTTTTTTGGGATTTTTGGGGATTTTTCATGGAATTTTTGGGGATTTTTTGGGAGATTTTTGGAATTTTTTGGGGAATTTTTTTGGCATTTTTTGGGATTTTTTGGGATTTTTTGGGGATTTTTGTGGAATTTTCATGGAATTTTGGGGGATTTTTTTGGGGATTTTTGGGATTTTTTGGGAATTTTTTTTAATATATTTTAGGATTTTTTCAGGATTTTTTTTTTATTTTTTGTGGAATTTTTATGGAATTTTTGGGGATTTTGGGGGGATTTTTGGGATTTTTTGTGGAATTTTTGGGGATTTTTTTGGGATTTTTGGGATTTTTTGGGAATTTTTTTGACATTTTTTAGGATTTTTTCGGGATTTTTTTTTTAATTTTTTGTGGAATTTTTATGGAATTTTTGGGGATTTTTTTGGGATTTTTGGGATTTTTTGGGAATTTTTTTGGACATTTTTTAGGATTTTTTTCGGGATTTTTTTTTCTTTTTTGTGGAATTTTTATGGAATTTTTGGGGATTTTTTGGGGGATTTTTGGGATTTTTTGGGAATTTTTTTTGGCATTTTTTTGGGATTTTTTGGGGATTTTTGGGGGAATTTTTTGTGGAATTTTTGTGGATTTTTTGGGGGATTTTTGGGATTTTTTGGGAATTTTTTTTGACATTTTTTAGGATTTTTTTCGGGATTTTTTTTTTATTTTTTGAGGAATTTTTATGGAATTTTTGGGGATTTTTTGGGGGATTTTTGGGATTTTTTGGGAATTTTTTTGGACATTTTTTAGGATTTTTTCGGGATTTTTTTTAAATTTTTTGTGGAATTTTTGTGGAATTTTTGGGGATTTTGGGGGGATTTTTGGGATTTTTGGGGAATTTTTTGGGCATTTTTTGGGATTTTTTGGGGGATTTTTTGTGGAATTTTTGGGGATTTTTTGGGGGATTTTTGGGATTTTTTGGGAATTTTTTTGACATTTTTTAGGATTTTTTGGGATTTTTTGGGGGATTTTTTGTGGAATTTTTATGGAATTTTTAGGGAATTTTTTGGGATAATTTTGGGATATTTTTGGGATATTTTTGGGATAATTTTGGGATAATTTGGGGATAATTTTGGGATATTTTTTGGGTGATTTTGGGATAATTTTGGGGTTTTTTGGGGATATTTTTGGGGTGATTTTGGGGTGATTTTGGGGTTTTTTGGGGATATTTTTGGGATATTTTTGGGGTGATTTTGGGTTTTTTTGGGGATATTTTTGTGGTGATTTTGGGGTTTTTTGGGGATATTTTTGGGGATATTTTTTGGGATATTTTTGGGGTGATTTTGGGGTTTTTTGGGGATATTTTTGGGGTGATTTTGGGGTTTTTTGGGGATATTTTTGGGATATTTTTGGGGTGATTTTGGGTTTTTTTGGGATATTTTTGGGGTGATTTTGGGGTTTTTTGGGGATATTTTTGGGGATATTTTTGGGGATAATTTTGGGGTGGTTTTGGGGTGATTTTGGGGTGATTTTGGGGTTTTTTGGGGATAATTTTGGGATAATTTTGGGGTGATTTTGGGGTGATTTTGGGGTTTTTTGGGGATATTTTTGGGGTGATTTTGGGGTTTTTTGGGGATATTTTTGGGAATTTTTCGGATATTTTTGGGATATTTTTGGGATTTTTTGGGATAATTTTTGGGATAATTTTGGGATATTTTTGGGGAGTTTTTGGGATAATTTTGGGATATTTTTGGGATATTTTTGGGGTGATTTTGGGGTGATTTTGGGATAATTTTGGGATATTTTTGGGATCATTTTGGGATATTTTTGGGATAATTTTGGGATAATTTGGGGATAATTTTGGGATATTTTTGGGATCATTTTGGGATAATTTTGGGGATATTTTTGGGATATTTTTGGGATATTTTTGGGGTTTTTTGGGGATATTTTTGGGGTGATTTTGGGGTGATTTGGGGTTTTTTTGGGGTGATTTTGGGGTGATTTTGGGGTGATTTTGGGGTTTTTTGGGGATATTTTTGGGGTGATTTTGGGGTGATTTTGGGGATTTTTGGGGACATTTTTGGGGTGTTTTTGGGGTTTTTTGGGGTGTTTTTGGGGTGATTTTGGGGTTTTTTGGGGTGTTTTTGGGGTGATTTTGGGGGTTTTTGGGGATATTTTTGGGGTGATTTTGGGATATTTTTAGGGTGACTTTGGGGATATTTTTGGGGGTATTTTTGGGGTGATTTTGGGGTTTTTTTGGGGTGATTTTGGGGTAATTTTGGGATATTTTTGGGGATATTTTTGGGGTGTTTTTGGGGTCTTTTGGGGATATTTTTAGGGATATTTTTGGGGTGATTTTGGGGTGATTTTGGGATAATTTTGGGGTGATTTTGGGGTGATTTTGGGGTGTTTTTGGGATATTTTTGGGGTTTTTTGGGGTAATTTTGGGATATTTTTGGGGTGATTTTGGGGTGATTTTGGGGTTTTTTGGGATAATTTTGGGGATATTTTTGGGGTGATTTTGGGGTGATTTTGGGGTTTTTTGGGGATATTTTTGGGGTGATTTTGGGGTTTTTTGGGATAATTTTGGGATATTTTTGGGGTGATTTTGTGGTGATTTTGGGGATATTTTTGGGGATATTTTTGGGGTTTTTTGGGGAAATTTTGGGATATTTTTGGGGTGATTTTGGGGTGATTTTGGGGTTTTTTGGGGATATTTTTGGGGATATTTTTGGGGTTTTTTGGGGATATTTTTGGGGTGAATTTGGGATAATTTTGGGAATTTTTGGGATATTTTTGGGATAATTTTGGGATATTTTTGGGAATTTTTGGGGATAATTTTGGGAATTTTTTGGGGAATTTTTGGATAATTTTGGGATAATTTTGGGATAATTTTGGGATATTTTGGGATATTTTTGGGGTGATTTTGGGGTGATTTTGGGGTTTTTTGGGGATATTTTTGGGGTGATTTTGGGGTTTTTTGGGGATATTTTTGGGGTTTTTTGGGGATATTTTTGGGATATTTTTGGGGTGATTTTGTGGTGATTTTGGGGTTTTTTGGGGATATTTTTGGGGTTTTTTGGGGATATTTTTGGGGTGATTTTGGGGTTTTTTGGGGGATATTTTTGGGATATTTTTGGGGTGATTTTGGGGTGATTTTGGGGTTTTTTGGGGATATTTTTGGGGTGATTTTGGGGTTTTTTGGGATAATTTTGGGATATTTTTGGGGTGATTTTGTGGTGATTTTGGGGATATTTTTGGGGATATTTTTGGGGTTTTTTGGGGATATTTTTGGGGATATTTTTGGGATATTTTTGGGATAATTTTGGGATATTTTTGGGGATATTTTTGGGGATATTTTTGGGATATTTTTGGGTTGATTTTGGGGTTTTTTGGGGATATTTTTGGGATATTTTTGGGATATTTTTGGGTTGATTTTGGGGTTTTTTGGGGATATTTTTGGGGATATTTTTGGGGTGATTTTGGGGTGATTTTGGGGTTTTTTGGGGATATTTTTGGGGTGATTTTGGGTTTTTTTGGGGATATTTTTGGGGTGATTTTGGGGTGATTTTGGGGATATTTTTGTGGTGTTTTGGGGGTTTTTTGGGGATATTTTTGGGGTGATTTTGGGGTTTTTTGGGATATTTTTGGGGTGGTTTTGGGGTGATTTTGGGGTGATTTTGGGGTAATTTTGGGATATTTTTGGGGTAATTTTGGGATATTTTTGGGGTGATTTTGGGGATATTTTTGGGGTGATTTTGGGGTTTTTTGGGGATATTTTTGGGGATATTTTTGGGGATATTTTTGGGGTGATTTTGGGGTGATTTTGGGGTCTTTTGGGGATATTTTTGGGGTGATTTTGGGTTTTTTTGGGGTGATTTTGGGGTGATTTTGGGGATATTTTGGGTGATTTTGGGGTCTCACCGTGGCTCCTTTGGCTCCTTTGGGCCCGGCCGGACCCTGGGGGGGGGAGGGGAACAAAAAAGAAAAGGGGGGGGGGGGAGGGGTCAAAGGGGGGGAGGGGAAACCCCTCCCCCACCCCCCCCAAAATTCCCAAAATTTGGGGGAATTTTTTGGGAATTTTGGGGAAGGGAATTTTGGGGATTTTGGGGAAATTTTTGGGAATTTTGGGAAAGGGATTTGGGGGAATTTTGGGAATTTTGGGAATTTTAGGAAAGGGAATTTTGGGATTTTTTGGGGATTTTTTTGGATTTTTGGGAATTTTGGGAAAGGGATTTGGGGGAATTTTGGGAAGGGAATTTTGGGGAATTTTGGGAATTTTGGGGGAGGGGATTTCAGGGAAGAGAAATTTGGGAATTTTTGGGAATTCTGGGGAGGGAATTTTGGGGAAGGGAATTTTGGGGATTTTTGGGGAAATTTTTGGGAATTTTGGGAAAGGGATTTGGGGGAATTTTCAAGGATTTTGGGGAAGGGAATTTTGGGAATTTTGGGAAAGGGATTTGGGGGATTTTTGGGAATTTTGGGAAAGGGATTTTGGGGATTTTTGGGGAAATTTTGGGAAAGGGATTTTGGGGATTTTTTGGGGATTTTTTGGAATTTTGGGGAAGGGAATTTTGGGAAGGGAATTTTGGGGATTTTGGGGAATTTTGGGAAAGGGAATTTTGGGGAATTTGGGGAGGAGAAATTTGGGGATTTTTGGGAATTTTGGGAAAGGGAATTTTGGGGAATTTGGGGAATTTTGGGATGGGGGAATTTGTGGGAAAAGGGAATTTTGGGGGAATTTTGGGAGGAGAAATTTGGGGATTTTGGGGAATTTTGGGAAGGGAATTTTCAGGAGGGGAATTTTGGGTGATTTTGGGGGATTTTGGGGAATTTTGGGAGAATTTTGGGAATTTTGGGGTCACTCACGGGGAGTCCAGGGGGTCCCGATGGTCCCAAGGCTCCGGCGGCTCCGGGAATTCCCTGGGAATTTGGGGAGGGAAAGACCCCCCCAAAAATTACCCACCCCAAATCCCCCAAATCCCCCCAAAATTCCCCAAATCCCCCCAAAATTCCCCAAATCCCCCCAAAATTCCCCAAATCCCCCCAAAATCCCATTTTTTCCCCCAAATCCCATTTTTTCCCCAAAATCCCGATTTTCCCACCAAAATCCCCATTTTTCCCCATTTTTTCCCATTTTTTCCCATTTTTCCCCCATTTTTCCCCCATTTTTTCCCAAAATTCCCATTTTCCCCCCATTTCTTCCCATTTTCCCCCCAAAATTCCCATTTTTCCCCCAAAAAATCCCATTTTTTCCCCATTTTCCCCCATTTTTTCCCATTTTTCCCATTTTTCCGCCCAAAAATCCCATTTTTTCCCATTTTTTTCCCCGAATCCCCATTTTTTCCCATTTTTCCCTAATTTTCCCAATTTTCTCCCCATTTTCCCTCCAAAAATCCCAATTTTTTCCCATTTTCCCCCCAAAAAATCCCATTTTTTTCCCATTTTTTCCCCGTTTTTTCCCCCAAATTTCACATTTTTTTCCATTTTTTCCTATTTTTCCCAATTTTCCCATTTTTTCCCCCATTTTCCCTCCAAAAATCCCAATATTTTCCCATTTTTCCCCAAAAAATTCCCATTTTTCCTCCAAAAAATCCCATTTTTTCCCCGTTTTTTTCCCCAAAATTCCCATTTTTTCCCATTTTTTCCCAAAATTCCCATTTTTCCCCCCAAAATTCCCATTTTTCCTCACCGTCTCCCCCTTTTTCCCGGAATTTCCAGGATTTCCGGGCCGGCCCCGCTCTCCTTTGTCTCCCGGCTCCCCGGGGGGTCCCAACAGCCCCAGGAGCCCCGGGTGGCCCTGGAATGGGGAGAAAAATCGGGAATTTGGGAAAAAGGGGAATTTTGGGGGGGAAATGGGAATTGGGGGGAAAATTGGGAATTTTGGGAGGGAAAATGGGAATTTTGGGGGGAAATTGGGAATTTTGGGGGGAAAATGGGAATTTTGGGGGGAAAATTGGGGATTCTGGAAAAAAAATGGGATTTTTTGGGGAAAAAATGGGAATTTTTGGGGAAAAAATGGGAATTTTGGGGGGGAAAAGGGGGATTTTTGGGGGGAAAATGGGAAATTTTGGGAGAAAATGGGAATTTTGGGGGGAAAACGGGAATTTTGGGGGGGAAATTGGGGATTCTGGAAAAAAAACGGGATTTTTGGGGGAAAAAATGGGAATTTTGGGGGGAAAAATGGGAATTTTTGGGGGAAAAATGGGAAATTTTGGGGGAAAATGGGAATTTTGGGGGGAAAATGGGAATTTTGGGGGAAAAATGGGAATTTTGGGGGGAAAAAACGGGAATTTTGGGGGAAAAAGGGGGATTTGGGGGAAAAATTGGGAATTTGGGGGAGAAAAATGGGAATTTTGGGAAAAAAACCGAGAGTTTGGGAGGAAAAATGGGAATTTTTGGGGAAAAACGGGAATTTTGGGGGAAAAATGGGAATTCAGGAGAAAAATGGGAATTTGGGGGGGAAAATGGGAATTTTGGGGGGGGAAATGGGAATTTTGGGGGAAAAATGGGAATTTGGTGGGAAAATTGGGAATTCTGGGGGGAAATTGGGAATTTGGGGAGGGAAAATGGGAATTTTGGGGAAAAAATGGGAATTTTGGGGGGAAAATTGGGAATTCTGGAAAAAAACGGGAATTTTTGGGGGGAAAATTGGGAATTTTGGGAGGAAAAATGAGAATTTTTGGAGGGGAAAATTGGGAATTTTTGGGGGGAAAATGGGAATTTGGGGGGAAATTGGGAATTTTGGGGAAAAAATGGGAATTCAGAAAAAAACGGGAATTTTGGGCGGAAAAAGGGGAATTTGGGGAAGGAAAAATGGGAATTTTGGGTGGAAAAATGGGAATTTTGGGGGGGAAAATTGGGAATTTTGGGGGAAAAATGGGAATTTTGGGGGAAAAATGGGAATTTTTGGGGAAAAAATTGGGAATTTGGGGGAGAAAAATGGGAATTTTGGGAAAAAAAACGAGAGTTTGGGAGGAAAAATGGGAATTTTGGGGAGAAAATGGGAATTTGGGGGGGAAATTGGGAATTTTGGGGAAAAAAATGGGAATTTTGGGAGGGAATATGGAAATTTTGGGGGAAAAAATCGGGAATTTTGGGGGAAAATGGGAATTTGGGGAAAAAATTGGGAATTTGGGGGAAAATTGGGAATTTTGGGGGGAAAAATGGAAATTTTGGGGGGAAAATAGGAATTTGGGGGAAAATGGGATTTGGGGAAAAATTCGGAATTTTTGGGGAGGAAAAATGGGAATTTTTGGAGGGGAAAATGGGAATTCTGGAAAAAAAATGGGAATTTTTGGGGAAAAAATGGAATCTTTGGGGGGAAAATGGGAATTTTGGGGGAAAAAGGGGGATTTGGGGGAAAAATTGGGAATTTTGGGGAAAATGGGAATTTTGGGAGAAAAATGGGAATTTTGGGGAAAAATGGGAATTTTGGGGGGGAAAATGGGAATTTTGGGGAAAAATGGGAATTTTGCGTGGAAAAAGGGGGATTTTTTGGGGAAAATTGGGAATTCTGGAAAAAAACGGGAATTTTGGGGGAAAAAATTGGGAATTTGGGGGAAAATGGGAATTTTGGGGAAAATGGGAATTTTGGGGAAAAAAACGAGAGTTTGGGAGGAAAAATGGGAATTTTTGGGAAAAACAGGAATTTTGGGGGGAAAATGGGAATTTTTGGGGGAAAAAATGGGAATTTTCGGAGGGAAAAGGGGGATTTTTGGGGGGAAAAATGGGAATTTTGGGGAAAATGGGAATTTGGGGGAAAATTCGGAATTTTTGGGGGAAAATTGGGAATTTTGGGGAAAAAATGGGAATTTTGGGGGGAAAATTGGGAATTTTGGGGGGAAAACGGGAATTTTGGGGGAAAAATGGGAATTTTTGGGGGAGGAAAAATGGGAATTTTGGGAGGAAAAATGGGAATTTTTGGGAAAAACGGTAATTTTGGAGGGGAAAATGGGAATTTGGGGGGAAAAATGGGGAATTTGGGAAAAAAACGGGAATTTTGGGCGGAAAAATGGGAATTTTGGGGAAAAATGGGAATTTTTGGAGGGAAAAAGGGGAATTTGGGGAAGGAAAATGGGATTTTGGGGGAAAATGGGAATTTGGGGGGAAAAAATTGGGAATTTGGGGGGAAAATGGGAATTTTGGGGAAAAATGGGAATTTGGTTGGAATTTGGTGGGAATTTTGTGGGATTTTGGGAATTCTGTGGGAATTGGGTTGGAATTCAGGAATTTCATTGGAATTTGGTTGGAATTTGGGAATTTGGTTGGAATTTTGTGGGAATTCTGTGGGAATTTTGTGGGAATTTGGGAATTTGGAATTGGGTTGGGAATTTTGTGGGAATTTGGTTGGAATTGGGTTGGAATTCGGGAATTTGGTTGGAATTTTGTGGGAATTTTGTTGGAATTCAGTTGGAATTTGGGAATTTGGTTGGAATTTCATTGGAATCCGGTTGGAATTTGGTTGGAATTTGGGAATTTTGTGGGAATTTTGTGGGAATTTTTTTGGAATTTGGGAAATTTTTGGAATTTGGTGGGAATTTTGCTGGAATTTTGTGGGAATTTTGTCGGAATTTCATTGGAATTTGGGAATTTTGTGGGAATTTGGTTGGAATTGGGTTGGAATTCCAGGAATTTTGTGGGAATTTGGGAATTCTGTTGGAATTGGGTTGGAATTCGGGAATTTGGTTGGAATTTTGTGGGAATTTGGTTGGAATTTGGGAATTTGGTGGGAATTTGGGAATTTGCTTGGATTTTTTTGTGGGAATTCGGGAATTTTGTGGGAATTGGGTTGGAATTGGGTTGGAATTCCAGGAATTTTGTGGGAATTGGGTTGGAATTCTGGGAATTTTGTGGGAATTGGGTTGGAATTCCTGGAATTTTTTGGGAATTTGGGAATTCTGTTGGAATTCCGTCTCTCACCTTCTCTCCCTTGGCTCCGGTGTCTCCCTTCAGGCCGGGGAGGCCGGGGGGGCCCTGCGGAATTCCGGGAATCAAATCCGGGAATTTCGGGAATTCCGGGAATGGGGAGAAATCCCCAATCCCAGATTTTTTTTGGGGGGGATCTCCCAGGTTTTGGGATTCCCAAATTTTTGGCAATTCCCAATTTTTTGGGATTCCCAATTTTTGGGATTCCCAATTTTTGGGATTCCAAATTTTTTGGGATTCCCAATTTTTATGATCTCAGTTTTTTGGGAATTCCAATTTTTTTGGGATCTTCCATTTTTTTGGGATCCCAATTTTTGGGATTCCTTTTTTTTGGATCTCCCATTTTCTGGGAATTCCCATTTTTTGGGATTCCCATTTTTTGGGATTCCAATTTTTTGGGATTCCCATTTTTTTGTGGATTCCCATTTTTTAGGATCTCATTTTTTGGGATTCCCAAATTTTTGGGATTCCCAAATTTTGGGGGATTCCAAATTTTTGGGATCTCAGTTTTCTGGGATTTCCCAATTTTTTAGGATCCCATTTTTTTAGATCCCATTTTTTTTTCGGGATTCCCATTTTTTGGGATCTCCAATTTTTGGGATCTCAGGTTTTTTGGGATTCCAAATTTTTGGGATCCCATTTTTTGGGGATTCCAAATTTTCTGGGAATTCCCCATTTTTTGGGATCTCCTATTTTTTTGGGGGATTTCCCAATTTTCAGGATTCCCAATTTTTGGGATTCCCATTTTTTGGGATTCCATTTTTTTGTGGATTCCATTTTTTGGGATTCCCAATTTTTGGGATCTCAGGTTTTTTGGGATTCCAAACTTTCAGGATTCCAAATTTTCTGGTTTCCCAATTTTTGGGGATTCCCAATTTTCGGGATTCCCATTTTTTGGGATTCCAAATTTTTTGGGAATCTCAGGTTTTTTTGGGATTCCCAATTTTTGGGATCCTTTTTTTTGGGGATCCAAATTTTTGTGATCCCATTTTTTGGGAATTCCCCATTTTTCTGGGAATTCCCTTTTTTTTGGGAAGGAGGGAATTTTGGGATCCCGTTTTTTTTGGATTCCAAATTTTTGGGATCCCATTTTTTGGGATCTCAGATTTTTGGGATTCCATCTTTTTAGGATCCAAATTTTTGGGATCCCATTTTTTTTGGGATTTCCCAATTTTTTGGGGATTCCCCATTTTTTAGGATCCCATTTTTTGTGATTCCAAATTTTTGTGATCCCATTTCTTGGGAATTCCCATTTTTTTGGGGAAGGAGGGAATTTTGGGATCCCATTTTCTGGGAATTCCCATTTTTTTTGGGATCCCGTTTTTTGGGATCTCTCACTCACCAGGGGTCCGGGGGGTCCGGCCTGGCCGGGGCTTCCCGGTTTTCCTTGTTCTCCCTAAAAAACACCGGGAAAAATTCCCTGGCCCCAATCCCAGATTTTGGGATCCCAAATCCCAGAATTTTGGGTCCCAATCCCTGAATTTTTAATCCAAATCCCAAATTTTTGACCCAAATCCCAAATTTTTGGCCCAAATCCCAAATTTTTGGCCCAAATCCTGAATTTTGGGGTCCCAATCCCTGAATTTTTGATCCCAATCCCAGATTTTGGGTCCCATTCCCAGATTTTGGGGTCCCAATCCCAGATTTTCGCCTCCCATTCCCGAATTTTGGGTCCCAATCCCAGATTTTGGGTTCCAAATCCCAAATTTTTCCTCCCAAATCCCAAATTTTCGTCTCCCAATCCCAAATTTCGTCTCCCAATCCCAGATTTTGGGTCCCAATCCCGGATTTTGTCTCCCAATCCCAGATTTTGGGGTCCCAATCCCAAATTTTGGGGTCCCATTCCCAGATTTCGTCTCCCAATCCCAAATTTTGGGCCCCAATCCCAAATTTTTCCTCCCAATCCCAAATTTTCATCTCCTGATCCCGAATTTTCATCTCCAAATCCCAGATTTTGGGTTCCAAATCCCAGATTTTTCCTCCCAAATCCCAAATTTTCGTCTCCCAATCCCAAATTTTCATCTCCCAATCCCAGATTTTGGGGTCCCAATCCCAGATTTTGGGGTCCCAATCCCAAATTTTGGGGTCCCAATCCCAGATTTTGGGTCCCATTCCCAGATTTTGGGTCCCAATCCCAAATTTTGGGGTCCTGATCCCAGATTTTGGGTCCCAATCCCAAATTTTCATCTCCCAATCCCAAATTCTTGGCTCCAAATCCCAGATTTTGGGTCCCAATCCCAAATTTTGGGGTCCCATTCCCAGATTTTGGGTCCCAATCCCGAATTTTGGGGTCCCGATCCCAAATTTTGGGTCCCAATCCCAGATTTTTGGCTCCCAATCCCAAATTTCGTGTCCCCAATCCCAAATTTTGGGGTCCCGATCCCAAATTTTTGATCCCAAATCCCAAGTTTTTGCTCCCAATCCCAAATTTTCATCTCCTGATCCCAAATTCTTGGCTCCAAATCCCAGATTTCGTCTCCCAAATCCCAAATTTTGGGTCCCAATCCCAGATTTTGTCTCCCAATCCCAAATTTTGGGGTCCCATTCCCAGATTTTGGGGTCCCAATCCCAGATTTTGGGGTCCCAATCCCAGATTTCGGCTCCCAAATCCCAAATTTTGCCTCCCAAATCCCAAATTTTCGTCTCCCATTCCCAAATTTTGGGGTCCCAGTCCCAAATTTTTGATCCCAATCCCAAATGTTGGGGTCCCAATCCCAGATTTCGTCTCCCAATCCCAGATTTTGGGGTCCCAATCCCAGATTTTCGCCTCCCATTCCCGAATTTTCATCTCCCAATCCCAAATTTTGGGGTCCCATTCCCAGATTTTGTCTCCCAAATCCCAGATTTTGGGTTCCAAATCCCAAATTTTGCCTCCCAAATCCCAAATTTTCGTCTCCCAATCCCAAATTTCGTCTCCCGATCCCAAATTTTCATCTCCCAATCCCAAATTTCGTGTCCCCAATCCCAGATTTTGGGGTCCCGATCCCGAATTTTGGGGTCCCAATCCCAGATTTTGGGTCCCAATCCCGGATTTTGGGGTCCCAATCCCAGATTTTGCCTCCCAAATCCCAAATTTTCGTCTCCCAATCCCAGATTTTGGGGTCCCATTCCTGAATTTTGGGGTCCTGATCCCAAATTTTGGGGTCCCAATCCCAGATTTCATCTCCCAAATCCCAAATTTTGCCTCCCAATCCCGAATTTTTGGCTCCCAATCCCAAATTTTGGGGTCCCAATCCCAGATTTTGGGGTCCCAATCCCAGATTTTGGGTCCCAATCCCAAATTTTCGTCTCCCAATCCCAGATTTCGTCTCCCAATTCCCAAATTTTGCCTCCCAATCCCGAATTTTCGCCTCCCAATCCCAAATTTTGGGTCCCATTCCCGAATTTTGGGTCCCAATCCCGAATTTTCATCTCCCAATCCCAAATTTTGGGGTCCCAATCCCAGATTTTGGGGTCCCAATCCCAAATTTTCGCCTCCATTCCCGAATTTTGGGGTCCCAATCCCAGATTTTGGGTCCCATTCCCAGATTTTGGGGTCCCAATCCCGGATTTTGGGTCCCAATCCCAAATTTTGCCTCCCAAATCCCAAATTTTGCCTCCCAATCCCGAATTTTTGGCTCCCAATCCCAAATTTCGGCTCCCAAATCCCGGATTTTGGGGTCCCAATCCCAGATTTTCGCCTCCCCATCCCAGATTTTGGGGTCCCATTCCCAGATTTTGTCTCCAAATCCCAAATTTTGGGGTCCCATTCCCAGATTTTGGGTCCCAATCCCAAATTTTGGGGTCCCGATCCCAAATTTTGGGTCCCAATCCCAAATTTTGGGGTCCCAATCCCAAATTTTCATCTCCTGATCCCAAATTCTTGGCTCCAAATCCCAGATTTCGTCTCCCAAATCCCAAATTTTGTCTCCCAATCCCGAATTTTTGGCTCACAATCCCAAATTTTGGGTCCCATTCCCAGATTTTGGGGTCCCGATCCCAGATTTTGTCTCCCAAATCCCAAATTTTCATCTCCCAATCCCAGATTTTGGGGTCCCAATCCCAAATTTTGGTCTCCCAATCCCAGATTTTGTCTCCCAAATCCCGGATTTTGGGGTCCTGATCCCAAATTTTTGATCCCAATCCCAAATTTTGGGGTCCCAATCCCAGATTTTGGGTCCCAATCCCAGATTTTCACCTCCCAATCCCAAATTTTGGGTCCCAATCCCGAATTTTCATCTCCCAATCCCAAATTTTGGGTCCCAATCCCAAATTTTGGGTCCCATTCCCAAATTTTGGGGTCCAAATCCCAAATTTTTGTCTCCCAATCCCAAATTTTCGTCTCCCAATCCCAAATTTTGGGGTCCCAGTCCCAAATTTTTGATCCCAATCCTAGATTTTGGGGTCCCGATCCCAAATTTTTGATCCCAATCCCAAATTTTGGGGTCCCAACCCCAGATTTCGTCTCCCAAATCCCAAATTTTGGGGTCCCAATCCCAGATTTTGGGGTCCCAATCCCAAATTTTGGCGTCCCAATCCCAGATTTCGTTTCCCAAATCCCGGATTTTGGGGTCCAAATCCCAGATTTCGCCCCCCAATCCCAAATTTTGGGGTCCCATTCCCAGATTTTGGGTCCAAATCCCAGATTTTGTGTCCCAATCCCAAATTTTGGGGTCCCAATCCCAGATTTTCGTCTCCCTATCCCAAATTTTGGGTCCCAATCCCAGATTTTGTCTCCCAATCCCAAATTTTGGGGTCCCATTCCCAGATTTTGCCTCCCATTCCCAAATTTTCATCTCCCAATCCCAGATTTTGGGTCCCAATCCCAGAATTTGTCTCCCAATCCCAAATTTTGGGGTCCCGATCCCAAATTTTTGATCCCAATCCCGAATTTTCGTCTCCCATTCCCGGATTTTGGGTCCCAATCCCGAATTTTGGGGTCCCATTCCCGAATTTTGGGGCTCCGTTCTCACCACGGCTCCCGGCAGCCCCCGGAGCCCCTCGGATCCCGATTTTCCGGCCGTTCCCGCTGCTCCCACGGCTCCGGTTTTCCCGGGAGCTCCTCGCGCTCCCGGCTCCCCCTGCGGGAATTCCGGGAATTTGGAGGGATTTTGGGAATTTTGGGATTTTTGGGGGGATTTTGGGGAATTTTGGGGGGTTTTGGGGGGAATTTTGGGAATTCCAGAGGGGATTTTGGGAATTGTGGGGGGATTTTGAGAGGAGAATTCCAGGAATTCTGGGGGGTATTTGGAGGAATTTTGGGAATTTTGGGGAATTTTGGGAATTTTGGGGGGATTTTGGGGAGAATTTGGAGGAATTTTGGGAATTCCAGAGGGGATTTGGGGGATTTTGGGGGGAATTCCGGGGAATTTTGGGGGGGATTTGGGGGAATTTTGGGAATTTTGGGGGGATTTTGGGAATTTTGGGGGGATTTTGGGGGGAATTTGGAGGAATTTTGGGAATTCTGGGGGAGATTTGGGGGATTTTGGGAATTTTGGGGGGATTTTGGGAATTTTTGGGAGAATTTTGAGGGGAATTCTGGGGGGATTTTGGGGGAATTTTGGGAATTCCGGGGGGGATTTGGGGGATTTTGGGAATTTTGGGGGGATTTTGGGAATTTTGGGAATTTTTGGGGGAATTTTGGGAATTTTGGGGGGATTTTGGGGGAATTCCGGTAATTTCAGGGGGGATTTGGGGGATTTTGGGAATTTTGGGGGGATTTTGGGGGGAGAATTCCAGGAATTCTGGGGGGTATTTGGAGGAATTTTGGGAATTTTGGGGAATTTTGGGAATTCCAGGGTGGATTTGGGGGATTTTGGGAATTTTGGGGGAATTTTGGGGGGAATTCTGGGGAATTTTGGGAATTTGGGGGGGATTTTGGGAATTTGGGGGGGATTTTGAGAGGAATTCTGGGAATTTGGGGAAATTTTGGGAATTCCAGGGTGGATTTGGGGGATTTTGGGAATTCCGGGGGATTTGGGGGATTTTGGGAATTTTGGGGGGATTTTGGGGGGGAATTCTGGGAATTCTGAGGGGATTTGGGGGAATTTTGGGGGGATTTTGGGAATTTTTGGAATTCTGGGGTGGATTTGGGGCATTTTGGGGATTTTGGGGGGAATTTGGAGGAATTTTGGGAATTCCAGAGGGGATTTTGGGAATTTTGGGGGAATTTTGGGGGAATTCTGGGGAATTTTGGGAATTCTGGGGGGGATTTGGGGGATTTTGGGAATTCCAGAGGGGATTTGGGGGATTTTGGGGGGTTTTGGGGGGAATTCCGGGAATTTGGGGAAATTTTGGGAATTCCAGGGTGGATTTGGGAATTTTGGGGGGATTTTGGGGGGAATTCTGGGAATTTGGGGGGATTTGGGGAATTTTGGGGGATTTGGGGGGAATTCTGGGGATTCTGGGGGATTTGGGGGGAATTCTGGGAATTTGGGGGAATTTTGGGAATTCCAGGGTGGATTTGGGGGAATTTTGGGGGGAATTTTGGGATTTTTGGGGGGATTTGGGGGATTTGGGGGTTTCCAAGAGGAATTTTGGGAATTCCAGGGGGATTTTGGGGGGAAATTTGGGAATTCCAGGAGGAATTTGGGGATTTTTGAAGGAATTTCAGGAATTCTGGGAGGATTTGGGAAATTCCGGTTGGAATTTTGGGAATTCCAGTTGGAATTCCGGGAATTCCGGTTGGAATTTCGGGATCACCCACCTTGGCTCCTTTCCCACCCCGGCGCCCCTCGGGACCTCGGGATCCGGCCGGACCCTGCGGAAAACCGGGAAAAATCGGGAAAAATCGGGAAAAAGCGGGAAAAAGTGGGAAAAAGTGGGAAAAAGTGGGGGGAGGGGAGCGGGGTTTGGGGGGATTTTTCCAGGATTTTTCCGGGATTTTTCCAGGATTTTCCTGGGATTTTTCCAGGATTTTCCCAGGATTTTTCCGGGATTTTTCCAGGATTTTTCTGGGATTTTTCCAGGATTTTTCCAGGATTTTTCTGGGGATTTTCCCAGAATTTTTCTGGGGATTTTTCCATTATTTTTCTGGGAGTTTTCCAGGATTTTCCCAGGGATTTTTCCAGGATTTTCCTGGGGATTTTCCTTGGATTTTTCCAGGATTTTTTCTGGGATTTTTCCAGGATTTTTCTGGGGATTTTTCCAGGATTTTTTCTGGGATTTTTCCAGGATTTTCCTGGGGATTTTCCAGGATTTTCCTGGGATTTTTCCAGGATTTTTCTGGGATTTTTCCAGGATTTCCTGGGGTTTTTCCAGGATTTTTGGGAGATTTTTCCAGGATTTTCCCAGGATTTTTCCGGGATTTTTCCAGGATTTTTCTGGGGATTTTTCCAGGATTTTTTTCCAGGGATTTTCCCAGGACTTTCCAGGGATTTTCCTGGGATTTTCTCGAGATTTTCCCAGGATTTTTCCCAGATTTTTCCCAGAATTTTTGGGGGGATTTCCCCTGGATTTTTCCAGTATTTTCCAGGGACTTTCCCTGGATTTTCCCAGGATTTTCCCGGGATTTTCCCGGGATTTTTCCCAGGATTTTCCCAGGATTTTTCCGGGATTTTTCCTGGTATTCTTCCAGGCATTTTCTTAAGATTTTCCTGGGGATTTTCCCGGGATTTTCCCAGTGTTTTCCCAGTGTTTTTCCAGGATTTTTCCCAGGATTTTCCCAGTGTTTTTCTGTAATTTTCCCAGTGTTTTCCTGAGATTTTCCCAGGATTTTCCCAGAATTTTTCCAGGATTTTTCCCGGTGTTTTTCCAGGATTTTTCTGGGATTTTCCTGGTGTTTTTCCAGGATTTTTCCCAGGATTTTCCCAGGGATTTTCCCAGTATTTTTCCAGGATTTTCCTGCTATTTTTCCCAGGATTTTCCCAGGATTTTCCTGGGGATTTTCCCAATGTTTTCCCGGTCTTTTTCCAGGATTTTCCCAATATTTTTCCGGGATTTTTCCCGGGATTTTTCCCAGATTTTCCCAGCATTTTCCTGGTATTTTCCCGCTGTTTTTCCAGGATTTTTCCCAGGATTTTCCCAGGATTTTTCCCAGGATTTTTCCCAGATTTTCCCAATATTTTCCTGGCATTTTCCCAGTGTTTTCCCGGTGTTTTTCCGGGATTTTCCCGGGATTTACCCTCTTGCCGGGGGGCCCGGGGGGGCCGTTCTCTCCCGTCGGACCCGGAGAGCCCTGAGGAGGAAAATTCGGGAATTTCGGGATCCGGGCCGGGATTTGGGATCCCCGAAATTCCCGAGGTTCTGCAAAGTCCCAGCGGTGCCGAAAAACGGGATCCCAAAATTCCCAAAAATTGGGATCCCAAAATCCCCAAAATTCCCCAAAATTGGGATCCCCAAAATTCCCAAAAATTGGGATCCCAAAATTCCCAAAATTCCCCAAAATCAGGATCCCCAAAATTCCCAAATTTCCCAGGGATTGGGATCTCAAAATTCCCAAAAATTTGGATCCCAAAACTCCCCAAAATTCCCCAAAACTCAGGATCCCCAAAATTCCCAAATTTCCCAGGGATTGGGATCTCAAAATTCCCAAAAATTTGGATCCCAAAATTCCCAAAATTCCCCAAAATCAGGATCCCCAAAATTCCCAAAATTCCCAAATTTCCCAGGGATTGGGATCCCAAAATTCCCAAAAATTTGGATCCCAAAATTCCCAAAATTCCCAAAAATTGGGATCCCAAAATTCCCCAAAATCAGGATCCCCAAAATTCCCAAAATTCCCAAATTTCCCAGGGATTGGGATCTCAAAATTCCCAAAAATTGGGATCCCAAAATTCCCCAAAATTCCCAAAAATTGGGATCCCAAAAATTCCCAAAAATTCCCCAAAAATTCGGATCCCAAAATTCCCAAAGATCCCAAAATTCCCAAGGATCAGGATCCCAAAATTCCCCAAAATTCCCAAAAATTCCCAAAAATTCCCCAAAAATTGGGATCCCAAAATTCCCAAAGATCCCAAAATTCCCAAGGATCAGGATCCCAAAATTCCCAAAGATCGGGATCCCAAAATTCCCAAAACTTCCCAAAAATTTGGATCCCAAAATTCCCCAAAATTCCCAAAAATTGGGATCCCAAAATTCCCAAAGATTCCAAATTTCCCAAAGATTGGGATCCCAAAATTCCCCAAAATTCCCCAAAATTCCAAAAAATTCCCCAAAAATTCCCCAAAAATTCGGATCCCAAAATTCCCAAAGATCCCAAAATTCCCAAAGATTTGGATCCCAAAATTCCCCAAAATTCCCAAAAATTGGGATCCCAAAATTCCCAAAGATCCCAAAATTCCCAAGGATCGGGATCCCAAAATTCCCCAAAATTCCAAAAAATTCCACAAAATTCCCCAAAATTCCCCAAAAAATTCGGATCCCAAAATTCCCAAAATTCCCAAATTTCCCAGGGATTGGGATCCCAAAATTCCCAAAAATTGGGATCCCCAAAATTCCCAAATTTCCCAAAATTGCCAAAATTCCCAGGGATTGGGATCCCAAAATTCCCAAAGATCGGGATCCCAAAATTCCCCAAAATTCCCAAAAATTCCCCAAAAATTCCCCAAAAATTAGGATCCCAAATTCCCAAAGATCCCAAAATTCCCCAAAAATTAGGATCCCAAATTCCCAAAAATTGGGACCCCAAAATTCCCCCAAATTCCCCAAAATCGGGATCCCCAAAATTCCCAAATTTCCCAGGGATTGGGATCCCAAAATTCCCAAAGATTGGGATCCCCAAAATTCCCAAAAATTCCCCAAAATTCCCCAAAATTCCCAAAAAATTGAGATCCCAAAATTCTCAAAGATCCCAAAATTCCCAAAGATTGGGATCCCAAAAATTCCCAAAAATTCCCCAAAAATTCGGATCCCAAAATTCCCAAAGATCCCAAAATTCCCAAAGATTTGGATCCCAAAATTCCCAAAAATTCCCCAAAATTCCCCAAAATTCCCCAAAAATTGGGATCCCAAAATTCCCAAAGATCCCAAAATTCCCAAAGATTGGGATCCCAAAATTCCCCAAAATTCCCCAAAATTCCCCAAAATTCCCCAAAATTCCCAAAAAATTCCCCAAAAATTAGGATCCCAAAATTCCCAAAGATCGGGATCTCAAAAATCCCCAAATTTCCCAAAATTCCAAAAAAATTGGGATCCCAAAATTCCCCAAAATTCCCCAAAAATTAGAATCCCAAAATTCCCAAAGATCCCAAAATTCCCAAGGATCAGGATCCCAAAATTCCCAAAGATCGGGATCCCAAAATTCCCCAAAATTCCCAAAAATTGGGATCCCCAAAATCCCCAAAAATTCCCCAAAAATTTGGATCCCAAAATTCCCAAAGATCCCAAAATTCCCAAAAATTCCCAAAAATTCCCCAAAAATTCCCAAAAATTCCCAAAAATTCCCTAAAATTCCCCAAAAATTGGGATCCCAAAATTCCCCAAAATTCCCCAAAATTCCCCAAAAATTTGGATCCCAAAATTCCCAAAGATCCCAAAATTCCCAAAGATTTGGATCCCAAAATTCCCAAAAATTCCCCAAAATTCCCCAAAATTCCCCAAAAATTGGGATCCCAAAATTCCCAAAGATCCCAAAATTCCCAAAGATTTGGATCCCAAAATTCCCCAAAATTCCCAAAAATTGGGATCCCAAAATTCCCAAAGATCCCAAAATTCCCAAGGATCGGGATCCCAAAATTCCCAAAGATCGGGATCCCAAAATTCCCCAAAATTCCCAAAAATTCCCAAAAATTCCCCAAAAATTGGGATCCCAAAATTCCCAAAGATCCCAAAATTCCCAAGGATCAGGATCCCAAAATTCCCAAAGATCGGGATCCCAAAATTCCCAAAAATTCCCAAAAATTCCCCAAAATTTGGATCCCAAAATTCCCAAAGATTCCAAAATTCCCAAGGATCGGGATCCCAAAATTCCCAAAAATTGGGATCCCAAAATTCCCAAAAATTCCCCAAAATTCCCCAAAATTCCCCAAAAATTGGGATCCCAAAATTCCCAAAAATTCCCAAAAATTTGGATCCCAAAATTCCCCAAAATTCCCCAAAAATTTGGATCCCAAAATTCCCAAAGATCCCAAAATTCCCAAAGATCGGGATCCCAAAATTCCCCCAAATTCCCAAAAATTCCCCAAAAATTCCCCAAAATTCCCAAAAATTGGGATCCCCAAAATCCCCAAAAATTCCCCAAAAATTGGGATCCCAAAATTCCCAAAGATCCCAAAATTCCCAAAAATTTGGATCCCAAAATTCCCAAAGATCCCAAATTTCCCAGGGATTGGGATCCCAAAATTCCCAAAGATTGGGATCCCAAAATTCCCAAAAATTCTCCAAAATTCCCCAAAATTCCCCAAAAATTGGGATCCCAAAATTCCCAAAGATCCCAAAATTCCCAAAGATCCCAAAATTCCCAAAGATTGGGATCCCAAAATTCCCCGAAATTCCCAAAAATTTGGATCCCAAAATTCCCAAAGATCCCAAAATTCCCAAGGATCAGGATCCCAAAATTCCCAAAGATTGGGATCCCAAAATTCCCAAATTTCCCAAAATTGCCAAAATTCCCAGGGATGGGGATCCCAAAATTCCCAAAGATTGGGATCCCAAAATTCCCAAAAATTCCCAAAAATTGGGATCCCAAAATTCCCAAAGATCCCAAAATTCCCAAAGATTTGGATCCCAAAATTCCCCAAAATTCCCCAAAATTCCCAAAAATTCCCCAAAAATTGGGATCCCAAAATTCCCAAAGATCCCAAATTTCCCAAAGATTTGGATCCCAAAATTCCCCAAAATTCCCAAAAATTGGGATCCCAAAATTCCCAAAGATCCCAAAATTCCCAAAGATTGGGATCCCAAAATATTCCCAAAAATTCCCCAAAAATTGGGATCCCAAAATTCCCAAAGATCCCAAAATTCCCGAGGCTCGGGATCTCAGCCTGGGCATTCCCAGAAATCCCGGGAATTGCCGGAAATCCCGGGAATTCCGTGGGAATTCCGTGGGAATTCCGGGATTTGGGCTCTCACCGCCTCCCCGGGTTCTCCGTCCTCTCCTCGTTCGCCTTTGGCTCCGTCCTGGCCCTGCCAGAACCCCAAAATCCCGGGAATTTCCCCCAAATCCCGGGAATTTCCCCCAAATCCCGGGAATTTCCCCCAAATCCCAGGAAAAAAACCCCAAATTTCCCCAGAAAATCCCAAAATTCCCACCCAGAAATCCCAAAATTTCCCCCAAATCGCTCCCAAGTTTCCCAAAATTCCCCCCAAATCTCATCAGGAAATCCCAAAATTCCCCCCAAATCCCAAAATTCACCTCAAATTCCCAAATTTTTCCTCCAAATTCCCAAAATTCCCCAGAATTTCCCCCAAATTCCATCAGGAAATCCCAAAATTCCCCTCAAAATTCCCAAATTTCCCCCCAAATTCCCAAAGTTCCCCCAAAACCCCCAAATTCCTGCCCCAACTCCTCCCAAAATTCCCAAAATTCCCAAAATTTTCCCCAAATCCCATCAGGAGGTCCCCAAATTCCTCTCAAATTCCCAAATTTCCCCCCAAATTCCCCAAAATTCCCCAAATATTCCTCAAATTCCTCACCCAATCCCTCCCAAAATTCCCGAAATTCCCCCAAATCCCCAAATTTTCCCCCCAAAATTCCCAAAATCCTCAAATTTCCCCCTAAAATTCCCAAAATTCCCCCCAAATCCCCAAATTCCCTCCCAAAATTCCCCAAAATCCCAAAATTTCCCCCCCAAATTCCCCAAATTCTCCCAAAATCCCCAAAATTCCCAAAATTCCCCCAAATCTCCAAATTTCCCCCCCAAAATTCCCAAAATTCCCCCTCAAAATCCCCCAAATTCCCAAATTTCCCCTCAAATTCCCAAATTTTCCCCCAAATTCCCAAAATTCCCCCCAAATTCCCAAAATTCCCCAAATCCCAAAATTTCCCCCCCCAAATTCCCCAAATTCTCCCAAAATCCCCAAATTTCCCCCCAAAATTCCCAAAATTCCTCCCAAATCTCCAAATTTCCCCCCCAAAATTCCCAAAATTCCCCTCCAAAATTCCTGAAATTTCCCAAATTTCCCCCCGAATTCCCAAATTTCCCCTCAAAATTCCCAAAATTCCCCAAAATCCCAAAATTTCCCCCCAAATTCCCCCAAATCTCCAAATTTCCCCCCAAAATTCCCCTCCAAAATTCCTGAAATTCCCCAAATTCCCCCCAAATTCCCAAATTTCCCCCCAAAATTCCCAAATTTCCCCTCAAAATTCCCAAAATTCCCCAAATCCCAAAATTTCCCCCCCCAAAATTCCCCAAATTCTCCCAAAATTCCCAAATTTCCCCCCAAAATTCCCAAAATTCCCCCTCAAAATCCCCCAAATTCCCAAATTTCCCCTCAAATTCCCAAATTTTCCCCCAAATCCCCAAAATTCCCCCCAAATTCCCAAATTTCCCCCCAAAATTCCCAAATTTCCCCCAATCCCTGCTCTCACCCTGGCTCCGATCTCTCCGGGGGCTCCGGGGTCTCCGGGGAATCCAACGGGACCCTAAAAAAAAATTCCCAAAAAAATTCAGGAAAAATCCCAGGATTTTCTGGGAAAGGTTTGGGAATTCCGGGAATTTTTTGGGAATTTTTTGGGAATTTTTTGGGAATTTTTTGGGAATTTTTTGGGAATTTTTTCCGGGTCTTACGGGGTTTCCTTTGGGGCCGTCGTCTCCGGGGGGGCCTTTCCCGCCCGCGGCTCCGGCGGCTCCGGAGGCTCCGGATTCTCCTTTTTCCCCACGATCCCCACGGGGACCCTGGGAATAAAAAACGGGAAGGGAAAAATTGGGATTTTTTTGGGAATTTTTTGGGAATTTTTGGGGATTTTTTGGGAATTTTGGGGGATTTTTGGGGATTTTCTGGGGATTTTTTGGGATTTTTTGGGATTTTTTTGGGATTTTTTGGGAATTTTTGGGGATTTTTTGGGGATTTTTTGGGGATTTTTTTGGGGATTTTTGGGGAATTTTTGGGGATTTTTGGGGATTTTTTTGGGAATTTTTGGGGATTTTTTGGGAATTTTGGGGGGATTTTTTGGGATTTTTTTGGGGATTTTTTGGGGATTTTGGGGGGATTTTTGGGGATTTTTTTTGGAATTTTTGGGGATTTTTTTGGGGATTTTTGGGGATTTTTTTGGGGATATTTTGGGGATTTTTTGGAGGATTTTTTTGGGTTTTTTGGAATTTTTTGGGATTTTTTGGGGGATTTTTGGGAATTTTTGGGGATTTTTTTGGGATTTTTTGGGGGATTTTTTGGGGGATTTTTATGGGAATTTTTTTTGAATTTTTGGGGATTTTTTTGGGATTTTTTGGAATTTTGGGAGATTTTTTGGAATTTTTGGGGGCATTTTTTGGGATTTTTTGGGGATTTTTTGGGATTTTTTGGGGGATTTTTTGGGGGGATTTTTTTTTTATTTTTTGGAGATTTTTGGAGATTTTTTTGGAAATTTTTTGGGGAATTTTTTGGAATTTTTGGGGATTTTTTGGAAATTTTTTGGGATTTTTTTGGGGATTTTTGGGATTTTTTTTTTTTGATTTTTTGGGGATTTTTTTGGAAATTTTTTGGGATTTTTTGGAATTTTTTGGGATTTTTTGGAAATTTTTTGGGGATTTTTTTGGAATTTTTGGGGATTTTTGGGGATTTTTTGGGGGGATTTTTTGGGAATTTTTGGGGATTTTTTGGGGATTTTTTGGAAAATTTTTGGGATTTTTTGGAGGAATTTTTGGGGAATTTTTTGGGGATTTTTGGGGATTTTTTGGGATTTTTTTGGAATTGTTTGGGATTTTTTGGGGATTTTTTGGGATTTTTTTAGGGGGATTTTCGGGGGATTTTTTGGGAATTTTGGGGGATTTTTTGGAAATTTTTTTGGATTTTTGGAATTTTTGGGGATTTTTTTGGAATTTTTGGGGATTTTTTGGAAATGTTTGGGGTTTTTTGGAATTTTTGGGGATTTTTTTTAGGGGGATCTTCGGGGGATTTTTGGGAATTTTTGGGGATTTTTTGGAAATTTTTGGGGGTTTTTTGGAATTTTTGGGGATTTTTTTTTTTTTTTTTGAATTTTTGGGGGATTTTAATGGGAATTTTTGGGGGAATTTTCCAGGATTTTTTGGGGATTTTTTTTCTTTTGGGGGGATTTGTTTGGGAATTTTTTTTATTTTTTAGAGAATTTTTAGGGATATTTTTGGGGATTTTTTGGGATTTTTTGGGGTTTTTTAGGATTTTTTGGGAGATTTTTTAAATTTTTTTTTTATTTTTTGGGGGATTTTTGGGGGATTTTTATGGGAATTTTTTTGGATTTTTTGGGGGGAAATTTTTTGGGGATTTTTGGGGATTTTTGAGGATTTCTTTGGGGTTTTTTTGGGGATTTTTGGGGGGATTTTTTGGGAATTTTTGGGGGATTTTTTGGGATTTGTTTTTTGATTTTGGGGGACTTTTTTTGGATTTGTTTGGGATTTTTTGAGGGGATTTTTTGGGGAATTTTTTGGGGAATTTTTTTGGGAATCTTTTGGGATTTTTGGGGGTTTTTTTTGGGAATCTTTGGGGATTTTTGGGGATTTTTTTGGGGATTTTGGGGGGGGAGATTGGGGGAGGGGAACTGACCTTGATTCCCGGTTCTCCTGGAATTCCCGGAGTTCCGGGTTCGCCGGGATCGCCCTGGGGGAAAAATTAGGGAATGTTTATTGGGAATTCCGACTGGAAAACCCAAAATTCCAGGGGGAAACATCAAAATTCCAACCAAAACCCCAAAATTCCAATGGAAACCCTGAAATTCCAAATAAAACTCCAAAATTCCAACAGAAAATCCCAAAATTCCAACGGAAAACCCAAAATTCCAACCCAAACCCCCAAAATTCCAACCCAAACCCCCAAAATTCCAATTAAAATCCCAACTTTCCATTAAAAAAAACAAAATTCCAACAAAACCCCAAAATTCCAACCCAAATCTCAAAATTCTAACAGAAAACCCAAAATTCCAACAGAAAATCCCAAATTTCCATCAAAAAACCCCAAAATTCCAACGGAAAATTCCAAAATCCCAACAGAAATCCCAAAATTCCAACGGAAAATCCCAAAATTCCAACAGAAAATCCCAAAATTCCAACGGAAAATCCCAAAATTCCAACCCAAATCCCAAAATTCCAATGGAAAATCCCAAAATTCCAACAAAACCCTAAAATTCCAACCCAAATCCCAAAATTCCAATGGAAAACCCCAAAATCCCAACCCAAATCCCAAAATTCCAACGGAAAATCCCAAAATTCCAACAGAAAACCCCAAAATTCCAATGGAAAATCCCAAAATTCCAATGGAAAATCCAAAAATTCCAACAGAAAATCCCAAAATTCCATCAAAAAACTCCAAAATTCCAACCCAAACCCCAAAATTCCAATGGAAAATCCCAAAATTCCACCAGAAAACCCCAAAATTCCAACCCAAATCCCAAAATTCCAACGGAAAATCCCAAAATTCCAACTAAAAACCCCCAAATCCATCCAGAACTTTCTGAATTCCAACCAAAACCCCAAAATTCCAATGGAAAATCCCAAAATTCCAACTAAAATCCCAAATTTCCATCAAAAAAACCCAAAATTCCAAAAGAAAACCCAAAATTCCAACTAAAAACCCAAAAATCCCAATAAAAACCCCCAAAATTCCAATTAAAATCCCAAATTTCCATTAAAAAAAACCCAAAATTCCAACCCAAACCCCAAAATTCCAATGGAAAACCCCAAAATTCCAACCCAAACCCCAAAATTCCAACGGAAAAACCCAAAATTCCAACGGAAAATCCCAAAATTCCAATGGAAAATCCCAAAATTCCAATGGAAAATCCCAAAATTCCAATGGAAAATCCCAAAATTCCAATGGAAAATCCCAAAATTCCAACGGAAAATCCCAAAATTCCAACGGAAAATCCCAAAATCCCAACCCAAATCCCAAAATTCCAACGGAAAATCCCAAAATTCCTCCTCCCCTCCCCCCCAGAATTCCCGGGATTCACCTTCTCTCCGGGGGGTCCCAAATTCCCGACGCCTCCGGGAGGTCCCTGAGGTCCCTGGATTTGGGAAAGGAACGGAAAATTTGGGAATTGGAGATTCCCAAGTTTTTTTGGGAATTTTTTGGGAATTTTTTGGGGATTTTTTGGGGATTTTTTGGGGATTTTTTGGGGATTTTTTGGGAATTTTTTGGGAATTTTTTGGGAATTTTTTGGGAATTTTACTCACGTCGGCTCCGGAAGCTCCGGAGGGGCCTCGAGGTCCAGGAGGGCCGGGGGGACCCTGGGAAAATGGGAATTTTTTAGGGAATTTTTGGGAATTTTTGGGGAAATTTTGGGGATTTTTGGGGGGAATTTTTTGGGATTTTTGGGGATTTTTTTGGAATTTATCAGGAATTTTTTGGGAATTTTTTTTGGAATTTTTGGGGGATTTTTGGGAAATTTTTTGGGATTTTTTGGGAATATTTTAGGGAATTTTTGGGAATTTTTGGGAAATTTTTTGGGGAAATTTTGGGGATTTTTTGGGAACTCTTCGGGATTTTTTGGGGATTTTTTTGGGAAATTTTGGGGATTTTTGGGGGGAATTTTTTGGGATTTTTGGGGATTTTTTGGGAATTTATCAGGAATTTTTTGGGAATTTTTTGGGAATTTTTGGGGGATTTTTGGGGGATTTGGGGGGATTTTGGGGAATTTTTTTTGGGAATTTGTTTGGATTTTTTGAGGGAATTTTTTTGGGAATTTTTGGGAATTTTTTGGGATTTTTTGGAAATTTATCAGGAATTTTTTGGGAATTTTTTGGGAATTTTTTGGGGGATTTTTGGGGTATTTGGGGGGATTTTGGGGAATTTTTTTGGGAATTTTTGGGGATTTTTGGGGATTTTTTGTGGATTTTTTTGGAATTTATCAGGAATTTTTTGGGAATTTTTTGGGAATTTTTTGGGGGATTTTTGGGGGATTTGGGGGGATTTTTGGGAATTTTTTTGGGAATTTTTTGGAATTTTGGGAGGAAATTTTGGGGATTTTTGGGGGGAATTTTTTGGGATTTTGGGGGATTTTTTGGGAATTTATCAGGAATTTTTTGGGAATTTTTGGGAATTTTTGGGGGATTTTTGGGGGATTTTGGGGGGATTTTGGGGGATTTTTGGGAATTTTTGGGGGAATTTTTTGGGAATTTTGGGGAATTTTTTTGGGAATTTTTGGGGGGATTTTTTTTTATTTTAGGGGAATTTTTTTGGAATTTTTGGGGAATTTTGGGGATTTTTTGGGGATTTTTGGGGAATTTTTAAGGGAATTTTTTGGGAAAATTTTGGGAATTTTTGGGGGAATTTTGGGGGATTTTTTTGGGAATTTTTGAGGGAAATTTTTTGGGGTTTTTGGGGAATTTTTGGGATTTTTGGGGATTTTGGGGGGAATTTTGGGGGGATTTTTTTAAGAATTTTTGGGAATTTTTGGGGAATTTTGGGGGGAATTTTTTGGGAATATTTTGGAAATTGTTGGGAAATTTTGGGAAATTTTGGGGAATTTTGGGGGAATTTTTTAGGGAAGTTTTGGGGGAAATTTTGGGGATTTTTGGGGGGAATTTTTTGGGATTTTTGGGGATTTTTTGGGAATTTATCAGGAATTTTTTGGGAATTTTTTGGGAATTCTGGGGGGATTTTTGGGGGATTTTGCGGGATTTTTTTTGGAATTTTTGGGGGGATTTTGGGGATTTTTTGGGAAATTTTTGGGAAATTTTGGGGGATTTTTCGGGGATTTTTTGGGAATTTTTTAGGGAATTTTTGGGAAATTTTTGGGAAATTTTTTGGGGAAAGTTTGGGAATTTTTGGGATTTTTTGGGGGATTTTTTTGGGAATTTTTGAGGGGAATTTTTTGGGGTTTTTGGGGAATTTTGGGGGATTTTGGGGGAATTTTTGAGGGATTTTTTGGGGATTTTTTGGGGAATTTTTGGGGAATTTTGAGGGGAAATTCTGGGGGATTTTGGGGGAATTTTTGGGGATTTTTTGGGAATTTTTTGGGAATTTTGAGGGGAATTTTAGAGGGATTTTTTGGGGAATTTTTGGGGAATTTTTGGGGGGATTTTTGGGGAATTTTGAGGGGAAATTTTGGGGAATTTTTTTGGAATTTTGGGGGATTTTTGGGGAATTTTTGGGGAATTTTTGGGGAATTTTGAGGGGAAATTTTGGGGAATTTTTGGGGAATTTTGAGGGGAAATTTTGGGGAATTTTTGGGGAATTTTGAGGGGAAATTCTGGGGGATTTTGGGGGAATTTTTGGGGATTTTTTGGGAATTTTTTGGGAATTTTGAGGGGAATTTTTGAGGGATTTTTTGGGGAATTTTTGGGGAATTTTTTGGGAAATTTTGGGGGATTTTTGGGGGATTTTGAGGGGATTTTTGGGGAATTTTTGGGGAATTTTTTGGGAATTTTTGGGGGATTTTTGGGGGATTTTGGGTGGATTTTTTGGGATGTTTGGGGGATTTTTTGGGAATTCTTTGGGAATTTTGGGAGGCTCACCAGGGGTCCAACGTCGCCCGTCTCTCCCTTGTCCCCGGCCGGACCCGGAGAACCCTGGAAGGGAAAAAAAATCGGGAATTTCGGGAATTTTTTTGGTTTTTTTCCAATTCCAGGTCATAATTCAGAATTCCAGGGGTTTTGGGGTGGATTTTTGGGGTGAAATTTGGATTTTTGGGGTTTTTTATTCAATTTTTTGTGTGGAATTTGGGGTTTTTTTTTGTTTTTTCCCCATTCCAGGGATTTGGGGATTTGGGATTTGGGATTTTTGGGATTTGGGGTGGATTTTTGGGTGGAATTTGGGGTTTTTTGGGGCTCACCTGGAGGCCGATGGGGCCGGGGGCGCCGTTGAATCCTCGGGTTCCTTCGTCCCCCTTCACCCCAAAATGTCCTTGGGGTCCCCTCGGCCCCGGCTCCCCATCTGCGCCCTGGGGGGGGAGGGGAAAAAAGGGGGTGAGAGACCCCAAAATCCCACCCCAAAATTCCCAAAATTCCCAAAAATCCCACCCCAAAATTCCCAAAATCCCACCCCAAAATTCCCCAAAATCCCACCCCAAAATTCCCAAATATCCCACAGGAAAATCCTGAAAATCGCACCCCAAAATTCCCAAAAATCCCACCCCAAAATTCCCAAAATTCCCAAAAATCCCACCCCAAAATTCCCAAAAATTCCACCAAAAAATCCCACAGAAAATCCCCAAAATCCCACCCCAAAATCCCCAAAATTCCCAAAAATCACACCCCAAAATTCCCAAATATCCCACAGGAAAATCCTGAAAATCGCACCCCAAAATTCCCAAAAATTCCACCAAAAAATCCCACAGAAAATCCCCAAAATCCCACCCCAAAATTCCCAAAATTCCCAAAAATCCCACCCCCAAATTCCCAAAATCCCCCAAAAATTCCTTCCAAAATTCCCCAATTTCCCAAAAAATTCCCGATTTCCCCCCCAAAATTCCCAAAATTCCCCCCAAAATTCCCAATTTTCCCCCCAAAATTCCCCCCCAAACTTCCCAATTTTCCCCCCAAAATTCCCAAAATCCCCCAAAAATTCCCAAAATTACCACCAAAATTCCCAAATCCTCCCCAAAATCCCCAAATTTTCCCCTCAAAATTCCCAATTTTCCCCCCAAAATTCCCAAATTCCCCTCAAAATTCCCAAATTCCCCCCAAAATTCCCAAATTTTCCCCAAAATTCCCAAATTTTCCCCAAAATTCCCAATTTTCCCCCCAAAATTCCCAAATTCCCCTCAAAAATTCCCAAATTCCCCCCAAAATTCCCAAATTCCCCCCAAAATTCCCAAATTCCCCTCAAAAATTCCCAAATTCCCCCCAAAATTCCCAAATCCTCCCCAAAATTCCCCCGAAATTCACAAATTTTCCCCAAAATTCCCAATTTTCCCCCCCAAAAATTCCCAAATTCCCCCCAAAATCTCTAAAATTCCCCCCAAAATTCCCCCAAAATTCCCCCAAAATTCCCAAATTCCCCCAGAATTCCCAAAATTCCCCCAGAATTCCCCAAATTCCCCCGGAATTCCCGATTTTCCGCTCACGGCCGCTCCGGGCTGTCCCACTCCCCCGATGGGGCCGGGGGGTCCTGGGGGTCCCTAAAAAAAAATTGGGAAAAGGTTGAAAAATTCCCAAAATTTTTTGGGAAAATTCCAAAAATTTTTGGGAATTTTTTGGGAATTTTTGGGAATTTTTTGGGAATTTTTTGGGGAATTTTTTGGGAATTTTTTGGGAATTTTTGGGAATTTTGGACTCACGTGCTCCCCTTTGGATCCTTTGGGACCTTTGGGACCCGGCTCGCCCCCCTCGCCCTGGAAAATTCCGGAATTTTGGGGGAAATTTGGGAATTTTGGGGGAAATTTGGGAATTTTGGGGGAAAATTTGGGGATTTTGGGGAAAAATTCTGGGAATTTGGGAGGGAAAATTGGGAATTTTGGGGGGAAAATGGGGATTTTGGGAGGGAAATTTGGGAATTTTGGGGGAAATTTGTGGATTTTGGGGGGAAATTTGGGAATTTTGGGGGAAATTTGGGGATTTGGGAAGAAATTTGGGAATTCTGAGAGGGATTTGGGAATTTTGGGGGGAAAATTGGGATATGGGGAGGGAAATTTTTGGAATTTTGAGGGAAATTTGGGATTTTGGGGGAAATTTGGGAATATGGGAGGGATTTGGGAATTCTGGGGGGAAATTTGGGGATTTGGGTGGAATTTCAGGAATTTTGGGGGAAATTTGGGGAAAATTTGGGAAATTCAGGGTGGATTTCGGGAATTTTGGGATGGATTTGGGGAATTTTGGGGTGGATTTTGGGGGGATTTTGGGAATTTTGGGGTGGAATTTTGGGGAATTTTGGGTGGATTTTGGGAATTTGGGGGGATTTTGGGAATTTTGGGGGGATTTTGGGGAATTCTGGGGGGAAATTTTGGGAATCTTGGGGTGGAATTTTGGGGAATTTTGGGGGAAAATTTGGGATTTTGGGTGGATTTGGGGAATTCAGGGGAAATTTTGGGGAATTTTGGGGGGAAATTTTGGGTGGAATTCTGGGGAATTTTGGGGTGGATTTTGGGAATTTTGGGGTAAAATTTGGGATTTTGGGGGAAAATTTGGGGATTTTGGGTGGATTTTGCGTATTTTGGGGTGGATTTGGGGAATTCGGGGGAAATTTTGGGGAATTTTGGGGGGGGATTTGGGGAATTTTGGGGTGGATTTTGGGGGGATTTTGGTAATTTTGGGGTGGAATTTTGGGGAATTTTGGGGGAAATTTTGGGAATTTTGGGTGAATTTTGGGAATTTTGGGGGTCCCCACCTTGTCTCCGTCGTCACCGGGAGCTCCGGGGGGTCCGGAGGGTCCCGGCAGCCCGAGGGGTCCCTGGATCCCGTCGCGCCCTGGGGGGCCCGAGCCGCCCTTTTCTCCCTAAAAAATCCCAAATTTCGGGAATTTCCCCAAATTCCCGGAGCCTCAGAACCCCAAAATCTGAATTCCCGCCTTGGAAAACCCCAAATTCCACCCAGAAAACACCAAAATTGATAAAAAAAACCCAAAATTGACCCAAAACCCCCAAATTCCACCCAAAAAAATCCAAAATTGACCAAAAAATCCCAAATTCCACCCAAAAGCCCCCAAAATTGACCCAAAAACCCCAAAATTGACCCAAAACCCCCAAAATCGACCCAAAAAACCCCAAATTGACCAAAAAAACGCAGAATTGACCAAAAAACCCAAATTCCACCCAAAAAAATCCAAAATTGACCAAAAAATCCGAAATTCCACCCAAAGCCCCCCAAAATTGACCAAAAAACCCCAAAATTGACCCAAAACCCCCAAAATCGACCCAAAAAACCCCAAATTCCACCCAAAAAACCCTAAATTGACCAAAAAACCACAAAATTGACCCAAAAAACCCGAATTCCACCCAAAAAATCCAAAATTGACCAAAAAATCCCAAATTCCACCCAAAAAACATCAAATTGACCAAAACCCCCAAATTCCACCCAAAAAAAACCCCAGAATTGATCAAAACCCCTAAAATCAACCCCAAAAACCCCAAATTCCACCCAAAAAACACCAAAATTGATCAAAAAACCCCAAAATTTATCAAAAAAACCCAAAATTGACCCAAAATCCCCCAAATTCCACCCCAAAAAACCCCAAACTGACTCTGGAAACATCAAAATTCCACCCAAAAAACTCCAAAATTGACCCAAAACCCCCAAAATTGACCAAAAAACCCCAAAATTGATAAAAAAAACCCCAAAATCCACCCAAAAAACCCCAAATTGACCAAAAAAACCCAAAATTGACCCAAAAACCTCAAAATCGACCCAAAACCCCCAAATTCCACCCCAAAATTTCACCCCCAAATCCCAAAATTTCTCCTCCCAACCCCTCCAAGAATTCCCAGAATTCCCAAAATTCTCAAAATTCCCAAATTTTGGGACCCACCAAGACCCCAAAGCCCCAAAATTCCCCCAAAATCCCAAAATTTCCCCCCCAAATCCCCAAAATTTCCCCCCAAAATCCCAAAATTTCCCCTTCCCAACCCCTCTAACAACTCCCAGAATTCCCAAAATTCCCAAAATTCCCAGAATTCCCAAATTTTGGGACCCACCGAGACCCCAAATCCCAAAATTTCCCTTGAAAATCCCAAAATTTCCCCCCAAAATCCCCAAATTTCCCCCCAAAATCCCAAAATTTCCCCCCCAAATCCCCATAATTTCCCCTTCCCAACCCCTCTAACGACTCCCAGAATTCCCAAAATTCCCGAAATTCCCAGAACTCCCAAATTTTGGGATCCACCGAGACCCCAAACCCCCCAAATCCCCCCCAAAATCCCAAAATTTCCTCTGAAAATCCCAAAATTTCCCCCCAAAATCCCCAAATTTCCCCTCTAACGACTCCCAGAATTCCTAAAATTCCCAGAATTCCCGGAATTCCCAATTTTTGGGACCCACCGAGACCCCAAATCCCCAAATTTCCCCCCAAAATCCAAAAATTTCCCTCCAAAATCCCAAAATTTCCCCCCAAAATCCCAAATTTCCCCCCCAAAATCCCAAAATTTCCCCCCAAAACCCAAAATTTCCTCCGAAAATCCCAAAATTTCCCCCCAAAATCCCCAAATTTCCCCCGAATTTCCCCTCTAACAACTCCCAGAATTCCCAGAATTCCCAAAATTCCCAGAATTCCCAAATTTTGGGATCCACCGAGACCCCAAACCCCCCAAATCCCAAAATTTCCCCCCAAAATCCCCAAATTTCCCCTTCCCAACCCCTCTAACGACTCCCAGAATTCCTAAAATTCCCAGAATTCCAGGAATTCCCAATTTTTGGGACCCACCAAGACCCCAAATCCCAAAATCCCCCCCAAAATCCCCAAATTTCCCCCCAAAATCCCAAAATTTCCCCCAAAAATCCCAAAATTTCCCCCCAAAATCCCCAAATTTCCCCCAAATTTCCCCTCTAATGACTCCCAGAATTCCCAGAATTCCCAGAATTCCCAGAATTCCCAAATTTTGGGACCCACCAAGACCCCAAAGCCCCAAAATTCCCCCAAAATCCCAAAATTACCCCTCAAAATCCCCAAATTTCCCCCAAATTTCCCCTCTAACAATTCCCGGAATTCCCAGAATTCCCAAAATTCCCAGAATTCCCAAATTTTGGGACCCACCAAGACCCCAAAGCCCCAAAATTCCCCCAAAATCCCAAAATTTCCCCCCAAAATCCCAAAATTTCCCCCCAAAATCCCAAATTTTCCCCTTCCCAGCCCCTCTAACAACTCCCAGAATTCCCAGAATTCCCGGATTTCCCGGATTTCCCGGAATTCCCGGGATTCCTCACCGGGCCTCCTTTGTCTCCGGGTGCTCCGGGGGGTCCGGGGGGTCCGGGGCGTCCGGGGGGACCCACGGGACCCCCAGAGCCGGGAGAGCCCCCGGAGCCGGGAGAGCCCTGGGGGGGGAGGGGAGGAAGAGGATGAAGAGGATGAAGGGGATTATTGGCGGGAAAAAAAATTGGCGGGAAAAAGAATTGGCGGGAAAAAAAAATTGGTGGGAAAATTGGGGAAATGGAGGGGAAAAAATGGTGGGAAAATCGGGAAAATTCCTGGGAAAATGGCGGGAAAAAATGACGGGAAAATCGGGAAAAGGGCGGGAAAAAATGACGGGAAAATCGGGGAAATGGCGGGAAAAAATGGCGGGAAAAATGGTGGGGAAATGGCGGGAAAATCGGGAAAATGGCGGGAAAAAATGGCGGGAAAAATGGCGGGGAAATGGCGGGAAAATCGGGGAAATGGCGGGAATTATTGGTGGGGAAAATGGCGGGAAAATTAGGAAAATGGCGGGAAAAAATGGCGGGGAAAAATGGCGGGAAATTAGGGGAAAATGGCGGGGAACATGATGGGAAAATCGGGAAAATGGCGGGAAAAAATGGCGGGAAAATCGGGGAAATGGCGGGAAAAAATGGCGGGAAAATCGGGGAAATGGCGGGAAAAAATGGTGGGGAAAATGGCGGGAAAATGGCGGGAAAATAGGGGAAAATGGTGGGGGAAAATGGTGGGAAAAAATGGCGGGAAAAATGGTGGGAAAATCAGGGAAATGGCGGGAAAAAAATGGTGAGAAAATTGGGGAAATGACGGGGGGAAAAATGGTGGGAAAATCGGGGAAATGGCGGGAGAAAATGGCGGGAAAAATGGTAGGAAAATTGGGGAAATGGCGGGAAAAAATGGCGGGAAAAATGGTGGGGAAATGGCGGGAAAATCGGGGAAATGGTGGGGGGAAATGGCGGGAAAATAGGGGAAAATGGCGGGAAAAAATGGTGGGAAAATAGGGGAAAATGGTGGGGGAAAATGGCGGGAAAAATGGCAGGGAAAATGGTGGGAAAATCGGGGAAATGGCGGGAATTATTGGTGGGGAAAATGGCGGGAAAATAGGGGGAAATGGCGGGAAAAATGGCGGGAAAAAATGGCGGGAAAAATGGTGGGAAATTTGGGGAAATGGTGGGAAAATGGCGGGAAAAAATGGTGGGGAAAATGGCAGGAAAATCGGGGAAATGGTGGGAAAATGGTGGGAAAATAGGGAAAATTTCAGGGGAAATGGCGGGAAAATCGGGGAAAATGGCAGGGGAAAATGGCGGGAAAAAATGGCGGGAAAATCGGAGAAATGGCGGGAAAAAATGGCGGGAAAAAATGGCGGGAAAATAGGGAAAATGGTGGGGGGAAATGGCGGGAAAATCGGGGAAATGGCGGGAAAAAATGGTGGGGAAAATGGCGGGAAAATGGTGGGAAAATGGCGGGGAAACGGCGGGAAAATCGGGACAATGGTGGGGGGAAATGGTGGGAAAAAATGGCGGGAAAATAGGGGAAAATGGTGGGGAAAAATGGCGGGAAAAAATGGCGGGAAAATCGGGGAAATGGCGGGAATTATTGGTGGGGAAAATGGCGGGAAAATAGGGGAAAATGGTGGGGAAAATGGAGGGAAAAATGGTGGGAAAATCAGGGAAATGGTGGGAAAATGGCGGGAAAATTGGGGAAAATGGAGGAAAATGGAGGGGAAAAATGGTGGGGAAAATGGTGGGAAAATCAGGGAAATGGCGGGAAAATCGGGAAAATGGTGGGGGGAAATGGAGGGAAAAAATGGCGGGAAAATCGGGGAAATGGCGGGAAAAAATGGTGGGGAAAATGGCGGGAAAATCAGGAATTATTGGCGGGAAAATCGGGGAAATGGCGGGAAAAAATGGGAAAAAATGGGGGAAAAAATGGCGGGGAAATGGCGGGAAAATGGTAGGGGAAAATGATGGGAAAATCGGGGAAATGGCGGGAATTATTGCCGGGAAAATCGGGAATTACTGGTGGGAAAATTGGGAATTATTACTGCGAAAAAAGGGAATTATTGGCGGGAAAAAATGGCGGGAAAATCGGGAAAATGGCGGGAAAAAATGGCGGGAAAATAGGGAAAATGGCGGGAAAATCGGGGAAAAAGGGCGGGAATTATTGCCGGGAAAATCAGGAGTGGAATTCCCGGGAAAATGGGGGTGGAAAAAAGGGGATTTTGGGGCTGAATCCCAGGATTTTGGGCAGGAATTCCAGGATTTTGGGGCTGAATCCTGGGAATTTGGGCTGAATTCCAGGATTTTGACAGGAATTCCAGGATTTGGGGCAGAAATTCTGGGATTTGGGGTAGGAATTCCAGGATTTTGGGCTGGAATTCCAGGATTTGGGGCTGAATTCCAGGATTTTGACAGGAATTTCAGGAATCTGGGGCTGGAATTCCAGGGTTTTTGGCAGAAATTCTGGGATTTGGGGCTGAAATCCCAGGATTTTGGGTCAGAATTCCAGGATTTGGGGCTGAATCCCAGAATTTGGGGCTGATTTCTGGGAATTTGGGCTGGAATTCCAGGATTTTTGGCAGAAATTCTGGGATTTTTTGGGGCTGAATTCCAGAATTTTTGGGGCTGAATCCCAGGAATTGGGGCTGAAATCCCGGGATTTTTGGCAGGAATTCCAGGATTTTGGGCAGAAATTCTGGGATTTGGGCCAGAATTCCAGGATTTTTGGCCAGAATTCCAGGATTTTGGGCCAGAATTCCAGGAATTTGGGGCTGATTTCTGGGAATTTGGGCCGGAATCCCAGGATTTGGGGCTAAATCCAGGGATTTTTTGCAGGAATTCCAGGAATTTGGGGCTGGAATTCCAGGATTTTGGGCAGGAATTCCAGGATTTTGGGGCAGGAATTCCAGGATTTGGGTCAGAATTCCAGGATTTTGGTCAGAATTCCAGGATTTTGGGTCAGAATTCCAGGATTTTGGGCCAGAATTCCAGGATTTTGGGGCAGAATTCCAGGATTTTGGGGCAGAATTCCAGGATTTTGGGGCTGAATCCCTGGATTTTGGGCTGGAATTCCAGGATTTGGGTCAGAATTCCAGGATTTTGGGGCTGAATCCTGGGATTTTGGACAGGAATTCCGGGATTTTGGGCCAAAATTCCAGGATTTTGGGGCTGAATCCTGGGAATTTGGGCTGGAATCCCAGGATTTGGGGCTAAATCGAGGGATTTTTGGCAGGAATTCCAGGAATTTGGGGCTGGAATTCCAGGGTTTTTGGCAGAAATTCTGGGATTTGGGTCAGAATTCCAGGATTTTGGGTCAGAATTCCGGGATTTTGGCCGGAATTCCGGGATTTTTCCAACTCACCGCCGGCCCGGGAGGTCCCGCGGGTCCCTCGGATCCTTTCAAGCCTCCCCCTCCCTGGAAAAGAAAAATTCCCGGGAATTTTAGGCCGGGAATTTTCCAGGATTTTTTTTTTTTCCAGGAATTTTTTTCCCAGAATTTTTTGGGAATTTTTTGGGATTTTTTTGGGAATTTTTTGGGATAACTGACGGGAATTCCGGGAAGGCCTCGCTCTCCTGGGAATCCTCGGAATCCGGCGGGGCCGTCCTTGCCCGGGGGGCCCGAAGGACCCGGATCGCCCTAAAATTCGGGAAAAACACCAAAAAAATCGGGAATTCTGGGATTTTCTGGGAGTTTCCAGAAAATTCCCGGTTTTTGGAGGCGTTGGGAATGGGAATTTTCACTCCTGGATTCACGAAATTCCCAAAATTCCACAAATTTTTGAGGCACCGGGACACCAAACCCCCCCAAAATCCCGGAATTTTCCCCCCAAATTCCCAAATTTTCCCCCAAATTCCCAAAATTCCAGAATATTCCTGAAATTCCTGAATTTTCAGGGACACCCAGCCCCCAAAATTCCCAAATTTCCCGCCCCAATCTCCCAAAAAATCCCAAAAATTCCCTGAAAATTCCCCAAAACTTCCCCAAAATCCCTGAAAATTCCCAAAAAATCCCTGAAATCCCCAAGAATTTCCCAAAATCCCCAAAACCCCCAGAAATTCCCAAAAATTCCCTGAAAACCCCCAAAATCCCACAAAAATCCCCCAAAATCCCTCAAAATTCCCTCAAAATTCCCAGAATTCCTAAAATCCCCTGAAAATTCCCAACATTTTTCCCAAAATTCCCCAAAAATCCCCAAAAATCCCCAAAAATTCCCCAAAAATTCCCAGAATTCCCAAAAATCCCCCAAAATTCCAAAAAAATCCCCAAAAAATCCCCAAAATTACCAAAAATTCCCCAAAATTCCCCAAAATTCCCAAAAATCCCCCAAAACTCCCAAAAATTTCCCCAAAAATTCCCCAAAATTCCCCAAAATTCCCAGAATTCCCAAAAATCCCCAAAAAATCCCCCAAATCCCCAAAACTCACCCCAAATCCCCCAAAATTCCCCAAAAATTCCCCAAAATTCCCCAAAATCCCCCCAAAATCCCAAGATTCCCCCAAAATCCCCAAAAATTCCCTGAAATTCCCAAAAAATTCCCAGAATTCCCAAAAAATCCCCCCAAATTCCCAAAAATCCCCCAAAATTCCAAAAAATTCCCAAAAAATTCCCAAAACTCCCCAAAATCCCCCAAAATCCCCCAAAATTCCCCCAAAATTCCCCAAAATTCCCAAAAAATTCCCAGAATTCCCAAAAAATTCCCCAAAATTCCCCAAAATTCCCCCAAAATTCCCCAAAATTCCCCAAAAATTCCCCAAAACTCCCCAAAAATCTCCCCAAAATTCCCAAAATCCCCCCCAAAAATCCCCAAAATTCCCTGAAAATTCCCAAAAATTCCCCCAAAAATCCTCCCAAAATCCCCCAAAATCCCCCAAAATTCCCCAAAAATTCCCCAAAATTCCCAAAAAATTCCCAGAATTCCCAAAAAATTCCCCAAAATCCCCCAAAATTCCCTGAAAATTCCCAAAAATTCCCCCAAAAATCCTCCCAAAATCCCCCCAAAATCCCCCAAAATTCCCCAAAACTCCCCAAAATTCCCAAAAATTCCCAGAATTCCCCAAAATTCCCGGAATTCCCGACCTTGGCTCCGTCCTTTCCGGGGGTTCCGGGCAGTCCCTGCTCTCCGGGGGGTCCGGGGGGTCCTGGGTGGCCCCTCCCCCCCAGCGGCCCCGACTCTCCCGGTGATCCCTAAAAAAAATTGGGAATTTTGGGGGAATTTGGGGAATTTTTGGGAATTTTTTGGGATTTTTTGGGGATTTTTTGGGAATTTTTTGGGAATTTTTTTGGGAATTTTGGGGGGGGGTCTCACCTGAGCTCCGACCACGCCCGGGGGGCCGGGGGGGCCCGGCTTGCCTTGGAATCCCTGGAAATTTGGGAATTTGGGGGGAAATTTGGGAATTTTGGGGGGAATTTGGGAATTTTGGGGGAAAATTTGGGAATTTTGGGGAGGATTTGGGGGGGAAATTTGGGAATTTTAGGGAGAATTTAGGGAATTTTGGGGAAAAAAAGGAGGAATTTGGGATGGATTTTAAGGGGAAATTTGGGAATTTTGGGAGAAAATTTGGGAATTTGGGGGGAATTTGGGAATTTTGGGGGGAATTCGGGAATTTTAGGGGGAATTTAGGGAATTTTGGGGAAAAAAGGAGGAATTTGGGATGATTTTAAGGGGAAATTTGGGAATTTTGGGAGAAAATTTGGGAATTTTGGGGGGATTTTGGGAATTTTGGGGGAATTTTGGGGGGATTTGAGGGGAAATTTGGGAATTTTGGGGGAATTTTTGGGATTTTGGGGGAGATTTGGGAATTTGGGGGAATTTAGGGGGATTTGGGGGGATTTTGGGAATTTTTGGGGGAATTTGGGAATTTTGGGGGGATTTGAGGGGAAATCTGGGAATTTTGGGGGAATTTTTGGGATTTTGGGGGGGATTTGGGAATTTTTTGGGGGGATTTGGGGGGAAATTTGGGGGAAATTTGGGAATTTTGGGGGGGAATTTGGGAATTTTGGGGGGATTTGGGGAATTTTTGGGGGGATTTGGGGAATTTTTGGGGGGAAATTTGGGAATTTTGGGATATTTTGGACTCGGGGATTTTGGGGCTTTTCCAAGAAGAATTTTTGGGAATTCTGGGTGGGATTTTGGGGGAAATTTGGGATTTTGGGGGGATTTGGGAATTTTAGGGGGAAATTTGGGGATTTTGGGTAATTTGGGAGGGATTTTAGGGGGAAATTTGGGATTTTTGGAGGTTTTTTTAAGGGAATTTTGGGGTTTTTGGGGTTTTTTTGGGGAGAAATTTGGGGAATTTTGGGATATTTTAAACTCAGGGATTTTGGGGCTTTTCCAAGAAGAATTTTTGGGAATTTCTGGGCAGGATTTTGGGTGAAATTTGGGATTTTTGGGGGTTTTTTTTGAGGAAATTTGGGTTTTTTTAAAGGGAATTTTGGGGGTTTTTGGGATATTTGGAACTCAGGGATTTTGGGGCTTTTCCAAGAAGAATTTTTGGGAATTCTGGGCTGGATTTTGGGTGAAATTTGGGCTATTTTGGGTCACTCACGGCGTCTCCTCTCTGCCCGGGGTGTCCGGGAATTCCGTCCTTTCCTGGGGGTCCCTTGGAAAACCCAAAAATTCCCCTCAGGATGGGCTCAAATCTCGGGAAAATCCCAAATTTTCCCAAAATTTCAGGATTTTCCCCAAATTCTGGAGCTTTTCCCATTTTGGGGGAATTTCCCCTCATTTTTTCCAATTTTTTTTCCTCAATTTTTGGACATTTTTAACCAAATTTTGGGGATTTTTTTCCCCTTTTTTGAGATTTTTTTCCCCCAATTCTTGGTCATTTTTAACCAAATTTTTGGATTTTTTCCCAATTTTGGGTTTTTTTTCCTCTTTTTTGAGATTTTTTTCCCAATTTAGGATTTTTTGAGATTTTTTTCCCAATTTTGGATTTTTTTTCCATTTTTGGGATTTTTTTCCTCATTTTGGGGGGATTTTCCCCCATATTTTGGAAGATTTTTCCCCAATTTTTGGAACTTTTTAACCAAATATTTGTATTTTTTCCCTTTTTTAAAATTTTTTCCCCATTTTTGGCAATTTTTTCCCATTTTCAGGAGATTTTCCCCCAATTTGGGGATTTTTTCCCCATTTTGGGGGAATTTTCCCCTCATTTTTTTCAATTTTTTTTCCTCAATTTTTGTTCATTTTTAACCAATTTTTTTTGTTTTTTTCCCAATTTTGGGGGTTTTTTTCCTCTTTTTTGAGATTTTTTCCCCATTTTTGGGATTTTTCCCCCAATTTCAGATTTTTTTCCCAATTTTGGACTTTTTTCCCAATTTTTGAGGATTTTTTTCCTCATTTTGGGGGGATTTTTTTTCCTCATTTTTTTCCAAGTTTTTTCCCCAATTTTTTTTGTAATTTTTAACCAAATTTTTATATTTTTTCCCTTTTTTTAAATTTTTTTTTCCCCATTTTTGGCGATTTTTTCCCATTTTGGGGGATTTTTCCCCTCATTTTTTTCAATTTTTTTTCCTCAATTTTTGGACATTTTTAACCAATTTTTTGGGATTTTTTCCCAATTTTGGGGTTTTTTTTTCCTCTTTTTTGAGATTTTTTTCCCATTTTTGGGAATTTTTCCCCAATTTGGGGATTTTTTCCCCAATTCTGGATTTTTTTTCCCATTTTTGGTGGATTTTCCCTTTTTTTTGGAAGTTTTTTCCTCGATTTTTGGGCATTTTAAACCAAATTTTGGGGATTTTTTTCCCCTTTTTTGAGATTTTTTTCCCCCAATTTTTGTTCATTTTTAACCAAATTTTTGGGTTTTTTCCCAATTTTGGGGTTTTTTTCCTCTTTTTTGAGATTTTTTCCCCAATTTTTGTATTTTTTTCCCATTTTTGGATTTTTTTCCCCATTTTTGGGATTTTTCTCCCCAATTTAAGATTTTTTTTCCCATTTTTTCAAATTTTTTTATTTTGTTTGATTTTTTTTCCCCAATTTTTATATTTTTTTCCCCAAATTCTGGAGCTTTCCCCATTTTGGGGGAATTTTCCCCCATTTCTTTCCAGTTTTTTTCCTCAATTTTTGGACATTTTTAACCAAATTTTTGGATTTTTTCCCAATTTTTTGTGTTTTCTCCCCAATTTTTCTATTTTTTTCCCATTTTTGGGATTTTTTTCCCATTTTTGGGATTTTTTTTCCCATTTTGGGGGGATTTTCCCCCTTTTTTTGAAGTTTTTTTCCTCAATTTTTTTGTCATTTTAAACCAATTTTTTTGCTTTTTTTCCTCTTTTTTTTTTTTTTTTAATTTTTTCCCATTTTTGGGATTTCTTCCCCCAATTTTCAGGATTTTTCCCAATTTTTTGCAGTTTTTTCCCCCCGATTTTTGCACTTTTCTCCCCAAATTTCATCCCCCCCCCCCAATTTTGCTTATTTTCCCCAAAACTTCAGGTTTTCCCCAAAATTTTGGTTTTTTCCCACAATTATGTTTTTTTCCCCAAAAAATTTCAATTTTTCCCCCCCAAAAATTCGGGTTTTTTCCCCCCAATTTCAGGTTTTTCCCCAAAATTTCATTTTTTTCCCCAAAATTTTGGTTTTTCCCCAAAAAATTCAGGTTTTTCCCCAAAATTTCTTTTTTTTTCCCCAGAAAATTTTTTCTTCCACAATTTTTATTTTTTCCCCAAAATTTTGGTTTTGTCCTAAACTTTTGGGTTTTAACCCCAAAATTTTGATTTTTCCCCAAAATTTTGGTTTTTTCCCCCCAAAATTTCGGGTTTTTCCCCCCAATTTCAGGTTTTTCCCCAAAATTTCGGTTTTTTCCCACAATTATGGTTTTTTCCCAAAAAAATTCATTTTTTTCCCCAAAATTTCATTTCATTTTTCCCCAAAATTTCTTTTTTTTCCCCAGAAAATTTTGTTTTTCTCCCACAATTTCTTTTTTTTTTCTGAAAATTTGGGGTTTTTCCCCAAATTTGGGGTTTTTTGCCCCAAAATTTTGGTTTTTTCCCAAAATTTGGGGTTTTTGCCCCAAAATTTGGGGTTTTTTTGGTACTCACGGGGGGCCCTTTGGGGCCGGGGAATCCGTTCGGGCCCTGGGGGCCGGGGCTGCCCTGGGGGGAAGAGATTCCAAAAAGAATTCCCAAAAATTCCCAAAAATTCCCAAAAATTCCCCAAATCCCATCCCAAAAAAACCCAAAAATAATAAAAAAAAAAATCCCCCCAAAATTCCCCAAAAATTCCCAAAATCCCGTCCAAAAAAACCCTAAAAATAATTAAAAAAATGCCCCAAAATTCCCCCAAAATCCTGTCCCAAAAAATCCAAAAATTCCCTAAAAAACCCAAAAATCCGATCCCCAAAAACCCCAAAATCCCCCTCAAAAAAAATCCCTAAAAATTCCCAAAAATATTCCCAAAAATGTTCCCAAAAATTCCCAAAAATTCAAAAAAAAATCCCTCAAAATTCCCTCAAAATCTTCCTCAAATTCCCCAAAAAATTCCCAAAAATTCCCCAAATCCCGTCCCAAAAATTCCCAAAAATTCCCCAAAAATTCCCCAAAATCCCAGTCCAAAAATTCCCAAAAATTCCTAAAAATCCTGTCCCAAAAAACCCCAAAAATTCCCCAAAATCCCATCCCAAAAAACCCCAAAAATTCCCAAAAAATCCCATCCCAAAAAGCCCCCAAAAATTCCCCCAAATTCCAAAAAATCCCCAAAAATCCCATTCCAAAAATTCCCCCAAATTCCCAAAATCCTGTCCCAAAAATTCCCAAAAATCCCATCCCAAGAATTCCCAAAAATTCCCAAAATTCCCCAAATCCCATCCCAAAAAAACCTAAAAATTCCCCAAAATCCAGTCCCAAAAATTCCCAAAAAATTCCCAAAAATTCCCCAAAATCCAGTCCCAAAAATTCCAAAAAATTCCCAAAATTCCCCAAATCCCGTCCCAAAAAAACCTAAAAATTCCCAAAAATCCCATCCCAAGAATTCCCAAAAATTCCCCAAAATTCCCCAAAATCCTGTCCCAAAAAACCCCAAAAATTCCCAAAATTCCCCCCCAAAATCCCCCCAAAATTCCCAAAAAATTCCCCCCAAATTTTCCCAAATTCCCAAAAATTCCAGGTTGGAATCCACCCAAAATTCCCCCCAAATCCCACCCAGGAATTCCCAAAATTCCCAAATTTCCACCCCAAACCTCCCAAAATTCCCAAAAATTCCCCAAATTCCTGGCTGGGACCACCCAAAATTCCCGATTTTTATTGGAAAATCCCTAAATCCCCCCCAGAAAATCCCAAAATTCCCAAATTTCAACCCCAAACCCTCAAAAAATTCCCCAAAATTCCCCAAAATTCCCAAAACTCTCAAAAATTCCCAAAAATTCCCAAAATTTGGGACTGAAACCCCCCAAAATTCCCAATTTTTATTGGAAAATCCCCAAAATTCCAATGGAAATCCCCAAAATTCCCCCCAGAAAATCCCAAAATTCCAAAATTTCCACCCCAAACCCTCCAAAAATTCCCAAAAAATTCCCAAAACTCTCAAAAATTCCCAAAAATTCCCAAAAATTCCCAAAAATTCCCAAAAATTCCCAAAAATTCCCAAAATTTGGGACTGGACCCCCCCCAAAATTCCCGATTTTTACCCAGGAAATCCCAAAATTCCCACAAAATTCCCCCCAGAAAATCCCAAAATTCCCAAATTTCCACCCCAAACCCTCCAAAAATTCCCAAAAATTCCTAAAAATTCCCAAAAATTCCCAAAAATTCCCAAAAATTCCCAAAATTTGGGACTGGAAACCCCCAAAATTCCCGATTTTTATTGGAAAATCCCCAAAATTCCAATGGAAATCCCCAAAATTCCCCCCAGAAAATCCCAAAATTCCAAAATTTCCACCCCAAACCCTCCAAAAATTCCCAAAAAATTCCCAAAACTCTCAAAAATTCCCAAAAATTCCCAAAAATTCCCAAAAATTCCCAAAAATTCCCAAAATTTGGGACTGGACCCCCCCCCAAATTCCTGATTTTTATCCAGGAAATCCCAAAATTCCCACAAAATTCCATCCAGAAAATCCCAAAATTCCCAAATTTCCACCCCAAACCCTCCCAAAATTCCCAAAAATTCCCCAAAATTCCCCAAAATTCCTAAAAATTCCCAAAAATTCCCAAAATTTGGGACTGGAACCCCCCAAAATTCCTGATTTTTATTGGAAAATCCCCAAAATTCCCCCCAAAAAATCCCAAAATTCCCAAATTTCCAGCCCAAACCCTCCCAAAATTCCCAAAAATTCCCAAAAATTCCCAAAAATTCCCAAAATTTGGGACTGGAACCCCCCAAAATTCCCAATTTTTATCCAAGAAATCCCAAAATTCCCACAAAATTCCCCCCAGAAAATCCCAAAATTCCCAAATTTCCACCCCAAACCCTCCCAAAATTCCCAAAAATTCCCCAAAATTCCCCAAAATTCCTAAAAATTCCCAAAAATTCCCAAAATTTGGGACTGGAACCCCCCAAAATTCCTGATTTTTATTGGAAAATCCCCAAAATTCCCCCCAAAAAATCCCAAAATTCCCAAATTTCCAGCCCAAACCCTCCCAAAATTCCCAAAAATTCCCAAAAATTCCCAAAAATTCCCAAAATTTGGGACTGAAACCCCCCAAAATTCCCGATTTTTATCCAGGAAATCCCAAAATTCCCACAAAATTCCACCCAGAAAATCCCAAAATTCCCAAATTTCCACCCCAAACCCTCCCAAAATTCCCAAAAATTCCTAAAAATTCCCAAAAATTCCCAAAAATTCCCAAAATTTGGGACTGGAACCCCCCAAAATTCCCGATTTTTATTGGAAAATCCCCAAAATTCCAATGGAAATCCCCAAAATTCCCCCCAAAAAATCCCCAAATTCCCAAATTTCCACCCCAAACCCTCCCAAAATTCCCAAAAATTCCCAAAAATTCCCAAAAATTCCCAAAAATTCCCAAAATTTGGGACTGGAACCCCCCAAAATTCCCGATTTTTATCCAAGAAATCCCAAAATTCCCACAAAATTCCCCCCAGAAAATCCCAAAATTCCCAAATTTCCACCCCAAACCCTCCCAAAATTCCCAGAAATTCCCAAAAATTCCCAAAAATTCCCAAAATTCCTGGCTGGGACCACCCAAAATTCCCAATTTTTATTGGAAATTCCCAAAATTCCCACCAGAAAATCCCAAAATTCCCAAATTTCCACCCCAAACCCTCCCAAAATTCCCAAAAATTCCTAAAAATTCCCAAAAATTCCCAAAATTTGGGACTGGAACTCCCCAAAATTCCCGATTTTTACCCAGGAAATCCCAAAATTCCCACAAAATTCCCCCCAGAAAATCCCAAAATTCCTAAATTTCCACCCCAAACCCTCCAAAAATTCCCAAAAATTCCTAAAAATTCCCAAAAATTCCCAAAAATTCCCAAAATTCCTGGCTGGGACCACCCAAAATTCCCAATTTTTATTGGAAATTCCCAAAATTCCCACCAGAAAATCCCAAAATTCCCAAATTTCCACCCCAAACCCTCCCAAAATTCCCAAAAATTCCTAAAAATTCCCAAAAATTCCCCAAAATTCCTAAAAATTCCCAAAAATTCCCAAAAATTCCCAAAATTTGGGACTGGAACCCCCCAAAATTCCCAATTTTTATTGGAAAATCCCCAAAATTCCAATGGAAATCCCCAAAATTCCCCCCAAAAAATCCCCAAATTCCCAAATTTCCACCCCAAACCCTCCAAAAATTCCCAAAAATTCCCAAAAATTCCCAAAAATTCCCAAAAATTCCCAAAAATTCCCAAAATTTGGGACTGGAACCCCCCAAAATTCCCGATTTTTATCCAAGAAATCCCAAAATTCCCACAAAATTCCCCCCAGAAAATCCCAAAATTCCCAAATTTCCACCCCAAACCCTCCCAAAATTCCCAAAAATTCCCAAAATTCCCAAAATTTGGGACTGGAACCCCCCAAAATTCCTGATTTTTATTGGAAAATCCCCAAAATTCCAATGGAAATCCCCAAAATTCCACCCAAAAAATCCCAAAATTCCCAAATTTCAACCCCAAACCATCCAAAAATTCCCAAAAAATTCCCAAAACTCTCAAAAATTCCCAAAAATTCCCCAAAATTCCCAAAATTTGGGACTGGAACCCCCCAAAATTCCCGATTTTTATCCAGGAAATCCCAAAATTCCCACAAAATTCCATCCAGAAAATCCCAAAATTCCCAAATTTCCACCCCAAACCCTCCCAAAATTCCCAGAAATTCCCAGAATTCCCAAAATTCCCGGAATTCCGGGAAAACTCACGCTCTCTCCGGGGGGTCCGTGGGGGCCGTCGCTCCCGGAAATTCCCTGGAATTTTTTTTGGGAAGAAAAAAGCGGGAAAAGGAAATTTTGGGGGGATTTTGGTAAAATCCTGAAATTCCATCCCCAAAAAATTCCCAAATCCCTCGGAAATGCCAAAATTCCATCGGAAATTCCCAAAATCTCCCTGAAAATTCCTGAAATTCCCGGAATTCCCCTCAAAATATTCCCAAAATTCACCCAAATTCCCCAAAATTCCCAAAATTCCCCCCAAAATTCCCAAAAATTCCCAAAATTCCCCCCAAAATTTTCCAAATCTCCCCCAAAATTCCCAGAATCCCCAAAAACCTCCCAAAAATTCCCAAAAAAGTCCCCAAATCCCCCCAAATCTCCAGAAATTCCCAAAATTTCCCCAAAATTCTCAGAAATCCTCCCAAAAATCCCCAAAAATCCTCAAAAATTCCCAAAATTCCCAAAAATTTCAAAAAAATTCCCAAAATCCCCCAAAATTTCCCCAAATTCCCTGGAATTCCCAAATTTCGCCCCCAAAATCCTCAAAATTCCCCCCAAAATTCCCCAAAAATTCCCAAAAATCCCTGAAAATTCCCTGGAATCCCCAAAAATCCCCAGAATTCCCAAAAATCCCCAAAAATTCCCCCCCAAATCCCCAAAATATCCCCAAAAAAATCCCCAAAAATTCCTGAAAATTCCAAGGAAATCCCTGGAGTTCCCAAAAATCCCCAGAATTCCCAAAAATCCCTGAAATTCCCAAAAATCCCTGGAATTCCCAAAATTCTCACCAAAAATCCTCAAAATTCCCCCCAAAACTCCCAAAAAACCCCAAGAATTCCCAAAAATTCCCAGAAAATCCCTGGAATTCCCCAAAATCCCCAAAATATCCCCAAAAAAATCCCAAAAATCCCAAAAAATTCCCAAAAAATTCCCAAAAAATTCCCCCGAAATCCCTGAAAATTCAAAAAAAATCCCTGGAATTCCCAAAAATCCCTGGAATTCCCAAAATTTAAAAAAAAAACTAAAAAATCCCCCCCAAATTCCCAAAAATTCCCTAAAAATTCCCCCCCAAAATCCCTGAAAATTCCCAGAAAATCCCTGGAATTCCCAAAAATCCCCGGAATTCCCAAAATTCCCAAAAAAATCCCCAAAAAATCCCAAAAAATCCCAAAAAATCCCCAAAAATCCCAAAAATTCCCTAAAAATGCCAAAATATCCCAAAAAAACTCCCAAAAAATCCCCAAAAATCCCTGAAAATTCCCAGAAAATCCCTGGAATTCCCAAAAATACCCAGAATTCCCAAAATTCCCAAAAAAATCCCAAAAAAATCCCAAAAAATTCCCAAAAAATCCCCAAAAATTCCCCCAAAATTCCCAAAATATCCCCAAAAAACTCCCAAAAATCCCAAAAATTCCCAAAAAAATCCCAAAAATTCCCAAAAAATCCCAAAAATTTCCAAAAAATCCCAAATATTCCCAAAAATCCCCGGAATTCTCAAAATTCCCCAAAAAATCCCCAAAAATTCCAAAAAATAAAAAAAAAAATCCCTAAAAATCCCAAAAAATTCCCTAAAAATCCCAAAATATCCCCCAAAAAAATCCCAAAAATATCCCAAAAAATCCCCAAAAAATCCCTAAAAATCCCAAAATATCCCCAAAAAACTCCCAAAAATTCCCCAAAAAATCCCAAAAAAATTCCAAAAAATCCCTGGAATTCCCAAAACCCCCAGAATTCCCAAAATTCAAAAAAAAATCCCAAAAAAATCCCAAAAAATCCCAAAAAAATCCCTAAAAATCCCAAAAAATTCCCTAAAAATCCCAAAATATCCCCCAAAAAAATCCAAAAAAATCCCAAAAATCCCAAAAAATCCCAAAAAATCCCAAAAATTCCCAAAAAATCCCAAATATTCCCAAAAATTCCCGGAATTCCCGGAATTCCCACCTTGGCTCCGACTTTTCCGGTGGCTCCGCGAGGTCCCCGCTGCCCCCTGGGACCCTGTGGGGAGGGAGGGGGGAGGGGCTCAGGTCGAGAATTCCCAAATTTCCCGGTGGAATTTTGGGAATTTTGGGAATTTTGGGAATTTCGGGGATTCTGGAACTCACGGAGGGGCCGCGCTCCCCCCTGGGCCCCGATTTTCCTGAAAATCCCTGGAAAAAAATGGGGAAAGTTGGGAAAATTGGGAATTTTGGGGGAATTTTGGGGATTTTTGGGGATTTTTTGGGAATTTTTGGGGAATTTTTTGGGGAATTTTTTGGTAATTTTTGGGGAAATTTTTGGGAATTTTTGGGATTTTTTGGGGGAATTTTTGGGGAAATTTTTGGGATTTTTTTGGGAATATTTTGGGAATTTTTGGAATTTTGGAGGGGGAGGGGTTGGAAAATTTGGGAATTTTGGGGGATTTTTGGGAATTTTTGGGATTTTTTTTTAATTTTTGGGAATTTTGGGGGAATTTTTTGGGAATTTTTGGGATTTTTTTGGAATTTTTTGGGAATTTTTTGGGAATTTTGGAGGGGGAGAGGATGGAAAATTTGGGAATTTTGGGGAATTTTTTGGAATTTTTGTGGAATTTTTGTGGAATTTTTGGGGAATTTTTTGGGGAATTTTTGGGGAATTTTTTGGGAATTTTGGAGGAATTTTTTGGGAATTTTTTGGGATTTTTTTGGGAATATTTTGGGAATTTGGGGGGAATTTTTTGGGGAATTTTTGGGGAATTTTTTTGGAATTTTTTGGGGAATTTTTTGGGAATTTTGGGGGAATTTTTGGGAATTTGGGAAATTTGAGGGGGAGGGGTCAGAAAATGTGGGAATTTTGGGAATTTTTGGGATTTTTTGGGGGGATTTTTTGGATTTTTTGGGGAATTTTTGTGATTTTTTGGGAATTTTGGGGGAATTTTTTTTTAAATTTTTTTGGAATTTTGGGGGAATTTTTTTGGGAATTTTTGGGGAATTTTTGGGGAATTTTGGGAATTTTTGGGAATTTTGGGGGAATTTTTTGGGGATTTTTTGGGGAATTTTTTGGGAATTTTTTGGGAATTTTTTGGGAATTTTTTGGGGAATTTTTTTGGAATTTTTGGGGAATTTTTGGGAATTTTTGGGAATTTTTGGGGAATTTTTTGGGAATTTTTTGGGAATTTTTTGGGAATTTTGTGGGAATTTTTGGGGGAATTTTTTGGGAATTTTTTGGGAATTTTTTGGGAATTTTGGGGGGAATTTTTGGGAATTTTTTGGGAATTTTGGGGGAATTTTTTGGAAAATTTTTTGGGAATTTTTGGGGAATTTTTTGGGAATTTTTGGGGAATTTTTGGGGGAATTTTTGGGAATTTTTTGGGAATTTTGGGGGAATTTTTTGGAAAAATTTTTGGGAATTTTTGGGGAATTTTTTGGGAATTTTTGGGGAATTTTTTGGGATTTTTTTGGGAATATTTTGGGAATTTTTGGGGAATTTTTGGGGGAATTTTTTGGGAATTTTTTGGGAATTTTTGGGGGAATTTTTTGGGAATTTTGGGGGAATTTTGTGGCAATTTTGGGGGAATTTTTGGGGAATTTTTTGGGGAATTTTTTGGGAATTTTTGGGGAATTTTTTGGGGAATTTTTGGGGAATTTTTTGGGATTTTTTTGGGAATTTTGGGGGAATTTTTGGGGAATTTTTTGGGAATATTTTGGGAATTTTGGGGGGAATTTTTTTGGAATTTTTTGGGAATTTTGGGGGGAATTTTTTGGGAATTTTTTGGGGAATTTTTGGGGAATTTTTTGGGAATTTTTGGGGAATTTTTTTGGAATTTTTTGGGGAATTTTTGGGGAATTTTTTTGGAATTTTAGGGCAATTTTTTGGAATTTTTTTGGGAATTTTTGGGGAATTTTTGGGGGGAATTTTGGGGGGAATTTTTGGGAATTTGGGAAATTTGAGGGGGAGGGGTCAGAAAATGTGGGAATTTTGGGAATTTTTGGGATTTTTTGGGGGGATTTTTTGGATTTTTTGGGGAATTTTTGTGATTTTTTGGGAATTTTGGGGGAATTTTTTTTTAAATTTTTTTGGAATTTTGGGGGAATTTTTTGGGGAATTTTTGGGGAATTTTTGGGGAATTTTGGGGAATTTTTGGGGAATTTTTTGGGAATTTTGGGGGAATTTTGGGGGAATTTTGGGAATTTTTGGGGAATTTTGGGAATTTTTGGGAATATTTTGGGAATTTTTTGGGAATTTTTGGGGGAATTTTTTGGGAATTTTTTGGGGAATTTTTTTGGAATTTTTTTGGAATTTTTTGGGAATTTTTTGGGAATTTTTTGGGAATTTTTTGGGGAATTTTTTGGGAATTTTTTTTGGCATTTTTGGGGAATTTTTTGGGGAATTTTTGGGGAATTTTGGGGGAATTTTTGGGAATTTGGGAAATTTGAGGGGGAGGGGTCAGAAAATGTGGGAATTTTTTTGGAATTTTTTGGGAATTTTGGGAATTTTGGGGGGTGGGGGAGGGACTCACCCTCGCTCCTTTCTCGCCGCTGCTGCCGGGAAATCCCGGGAATCCCTGAGAGCCCTGCGGGAAAAACGGGAATTTGGGGAGGGAAATTCGGGAATTTTGGGAGGAAATTTGGGAATTTTGGAGGAAATTTGGGATTTGGGAGGAATTTTGGGGATTTTGGGGGGAAATTTTGGGATTTGGGGAGAAAATTTGGGAATTTTTTGGGGAAATTTTGGGATTTGGGAGGGAAATTTGGGATTTTTCGGGGGAAATTTGGGAATTTTGGGGGGAAATTCGGGATTTGGGAAGAATTTGGGATTTTTAGGGGGAAATTTGGGATTTAGGGGGGAAATTTTGGGATTTGGGAGGGAAAATTTGGGAATTTTGGAGGAAAATTTGGGATTTGGGAGGAATTTGGGATTTAGGGGGAAATTTTGGGATTTGGGGAGAAAATTTGGGATTTAGGGGGGAAATCTGGGAATTTTGGGAGGGAAATCTGGGGATTTGGGAGGGAAAATTTGGAATTTGGGGTGGGAAATTTGGGATTTTTAGGGGGAAATTTGGGAATTTTGGGGGGAAATTCGGGATTTGGGAAGAATTTGGGATTTTTTTGGAGAAATTTTGGGATTTGGGGAGAAAATTTGGGAATTTTGGGGGGAAATTCGGGATTTGGGAAGAATTTGGGATTTTTTTGGAGAAATTTTGGGATTTGGGGAGAAAATTTGGGAATTTTGGGGGGAAAATTTGGAATTTTGGGGGGAAATTTGGGAATTTTGGGGGGAAATTCGGGATTTGGGAAGAATTTGGGATTTTTAGGGGGAAATTTTGGGATTTGGGAGAGAAAATTTGGGATTTGGGAGGAATTTTGGGGATTTGGGGGGAAAATTTGGAATTTTGGGGAGAAAATTCAGGATTTGGGGGAATTCAGGGAGAAAATTCAGGATTTTGAGGAGAAAATTTGGAATTTTGGGGTTTTTTTTTTCATTTTAAGGGATTTTAATGGGAATTTTTGGGGATTTTGTGGGAATTTTTTGGGAATCGGAGCCAGATTTGGGTGGAATTTTGGGAATTTTGGGAATTTTGGGAATTTTTGGGGTCTCACCTTGGGGCCCTGGCGCCCGGGGTATCCCGGCAATCCCGGAACTCCCAATTTTCCCTGTGGGAAAAATCCTGATGGAATTTGGGAATCCTCCCCTCCTCCCCCCCCAAAAATTGGAATTTTTTCCCAAATTTCCCCCCCTTCCCTTTTTTTCCTGCCAAAAAATTCCCATTTTTTCCCCTTTTCCCAAAAAATCCCCTTAAATCCCCCAAAAAATCCCAAAAAATCCCCAATTTTCCCCCAAAATTCCCATTTTCCCCCAAAAATCCCAATTTTTCCCCCCAAATTCCCATTTTCCCACCCCAAATTCCCCAATTTCCCCCCCAAATTCCCATTTTCCCCCCAAAATCCCAATTTTTCCCCCCGAAATTCCCATTTTTTCCCCAAAATTCCCATTTTCCCTCCCCTTTCCCCCCAAATTCCTGATTTTTCCCGATTTTCCTGATTTTTCCCCAATTTCAACTTTTCTCCTCCCCAAATTCCCAAAAATTCCCGATTTTCCCCCCAAATCCCAATTTCCCCCCCCAAAATTCCCAATTTCCCCCCAAAATTCCCATTTTTCCCCGCCAAATCCCCATTTTCCCCTCCCCAAAATCCCAATTTTTCCCCCCAAAATTCCCATTTTCCCCCCAAATCCCCAAATTTCCCCCCAAAATCCCCAATTTTCCCCCCAAAATTCCCAATTTCCCCCCAAAATTTCCCATTTTCCCTCCCAAACCTCCCCAAAATTCCTAATTTTTCCCATTTTCCCCCAAAAATCCCCATTTTCCCCCCAAAATTCCCAATTCCCCCCCAAATTTCCCAATTTTTCCCATTTTCCCCCCCAAAAAATCCCAATTTTCCCTCCAAAATTCCCAATTTTCCCCATTTTTTTTCCTCAAAATTCCAATTTTTCCCCCCAAAATTCCCATTTCCCCCCCAAATTCCCATTTCCCCCCAAAATTCCCGATTTTCCCCTCCAAAATTCCCATTTTTCCCATTTTTCCCGTTTTTTTCCCCATTTTCACCTTTTCCCCCCCAATTCCACCCAAAATTCCCATTTTCCCCCCAAAATTCCCATTTTTCCCCGCCAAATCCCCATTTTTTTTTCCCAAAATCCCCAATTTCCCCCCAAAATTCCCAATTTTCCCCCAAAATTCCCATTTTCCCGCCAATTTTTCCCATTTTCCCCCCCAAAATCCCCATTTTCCCCCCAAAATTCCCATTTTTCCCCCAAAATTCCCATTTTCCCCCCCAAATCCCCAAATTTTCCCCCAAAATCCCCAATTTTCCCCCCAAAATTCCCAATTTCCCCCCAAAATTCCCAATTTTCCCTCCAAAATTCCCAATTTTCCCCATTTTTTTTCCTCAAAATTCCAATTTTTTCCCCCCAAAATCCCCATTTCCCCCCAAATTCCCATTTCCCCCCAAAATTCCCGATTTTCCCCTCCAAAATTCCCATTTTTTCCCGTTTTTCCCATTTTTTCCCCATTTTCACCTTTCCCCCCCAATTCCACCCAAAATTCCCGTTTTTTCCCCCAAATTCCCATTTTTCCCTCCCCAAAATCCCAATTTTCCCTCCCCAAAATCCCAATTTTTCCCCCCAAAATTCCCATTTTTCCCCCCAAAATTCCCAATTTCCCCCCAAAATTCCCAATTTCCCCCCAAAATTCCCACTTTTCCCCTCCCATTTTCCCCCCAAAATTCCCAAAATTCCCATTTTTCCCCCCAAAAAATCTGAATTTTTCCCCCAAAATCCCCATTTTCCTCCCCAAAATCCCCAATTTTTCCCATTTTTCCCCCCATTTTCCCCCCAAATTCCCGATTTTTCCCATTTTTCCCATTTTTTCCCGTTTTTTCCCCATTTTCACCTTTTCCCCCCCAATTCCGGCCTCTCCGGGGTCTCCGGGGGGTCCCGAGCGCCCCTTGGGCCCCTCGGAGCCGTCGGAGCCGCGGGAGCCGGGAGCGCCCGGATCGCCCTGGAAACCGAGAAAAAACGGGAATTTTGGGGGGAAAAATGGGGATTTTGGGAAAAAAGGGAATTTTGGGGGGAAAAACGGGAATTTTGGGGGGAAAAATGGGGATTTTGGGGGGAAAAACGGGGATTTTGGGAAAAATGGGAATTTTGGGGAAAAAACTGGGAATTTTGGGGAAAAAACCGGGAATTTTGGGGAAAAAATGGGGAAAAAATGGGAATTTTGGGAAAATAAATGGGAATTTTGGGAGGAAAAATGGGAATTTTGGGGGGGAAAATGGGAGAAAAAATGGGAATTTAGGGAAAAATGGGAGAGGAAAAATGGGAATTTTGGGAGGAAAAATGGGAATTTTGGGGGGAAAAACGGGGATTTTGGGAAAAATGGGGATTTTGGGGGGAAAAAATGGGAATTTGGGGGAAAAAATGGAAATTTTGGGGGGAAAAAATGGGAATTTAGGGAAAAATGGGAGAAGAAAAGTGGGAATTTAGGGGAAAAAATGGGGATTTTGGGAGGAAAAATGGAAATTTGGGGGGGAAACAACCGGAATTTTAGAGAGAAATGGGAATTTTGGGAAAAACGGGAATTTTGGGGGGAAAAAGGGGAATTTGGGAGAAAAAATGGGAATTTTGGGAGGAAAAGTGGGGGAAAAATGGGAATTTTGGGAAAATAAATGGGAATTTGGGGAGGGAAAAATTGGAATTTTGGGAGAGAAATGGGAATTTTGGGAAAAACAGGAGAGGAAATGGGAATGTGGGGAGAAAATTGGGAAAAATGGGAATTTTGGGAAAAATGGGAGAGGAAAAATGGGAATTTGGGGAAATAAATGGGAATTTGGGGAGGGAAAATGGGAGAAAAAATGGGAAAAATGGAAGAAAAAAATGGGAATTCCAGGAAAATAAATGGGAATTTTGGGGAGAGAAACGGGAATTTTGGGAAAAAATGGAATTTTGGGGGGGAAAAGAGGGGGAAATGGGAAAAACGGGAGAAAAAAACGGGAATTTTGGGAAAATAAAAGGGAATTTGGGGAGGGAAATGGGGGAAAAATGGGATTTTTGGGAGGGAAATTTGGGGAATTTGGGGGAAATTTGGGATTTGGGAATTCCTGAATTTCTGGGATTCCCGGAATTCCCGGAATTCCCGGAATTCCCGACTCACCCGATCGCCTTTGACTCCAACATCGCCCTTGAATCCCGGAGCTCCTTCCTCGCCCTGCTCGGGAATGTTCCGGGAATTTTTGGGAATTTTTAAGGAATTTTTTAGGGAATTTTTTGGGATTTTTTGGGAATTTTAAAGGAATTTTTTAGGGAATTTTTTGGGATTTTTTGGGAATTTTTAAGGAATTTTTTAGGGATTTTTTGGGGATTTTTTTTGGGATTTTTTGGGAATTTTTTAAGGAATTTTTTAGGGATTTTTTGGGGATTTTTTTGGGATTTTTTGGGAATTTTTAAAGGAATTTTTTAGGGAATTTTTGGGAATCTTTTACGGAATTTTTGGGGGAATTTTTTGGGAATTTTTTGGGGATTTTTAAAAGATTTTTTGGGAAAATTTTTAGGGAATTTTTGAGAATTTTTAAAGGATTTTTTTAGGGATTTTTTTGGAATTTTGGGGGATTTTTGAAAGATTTTTAGGGAATTTTTTGGGAATTTTTGGGGGGATTTTAGAACGATTTTTAAAGGAATTTTTTTGGGAATTTTGGGAATTTTTAAAGGAATTTTTTAGGGAATTTTTTTGGAATTTTTTTGGGATTTTTAGAAGATTTTTAAAGGAATTTTTTTGGGAATTTTTGGGGATTTTTAAAAGATTTAAGAAAGATTTTTAAAGGAACTTTTTTTGGCATTTTTGGGAATTTTTAAAGGAATTTTTAGGGAATTTTTTGGGAATTTTTGGGGGGATTTTTAAAGGAATTTTTGGGGCATTTTTGGGAATTTTTAAGGAGTTTTTTTTTTATTTTTAAAAGATTTTTAAAGGAATTTTTTAGGGAATTTCGGGGATTTTTTTGAGATTTTTTTTTTTATATTTGTTGGAATTTATTTTGGAATTTTTGGGGGATTTTGGGGGTTTTTAAAGGAATTTTTTAGGGAATTTTTGGGAATCTTTTACGGAATTTTTGGGGGAATTTTTGGGGAATTTTGGGGGATTTTTTGGGATTTTTTGGGATTTTTTTGGATTTTTTTAGGATTTTTGTGGGAGTTTTGGAGGGGATTTTAGGGATTTTTTTGGGGATTTATTTTGGAAACTTTTTGGATTTTTTTTGAAATTTTTGGGGGATTTTTTGGGATTTTTTAAGGAATTTTTTAGGGAATTTTGGGAATTTTTTTTTATTTTTTGGGGGATTTATTTTGGAATTTTTCGGGGAGTTTTGGGAATTTTTTGGGAATTTTTAAAGGAATTTTTTGTGATTTTGGGGGGAATTTTTTTCAAATTTTTTGGGATTTATTTTGTGATTTATTTGGGAATTTTGGGGGGGAATTTTTGGGGAAATTTTTGGAATTTCTTGGAATTTTGGGGGATCTTTTTGGGATTTATTTTGGATTTTTTGGAATTTATTTGGAATTTTGGGGAGATTTTTTGGGGGAATTTTTTAGGAATTTTGGGCTGGGGGGGTTCCAATTTCCTTGGGAATTTTTGGAGGAATTCCTTGGGGAATTTTTGGGATTTTTTGGGAATGTTTTCAGGATTTCTTAGGGAATTTTTGGGAACTTTGGGGGCAATTTTTGGAGGAATTTTTGGGGATTTTCTTTTCATTTCTTGGGAATTTTTTGGGAATTTTTGGGGAATTTTTGAAGAATTTCTTGGGAATTTTGTTGGGATTTTTTGGGAATTTTTGGGGGAATTTTTGGGAATTTTGGGGGGAATTTCTTGGGAATTTTATTTTTAATTTCTGGGGGATTTTTTGGGGAATTTTGGGAATTTTTTGGGAATTTTTTGGGAATTTGGGGTGGGGGAGGGGCTCTCACCTTCTCCCCCTTGTGACCCTTCAGCCCCCGGATGCCGTCGATTCCCTGGAAAAACGGGAAAAATTGGGAAAAATTGGGAAAAATGGGGAAAAATGGGAAAAATGGGGAAAAATGGGAAAAATTGGGAAAAAATGGGAAAAATGGGGAAAAATGGGAAAAATTGGGAAAAAATGGGAAAAATGGAGAAAAATGGGGAAAAATTGGGAAAAATTGGGGAAAATGGGGAAAAAATTGGGAAAAAATTGGGAAAAATGGGGAAAAATTGGGAAAAAATGGGAAAAATGGGGAAAAGGGGGGAAATGGAAGGAAATTTGGGAAAAATTGGGAAAAATGGGAAAAAATTGGGAAAAATGGAGGAAAATTGGGGAAAAATGGGGAAAATTGGGAAAAATTGGGAAAAATGGGAAAAATTGGGAAAAATGGGGGGAAATGGGGAAAAATGGGGAAAAATGGGAAAATGGGAAGAAATTGGGGAAAAAATTGTGGAAAAATGGGGGGAAAAATGGGAAAATTTGGGGAAAAATGGGGGAAAATTGATGGAAAATTGGGAAAAAATGGGAAAAATTGGGAAAAATGGGGAAAAATTGGGAAAAATGGGGAAAAATGGGAAAATGGGGAAAATGGGAGGAAATTTGGGAAAATTTGGGAAAAATCTGGGAAAATTGAGGGGAAATTGGGAAGAACTTGGGGAAAATCTGGGGAAAATTGGGAAAAATTGGGAAAAATGGGGGAAATCAGGGAAAACCTGGGAATAAACAGGGAAAAATTGAAGGGAAATTGGGAAAAATCAGGGGAAATTTGGGAAAAATGGGGAAATTTGGGAAAAAAACAGGAAAAGTCTGGAAAAATCGAGGAGAAATCTGGGGAAAATTGGGAAAGAATTGGGAAAAATTAGGGAAAATCAGGAAAAAACAGGAAAAATGAGGGAAAATACAGGAAAAATGGGGAAAATCAGGAAAAAATCCGGGACAAAATGAGGAAATTGGGGAAAATTTGTGGGAAAATCCAGGAAAAATAAGGGGAAATCTGGGAAAAATCTGGGAAAAATCTGGAAAAATTGAGGAGAAATCTGGGAAAATTGTGGAAAATCGGGAAAAAATCCAGGAAAATTGAGGAAATTGAGGAAAATGGGGAAAATTTGGGAAAATTCAGGGGAAATTTGGGAAAAATTGGGAAAATTTGGGAAAATCTGGAAAAATTGAGGAGAAATCTGGAAAAATTGAGGAGAAATCTGGGAAAAATGGGGAAAATTGGGAAAAAATCTGGGAAAAATTGAGGAAATTGAGGAAAATGGGGAAAATTTGGGAAAATTCATTGGAAATTTGGGGAAATTTTGGGAAATTTTGGGAAAATTTGGGAAAATTGAGGAGAAATCTGGGAAAAATTGTGGGAAAATATGGGAAAAATGCGGAAAATCGGGAAAAAATCCAGGGAAAAATGAGGAAATTGGGGAAAATGAGAAAATTTGGGAAATTCATTGGAAATTTGGGGAAATTTTGGGAAAATTTGGGAAAAATTTGGGAAAATCTCACCTTGAGGCCGCGGGGGCCGGGGTAGCCCTGGGGACCCTGGGGACCGGCGGGACCCTGCGGAAATTCGGGATTTAGGGATGGAATCCCAAAATTTGGGAATTTTACAGGGGTTTGGGGGGGATTTGGGGGATTTTTTGGGAATTTTTTGGGATTTGGGGATTTTTGGGATTTTCTGGGATTTTTTGGGGATTTTTTGGGGATTTTTGGGGATTTTTTGGGGGAGATTTTGGGGAATTTTTGGGATTTTCTGGGAATTTTGGGGAATTTTGGGGGGAATTTTTGGGGGGATTTTTTGGGAATTTTGGGAGAATTTTGGGGGAATTTTTGGGATTTTCTGGGAATTTTGGGGGGATTTGGGGAGGGATTTGGGGAATTTTTTGGGATTTGGGGGGATTTTGGGGAATTTTTTGGGATTTGGGGTTTTTTTGAGGGGATTTAGGGAGATTTTTTGGGAATTTTGGGAGGATTTGGGGGAATTTTGGGAATTTTTAGGAATTTTGGGAGGATTTTGGGGAATTTTGGGAATTTTTCGGGATTTGGGGGGATTTTGGAGGAATTTTGGGGTTTTTGGGATGGAATTTTCAGGATTTGGGAGAATTTTGGGGGATTTTGGGGAATTTTTTGGATTTTGGGGGGATTTTGGAGGAATTTTGGGGTTTTTGGGATGGAATTTTCAGGATTTGGGGAATTCTGGGATGGAATTTCTTGGATTTTCAGGATTTCGGGGTTTTTGGGGATGGAATTTTCAGAATTTTGGAGAAATTTGGGGTTTTGGGATGGAATTTTCGGGATTTTGGGAATTTGGGGAGGGATTTTGGGGGATTTTGGGGTTTTTGGGATGGAATTTTCAGGATTTGGGAGAATTTTGGGGGATTTTGGGGAATTTTTTGGGATTTTTTGGATTTTGGGGGAATTTTGGAGGAATTTGGGGGTTTTTGGGATGGGATTTTCAGGATTTTTGGAATTTGGGGAGGAATTTTTGGGGATTTTGGGGTTTTTGGGATGGAATTTTCAGGATTTGGGGTTTTTTGGGATGGAATTTTCAGGATTTGGGAGAAATTTGGGGGATTTGGGATGGAATTTTCAGAATTTGGGGAATTCTGGGATGGAATTTCTTGGATTTTCAGGATTTTGGGGTTTTTGGGGATGGAATTTTCAGAATTTTGGAGAAATTTGGGGTTTTGGGATGGAATTTTCAGGATTTTGGGAATTTGGGGAGGGATTTTGGGGGATTTTGGGGGTTTTGGGATGGAATTTTCAGGATTTGGGGGATTTGGGGTGGAATTTTGGGAGGATTTGGGGGGATTTTGGGGTTTTTGGGATGGAATTTTCAGGATTTGGGGTTTTGGGGGTGGAATTTTCAGGATTTGGGGTTTTTGGGATGGAATTTTCAGGATTTGGGGTTTTGGGGGTGGAATTTTCAGGATTTGGGGTTTTTGGGATGGAATTTGCAGAATTTGGGGAGTTTTGGGATGGAATTTTGGGGATTTTCAGGATTTGGGGGATTTGGGGAGGAATTTTGGGAGGATTGGGGGAATTTTGGGGTTTTTGGGATGGAATTTTCAGGATTTTGGGATTTTAGGATGGAATTTTCTGGATTTGGGGGATTTGGGGAGGAATTTTGGGAGGATTTGGGGGGATTTTGGGGTTTTTGGGATGGAATTTTCAGGATTTTGGGGTTTTGGGGTGGAATTTTCAGGATTTGGGGGATTTGGGGTGGAATTTTCTGGATTTGGGGGATTTGGGGTGGAATTTTGGGAGGATTTGGGGGAATTTTGGGGTTTTTGGGATGGAATTTTCAGGATTTGGGGTTTTTGGGATGGAATTTGCAGGATTTGTGGGATTTGGGGAGGAATTTTGGGAGGATTTTAGAGGATTTTGGGATTTTAGGATGGAATTTTCAGGATTTGGGGGATTTGGGGAGGAATTTTGGGAGGATTTGGGGGGATTTGGGGTTTTTGGGATGGAATTTTCAGAATTTGGGGAATTCTGGGATGGAATTTTTGGGATTTTCAGGGTTTGGGGAGGAATTTTGGGAGGATTTTAGAGGATTTTGGGATTTTTGGGATGGAATTTTCAGGATTTGGGGTTTTTGGGGTGGAATTTTCAGGATTTGGGGGATTTGGGGTGGAATTTTGGGGGATTTTGGGGGAATTTTGGGGTTTTTGGGGTCACCTGTCCTCCCCTGCCGCCGGGGGGGTCCCTCCTTGCCGGGGTGACCCTGGAGTGGGGGAAGGGCACCCAAAATTTGGGATGGGGAGACCCCAAAATTTGGGGTGACCCCAGCCCAGAACCCAAATTTGGGGTTTTTGGGGTGGATTTTGGGGGGGAATTTTGGGAATTTTTGGGAACTCACCGGGTCTCCGTCCAATCCCGGCATTCCCGGCAGCCCCGGCTTCCCCTGGGGACCCTGAGGGGAAATTTGGGGTCACCCCCAGCCCCAAAATTACCCCAAAACCTCCCGAAATCAGCCCAAAATCACCCAAAATCAGCCCAAAATTACAGCAGGACCCCTAAAATCACCCCGGGACACCCAAAATTACCCCAAACCCACCCAAAATCACCCCAAAATATGCAGCGGGACCCCCCAAATCAGCCCAAAATTAACTCAAACCCACCCAAAATCACCCCAAAATCACCCCAGGACCACCCAAATCCACCCAAAATCACCCCAAAATTGCACCTGGATCCCCAAAATCATCCCAAAGTCACCCAAAATCACCCCAAAATTACACTGGGACCCCCAGAATCACCCCAGGACACCCCAAATCACCCCAAAATTACCTCAAACCCACCCAAAATCAGCCCAAAATTACATCAGGACCCCCAAAATCACCTCGGGACCATCAAAATCACCCCAAAATTGCACCTGGATCCCCAAAATCACCCAAAAGTCACCCAAAATGAGCCCAAAATTACACTGGGACCCCCAAAATCACCCCAGGACACCCCAAATCACCCCAAAATCACCCCAAACCCACCCAAAATCCCCCCAAAAGAACATGAGAGCCCCAAAATCACCCAAAATCACCCCAAAAGTGCATCAGAAACGCCAAAATTGCCCCAAAACCACCCAAACCCACCCAAAACTACCCAAAAATTGCACCAGAACCCCCCAAATCCACACAAAATTACCCCAAAATCACCCGAAATCAGCCCAAAATTACAGCAGGACCCCCAAAATCACCCCAGGACCCCCAAACCCACCCAAAATCAGCCCAAAATCCCCTCAAATCCCCCTAAAATTCCCATTTTCCTCCCCAAAACCCCCTCAAATCCCCCCAAAATCCCAATTTTCCCCCCCAAAATCCCCTAAAAATCCCCCAAATTTCCCATTTTTCCCCCCAATCCCCCCAAAATTCCAATTTTTTTCCCAAAATTCCCATTTTTTCCCCAAAATTCCCCTAAAATCCCAATTTTTCCCCCCAAAATCCCCCAAAAATCCCCCCAAAATCCCAATCTTTCCCAAAAATTCCCCCAAAATCCCAATTTTTTCCCAAAATTCCCATTTTTTCCCAAAATTCCGGGTTTTTTCCCCCAAATCCCCCCAAATTCCCATTTTTCCCCAAAATCCCCCTAAAATCCCAATTTTTCCCCAAAAAAATCCCCCCAAAATCCCAATTTTTTCCCTAAACTCCCATTTTTTCCCAAAAATTCCCCCCAAAATCCAAATTTTTCCCCCAAAATCCCATTTTTTTTCCAGAATTCCCAATTTTTTTCCCGAAATTCCCATTTTTTCCCCCAAATCCCCCCAAAATCTCAAATTTTTCCCCAAATTCCCCCCAAATTCCCAATTTTTTCCCCCAAAATTCCCCCCAAATTCCCATTTTTCCCCCAAAATCTCCAATTTTTCCCAAAATTCATTTTTTTTTCCCTCCAAATCCTCCCAAATTCCAATTTTTCCCCAAAATTCCCCCAAATTCCCATTTTTTTTCCCCAAATTCCCATTTTTCCCCCCAAAATTCCTATTTTTTCCCCCCGAAATCCCATTTTTTCCCCCAAATTCCCATTTTTTTCCCAAAATTCCCATTTTTTCCCCCAAACCTTCTCTCCGCGGGGTCCGGCGGCTCCTTGGGGTCCGGGGAGTCCCTGGAAACCCAAAATCCCCCCAAAAATGGGGAAAAACGGGAAAAATGGGAATTTTGGGGTGAAAAACGGGAATTTTTGGGAAAAAGGGAATTTTGGGGTGAAAAAAGGGATTTTTTTGGGTGAAAAATGGGAATTTTGGGAGGAAAAAAGGGAATTTTTTTGTGAAAAATGGGAATTTTGGGAAGAAAAATGGGAATTTTGGGGGGAAAAATGGGAATTTTTTTGTGAAAAATGGGAATTTTTGAGGTGAAAAATGGGAATTTTTGGAGGAGAAAAGGTGAAATTTTGGATAAAAATGGGAATTTTGGGGCAGAAAAATGGGAATTTTGGGGGAAAAATGGGAATTTGGGGTGGAAAAATGGGAATTTTGGGGTGAAAAATGGGAATTTTGGGGGAAAAATGGGAATTTTGGGGGAAAAATGGGAATTTTTTTGTGAAAAATGGGAATTTTGGGGTGAAAAACGGGAATTTTAGGTGGAAAATGGGAATTTTTGGGAAGAAAAATGGGAATTTTGGGGAAAAAATGGGAATTTTGGGGCAGAAAAGGGATTTTTGTGGGAGAAAAGGGGAAATTTTGGGTAAAAATGGGAATTTTGGGGGGAAATTTGGGAATTTGGGGTGAAAACGGGAATTTTGGGGGGAAAATTGGAATTTTGGGTGGGAAAAAGGGAATTTTTTGGGAAAATGGGAATTTTGGGAGGAAATTGGGAATTTTGGGGGAAAAAGGGGAATTTCTGGAGGGAAAATGGGATTTTTTGGGGTGAAAAATGGGAATTTTGGGAAGAAAAATGGGAATTTTGGGGAAAAAATGGGAATTTTGGGGGTGAAAAATGGGATTTTTGGAGGAGAAAAGGGAATTTTGGGGGGAAAATGGGAAATTTTGGATTAAAAATGGGAATTTTGGGAGGGAAAATGGGAATTCTGGGGGAAAAAGAGGAATTTTTTGGCGTGAAAAATGGAATTTTTGGGGGAAATAAAAGGGAATTTTGGGAAGAAGAATTGGAATTTTGTGTGGGAAATGGGATTTTTAAAGAGGAAAGGGAGAATTTTGGGGGAAAAAAGGGAATATTTGGAAGAGAAAAGGGAATTTGGGGTAAAAATGGGATTTTTTGGGGAAAAATGGGAAATATTGTGGGGAAAATGGGATTTTTTTGGGAAAAATGGGAATTTTGGGGTGAAAAATGGAAATTTTGGAGGAGAAAAGGGAATTTTAGGGGGAAAAATGGGAATTTTGGGGCAGAAAAGGGATTTTTGTGGGAGAAAAGGGGAAATTTTGGGTAAAAACGGGAATTTTGGGGGAAATTTGGGAATTTTGGGGGGAAAATTGGAATTTTGGGTGGGAAAAAGGGAATCTTTTGGCAAAATGGGAATTTTGGGGGGAAAAATGGGAATTTTGGGATGGAAAAAGGGGAATTTTGGGTGAAAAAAAGGGAATTTTACGTGAAAAGAAGGAATTTTGGGAAGAAAAAAAGAAATTTTTGGGGAAAAATGGGAATTTTGGAAGAAAAAAGGATTTTTTGGGGTGAAAAAAGCGAATTTTGGGGTGGAAAAAAAGGAATTTTGGGGGAAAAGGGAATTTTGGGGTGGAAAAATGGGAATTTTGGGGTGAAAAATGGGAATTTTAGGGTGAAAAATGGGAATTTTGGGGTGGAAAAATGGGAATTTTGGGGGGGTCTCACCTGAGTCCCGGGGGTCCCCTGGTGCCCGGGGGGTCCCGGCTCCCCTTGGGGACCCTGGAATGTTCAAATCCCAAATTTTTCTCAGGAATTCCCAAATTTTGGGAGCGAAATTTGAGGAAAATTCTCCCAAAACCTCCCCAAACTCAACCAGGACCCCCCAAATCCACAAAAACTCCAAAAACTTCCCCAAAATTCCCATTTTTCCACCCAAAATTCCCATTTCCCCCAAAAATTCCGTTTTTCCATCTCAAAATTCCCATTTTTCCCCAAAATTCCCAAATTTTCCCCCAAAATTCCCATTTTTCCACCCAAAATTCCCATTTTCCCCAAAATTTCCCATTTTCCCCCCAAATTACCCATTTTTTCCCCCAAAATTCCCAATTTCCCCCCAAAATTCTCATTTTCCCCAAAAATTCCCATTTTCAACCCAAAATTCCCATTTTTCCCCCAAAATTCCCAATTTTCCCCTCAAAATTCCCAATTTTCCCCCAAAATTCCTTTTCCCCCAAAAATTCCCATTTCCCCCCCAAAATTCCCATTTTTTTCCCAAAATTCCCATTTTCCGCCCAAAATTCCCATTTTTCCCTCAAAATTCCCATTTTCCCCCCAAAATTCCCATTTTTCCACCCAAAATTCCCATTTTTCCTCCAAAATTCCCATTTTCAACCCAAAATTCCCATTTTCCCCCCAAAATTCCCAAATATTTCCCCCAAAATTCCCATTTTCCCCCCAAAATTCCCATTTTCCCCCAAAATTCCCATTTTTCCCCCAAAATTCCCATTTTTTTTTCCAAAATTCCCAAATATTTCCCCCAAAATTCCCATTTTCCATCCCAAAATTCCCAATTTCCCCCCAAAATTCCCAATTTTCCCCCAAAATTCCCATTTTCCCCATAAAAATTCCCATTTTTTCTCCCCAAAATTCCCATTTTCCCCATAAAAATTCCCATTTTTTCCCCCCAAAATCCCCATTTTTTTTGCCAAAATTCCCATTTTTCCTCCCAAAATTCCCATTTTCCCCAAAATTCCCATTTTTCCCCCAAAATTCCCAAATTTTCCCTTTTCCAGCCCAATCCTCACCAGGTTCCCTTTGGGCCCCACGGCCCCGTCCGGACCTCGAACGCCCTGGGGGGAAAAAATGGGAAAATTTGGGAAAATTTGGGAATTTTGGGTGGAAAAAATGGGAATTTTGGGAATTTTGGGTGGAATTGGGGGAATTTTGGGAAATTTTGGGGAAAATTGGGGAAAATTTGGGGAAAAATTGGGAAAAACTGGGGAAAGTTTTGGGAAAATTTGGGGGAATTTGGGAATTTTGGGAAATTTTGGGGAAAATTGGGAAAAAATGGGGGAAATTTGAGGAAAATTTGGGGAATTTGGGGAAAATTTTGGGGGAATTTGGGGAGATTTGGGGAAATTTGGGAAAATTTTGGGAAATTTTGGGGAAAATTGGGGGAAAATTGGGAAAGTTTTGGGAAAATTGGGGGAATTTGGGTTGAATTTCAGGGGAATTTGGGGAAAATTTGGGGGAATTTGGGAATTTTGGGAAATTTTGGGGAAAATTGGGAAAAAATGGGGGAAATTTGAGGAAAATTTGGGGAATTTGGGGAAAATTTTGGGGGAATTTGGGGAGATTTGGGGAAATTTGGGAAAATTTTGGGAAATTTTGGGGAAAATTGGGGGAAAATTGGGAAAAATTTGGGAAAATTGGGGGAATTTGGGTTGAAGTTCAGGGGAATTTGGGGAAAATTTGGGGGAATTTTGGGAAATTTTGGGGAAAAGCTGAGGAAAAAGTTGGGAAATTTGGGAAAGTTGGGAAAATTTGGGGGAATTTGGGGAAAATTTTGGGGAAATTTTGGGAAAATTGGGGGAAATTTGGGGGAAATTTGGGAAATATTTGGTAAAATTGGGGAATTTTGGGTGAAAAATGGGAATTTTGGGAAAATTTTGGGAAAAATTGGGAAAATTGGGGGAAATTTTTGGGAATTTGAGAAAATTGGGAGGGATTTGGGTGGAATTTCAGGGGAATTTTTGGAAATTTGGGAAAAACTGGGAAAAATTGGGAAAATTTGGGGGAATTTGGGGAAAAACTTGGGAATATTTGGGGAATTTGGGAAAATTTTGGGAAAATTTTAGGAATTTGTGAGAATTTGGGGGAATTTGGGGGGAATTCGGGGACTTTTGGGAAATTTTGGGGAAAATTGGGGGGAAATTGGGAAAAATGGGGGAAAATTTGGGGAATTTGGGGGGAAAGTTGGGGAAATTTGGGAAAATTGGGGAATTTTGGGGAATTTTGGGTGGAATTTGAGAAAATTGGGGGAATTTGGGTGGAATTTCAGGGGAATTCGGGGAAAAATTGGGGGAGTTTTGGGGGTTTTGGGGTGGGATTTTTGGGATTTGAATTTTTTGGGTCAATTTGGGGGGATTTGGGGGAATTTTGGGTGGATTTTGGGGGATTTTGGTGAATTTGGGGGGATTTGGGGTGGATTTTAGGGGGATTTTGGGGGATTTTGGGTGAAATTTGGGTGAAATTTGGGGGGAATTTTGGGGGAATTTTGGGAGGATTTGGGGGGAATTTTTTGGGAATTTTTTGAATTTTGGGTTTTTTGGGGTGGGATTTTCGGGATTTTTGGGATTTTGAGGTTTTTGGGTGGATTTTGGGGGATTTTGGGTGGATTTTGGGGTGAATTTGGGGGGATTTTGGGCGGATTTTGGTGGATTTTGGGAGGATTTTGGGGGAATTTTGGGAGGATTTGGGGGGAATTTTTTGGGAATTTTTTGGGAATTTTTTGGGAATTTTGGGTTTTTTGGGGTGGGATTTTCGGGATTTTTGGGATTTTGAGGTTTTTGGGTGGATTTTGGGTGGATTTGGGGGATTTTGGGGTGTTTGGGGTGGATTTTAGGGGGATTTTGGGGGATTTTGGGAGGATTTTGGGTGAAATTTGGGGGATTTTGGGAGGATTTTGGGTGAAATTTGGGGGAATTTTGGGAGGATTTGGGGGGAATTTTGGGAGGATTTTGGGAGAATTTTTTGGGAATTTTTTGGGAATTTTTTGGGAATTTTGGGTTTTTTGGGGCGGGATTTTCAGGATTTTGAGGATTTGGACGTTTTTGGGTGGATTTTGGGTGAATTTTGGTGTATTTTGGGTGAATTTTGGGGGACTTTGAGTGGATTTTGGGGTGGATTTTGGGAGGATTTTGGAGGATTTTGTGTGAATTTTGGGTGAATTTTAGGGGATTTTGGGTGGATTTGAGTGAATTTTGGGTGAATTTTGGAGGATTTTTGGGTGAATTTTGGGTGAATTTTGGGTGAATTTTGAGTGAATTTTGGGTGAATTTTGGGGGATTTTGGGTGAATTTTGGGTGAATTTTGGTGAAATTTGGGTGAATTTTGGGTGAAATTTGAGTGGATTTTGGGTGAATTTTGGGGGATTTTGGGTGAATTTTTGGAGGAATTTTGGGTGAATTTTGGGGGATTTTGGGTGAAATTTGGGTGAAATTTGGTGAATTTGGGTGAATTTTGGGGGATTTTGGGTGAATTTTGGGTGGATTTTGGGGTGGAATTTTCAGTTTTTTGAGGTTTTAGGGTGGTTTTTGGGGGATTTTGGGTGAAATTTGGGGAATTTTGGGGGATTTTGGGGGGACTCACCGGGGGTCCTGGGATTCCGGGGGGGCCTTTGGGGCCCAGGAGACCTCGGGGACCCTGAGGGGGGGGGAGGGGAAAATTGGGGGGGGTCAGACCCCAAAATTTGGGGTGAGACCCCCCAAAAAAGGGTCCAAAACATCCCAAAAATTGATTGGAAACCCCAAAAATGGGGAAAAGATCCCAAAAATTGGGAAAAGACCCAAAAATGGGGAAAAAACCCAAAAATGGGGAAAAAACCCCAAAATTGGGGAAAAGTCCCCAAAAAATTAATCAAGGACCCCAAAAATGGGGGAAAAGACCCCAAAAAATGGGACAAGACCCCCAAATTGGTCCCAAATCCCCCCAAAATTGGGAAAAGATCCCAAAAAATGAGGAAAAGACCCCAAAAATGGAAAAGACCCTAAAAATGGAGGAAAAAACCCAAAAATGGGAAAAGACCCCAAAATTGGACCTGAATCGCCCAAAAAATGGGGAAAAGACCCCAAAAATGGAGACAAGATCCCCAAAATTGGGGAAAAGTCCCAAAAAAATTCTCAGGGACCCCAAAAATGGGGGAAAAGACCCCAAAAATGGGGAAAAGACCCAAAAATGGGAAAAGATCCCAAAAAAGAGGAAAGACCCCAAAAAAGGGTCCGAAAATCCCCAAAATTACTCTGGAACCACAAAAATGGGGGGAAAAACCTCAAATTGGGGAAAAGACCCCAAGAATGGAGGAAAAGACCCCAAAAACGGGGGAAAAACCCAAAAATTGAGAAAAAACCCCAAAAATGGGGGACAAGACCCTAAAAATGGGGAAAAACCCAAAAAATGGGGAAAATACCCAAAAATTGAGGAAAAGATCCTAAAAATGGGGAAAAGACCCAAAAAATGGGGGAAAAGACACCAAAAATGGGGAAAAAACCCAAAAATTGAGAAAAAAACCCCAAAAATGGGGGACAAGACCCTAAAAATGGGGAAAAACCCAAAAAATGGGGAAAATACCCAAAAATTGAGGAAAAGATCCTAAAAATGGGGAAAAGACCCAAAAAATGGGGAAAAAACCCAAAAATGAGGGAAAAGACCCCAAAAATGGGAGAAAAACCCAAAAATGAGGGAAAAGACCCCAAAAATGGAGGAATTTACCCCAAAATTGATCCCAAATCCCCCCAAAAATGGGGAAAATACCCCAAAATTGCACCTGAATCTCCCAAAAATTGGGAAAAAACCCCAAAAATGGGGGAAAAGACCCCAAAAATGGGGAAAAAAAAACAAAAATGGGGAAAAAACCCAAAAATGGGGGGAAAAACCAAAAAAATTGGGAAAAAAAATTCCAAAAATGGGGGAAAAAACCCAAAAATGGGGAAAAAACCCCAAAAATTGGGAAAAAACCCAAAAATGGGGGAAAAGATCCTAAAAATGGGGAAAAGACCCAAAAAATGGGGAAAAAACCCAAAAATGAGGGAAAAGACCCCAAAAATGGAGGAATTTACCCCAAAATTGATCCCAAATCCCCCCAAAAATGGGGAAAAGACCCCAAAATTGGACCTGAATCCCCCAAAAATTGGGAAAAAAACCCAAAAATGGGGGAAAAGACCCCAAAAATGGAGAAAAAACCCCAAAAATGGGGAAAAAACCCAAAAATGGAGGAATTGACCCCAAATTTGGTCCCAAATCCCCCCCAAAAAAGGTCCCAGAGCCTCAAAATTTTGGGATTCCCCCCAAATTTTGGGATTCCCCCCCAAATTTTGGGAATCTCCCCCAAATTACCGCCTCCCCCGGCAGCCCCCGGGGTCCAACGTCGCCGTCGTCGCCCTGGGAGGGAAATTTTGGGAATTTTGGGGATTTTTGGGAATTTTGGGGAATTTTGGGAATTTTTGGGGATTTTTGGGGAATTTTTTGGGATTTTTTTGGGATTTTTTGGGGATTTTTTTGGGATTTTTGGGGATTTTTGGGGGGTTTTGGGTGTGAAATCTTCCCCAAGAAGCCCCAAAATTCCCCAAAATTCCCCAAAATTCACCCAGGATTCCCAAAATCGACCCAGAAAACCCCAAAATCTCCCAAATTTCCCCCAAATCCCCACCAACACCCCCGAAATTCACCAAGTTTTCCCCAAATCCCCCCAAATCCCTCCCAAATTCCCCCCAAAATCCCTCAAATTCCCCCAAATCCCCCCAAAATTCCAAATTTTCCCCCAAATTCCCCTCAAAATCCCCCCAGGACCCCCCAAATTCCCAAATTTTCCCCCAAATTCCCAAATTTTCCCTAAAATCCCAAGTTTTCCTCTGAGTTCTCCCAAATTCCCACCAGGAGCCCCCAAATTCCCCCAAATTCCCAAATTTTCCCCCAAAATCCCAAATTTTCCCCCAAATTTTCCCCCAAATTCCCAAATTTTCCCAAAATTCCCAAATTTTCCCCCAAATTCCCCCCAGGACCCCCCAAATTCCCAAATTTCCCCCAAATTCCCAAATTTTCTTCCAAATCCCTCCCAGGACCCCCCAGAATCCCAATTTTTCCCCCCCCAAATCCCAAATTTTCCCCAAAAATTCCCCACAGGACCCCCCAAAATCCCAAATTTTCCCCCAAAAATCCCAATTTTTCCCCATATTCCCAAATTTTCCCCCAAAAATCCCCTCCAGGACCCCCGAAATTCCCAAATTTTCCCCCAAATTCACCCCAAAATCCAAAATTTTCCCCCAAATTCCCCCAAAATCCAAAATTTTCCCCCAAATTCCCCCAAAATTCCCCCCAGGACCCCCCCAAATTCCCAAATTTTCCCAAAATTCCCAAATTTTCCCCCAAATTCCCCCCAAATCCCTCCCAGGACCCCCCAAAATCCCAATTTTTTCCCCCCAAATCCCAAATTTTCCCCAAAAATTCCTCCCAGGACCCCCCAAATTCCCAAATTTTCCTCAAAATTCCCAATTTTTCCCCAAATTCGCAAATTTTCCCCCAAAAATCCCCTCCAGGACCCCCCAAATTCCCAATTTTTCCCCCAAATTCCCAAATTTTCCCAATTTTTCCCCCAAATTCCCCCAAAATCCAAAATTTTCCCCCAAATTCCCCCCAAATCCCTCCCAGAACCCCCCAAAATCCCAATTTTTTCCCCCAAATTCCCAAATTTTCCCCAAAATCCCAAATTTTTCCCCAGATTTTCCCTAAAATCCCAAATTTTCCCCCAAATTCCCCCAAAAATCCCCCCCAGGATCCCCCAAAATCCCAATTTTTTTCCCCTCAATTCCCAATTTTTCCCAAAATTCCCCCCAATTCCCCCAAATTCCCCCCAAATTCCTCCCAGGACCCCACAAAATCCCAAATTTGTCCCCCAAATTCCCAAATTTTCCCCCCAAAATCCCAAATTTTCCCCCAAATTTTCCCCCAGAATCCCCCCAGGACCCCCCAAATTCCCAATTTTCCCCCAAATTTTCCAATTTTCCCTCAAAAATCCCAAATTTTCTCCCCCAGGACCCCCCAAAATCCCAAATTTTCCCCAAAATCCCAATTTTTCCCCCCAAAATCCCAATTTTTTCCCCCCAAAATCCCAAATTTTCCCCCAAAATCCCCCCAGGACCCCCCAAAATCCCAATTTTTTGCCCCAAAATTCCCAAATTTTCCCCAAAATTCCCCCAAATTCCCCCCAGGACCCCCCAAATTCCCAAATTTTCCCCCAAAAATCCCAATTTTTTCCCCAAATTTCCCCAAATTCCCCAAAATTCCCCCCAAATTCCTCCCAGGACCCCACAAAATCCCAAATTTGTCCCCCAAATTCCCAAATTTTCCCCCCAAAATCCCAAATTTTCCCCCAAATTTTCCCCCAGAATCCCCCCAGGACCCCCCAAATTCCCAATTTTCCCCCAAAATTCCCAATTTTCCCTCAAAAATCCCAAATTTTCCCCCCCAGGACCCCCCAAAATCCCAAATTTTCCCCAAAATCCCGATTTTTTCCCCAAATTCCCCCAAATTCCCCCAAAATCCCGATTTTTTCCCCCCAAAATCCCCCTCAGGACCCCCCAAATTCCCAAATTTTTCCCAAATTCCCAAATTTTCACCCAAATCCCCAAATTCCCCCTAAATCCCTCCAGGACCCCCCCAAATTTCCCCCAAATTCCCAAATTTTCCCCCAAATCCCCCCAGGACGCCCCAAAATCCCAATTTTTTTTCCCAAATTCCCCCCAAAATCCTCCCAGGACCCCCCAAAAATCCCAAATTTTCCTCCAAAATCTCAAATTTTTCCCCAAATTCCCCCCAAAACCCCCAAATTCCCCCCAAAATCCCAAATTTTCCCCCAAATTCCCCCCAGGACCCCCCAAATTCCCAAATTTTCCCCAAAATTCCCAATTTTTCCCCAAATTCCAAAATTTCCCCCAAATCCTCCCAGGAACCCCCAAAATCCCAATTTTTTCCCCCGAAATACCAAATTTTTTCCCCCAAATCCAAATTTTCCCCCAAATTCCCCCCAGGACCCCCCAAATTCCCAATTTTTCTCCCAAATTCCAAATTTTCCCCAAAATTCCCCTCAAAATCCCCCCAGGACCCCCCAAAATCCCAATTTTTCTCCCAAATTCCCAAATTTTCCCAAAATCCCCAAATTTTCCCCCAAATTTTCCCCCAAAATCCCCCCAGGACCCCCCAAATTCCCAATTTTCCCCCCAAAATTCCCAATTTTCCTCAAAAATCCCAAATTTTCCCCCCCAGGACCCCCCAAAATCCCAAATTTTCCCCAAAATCCCAATTTTTCCCCCCAAAATCCCAATTTTTTCCCCCCAAAATCCCAAATTTTCCCCAAAATCCCAAATTTTCCCCCAAATTCCCCCCAAAATCCCCTCCAGGACCCCCCAAAATCCCAATTTTTTTTCCCCTCAATTCCCAATTTTTCCCCCAAATTCCCAAATTTTCCCCAAAATTCCCAAATTTTCCCCAAAATTCCCAAATTTCCCCCCAATTCCTTCCTCACCCTCGCTCCGTCCTCGCCGGGGGGTCCGGGGGTCCCCTGGGAGCCGGGTCACCCTGGGGGGGAAATTTGGGGAAAATTTGGGGGAATTTGGGAAAATTCGGGAAAATTGGGAATTTTGGGGAAAATTTTGGGGGAATTTGGGAAAATTTGAGGGAATTTGGGGAATTTTGGGGAAAATTTGGGGAAAATTTGGGGAGATTTGGGGGAAAATTGGGATTTTGGGGGAATTTGGGGAAATCTTGGGGAAATTTGGGGACATTTGGGAAAATTTGGGGAATTTGGGGAAATTTGGGAAAAAATTTGGGAAAATTTTGTGAAAATTTTGTAATTTTGGGAGGATTTGGGGGAATTTTGGGGGAATTTTGTGGAAATTTTGTGGAAATTTGGGGGAATTTGGGGAAATTGGGGGAATTTGGGGAAAATGTTGGGATTTTAGGAGGATTTGGGGAAATTTTGGGGAAATTTGGAGGAATTTGGGGAAAATTTGGGGAGATTTGGGGGATTTGGGGGATTTTTGGGGTGAATTTGGGGATTTTTTGGGGTGAATTTGGGGATTTTTAGGACAGATTTGGGGGATTTTTGGGGTGATTTTGGGGGATTTTAGGACGGATTTTTTGGGGAGAATTCTGGGAATTTTAGGAGGGATTTTGGGGGATTTTTGGGGTGAATTTGGGATTTTTGGGAAGGAATTTGGGGTATTTTTGGGGAGAATTTGGGGGATTTTAGGATGGATTTTTGGGGGGAATTTGGGGGATTTTTAGGAGGGAATTTGAGGAATTTGGTAGGGATTTTGGGGGGTTTTTGGGGTGAATTTGGGGGATTTTGGGAAGGAATTTTGGGCGAGAATTTGGGGATTTTGGGGTGAATTTGGGGGATTTAAGATGATTTTTTGGGTGAATTTGGGGATTTTTGGGAAGAATTTTGGGGATTTTTGGGGAGAATTTGGGGAATTTTGGGAGAGAATTTGGGTGGGAGTGATTTTTGGGGAGAATTTGGGGGATTTTTGGGAAGGGATTTGAGGGAATTTGGGGGGGATTTGGGGGAATTTTGGGGTGAATTTGGGGGATTTTGGGACAGATTTTTTGGGAAAATTTGGGGATTTTTAGGACGGATTTTGAGGGATTTTTGGGGTGAATTTGGGGGATTTTAGGCGGGATTTTTTGAGGAGAATTTGGAAATTTTTAGGACGGAATTTGGGGGATTTTTGGGGGAGAAATTTGAGGGATTTTTTGGGGAGAATTTGGGGGATTTTAGGGGTGAATTTGGGGGATTTTTTGGGGTGAATTTGGGGGATTTTTTGGGGTGAATTTGGGGGATTTTTAGGAGGGAATTTGGGGGAATTTTGGGGAAAATTTGGGAATTTTTAGGAGAGAATTTTGGGGATTTTTGGGAAGGAATTTGAGGGAATTTGGGAGGGATTTTGGGGGGTTTTTGGGGTGAATTTGGGGGATTTTGGGAAGGAATTTTTGGGTGAGAATTTGGGGATTTTTGGGGTGAATTTGGGGGATTTTTGGGGAGAATTTGGGAATTTATAGGAGAGAATTTTGGGGATTTTTGGGAAGGAATTTGAGGGAATTTGGGAAGGATTTTGGGGGATTTTTGGGGTGAATTTGGGGGATTTTAGGAGGGATTTTTTTGGGAGAATTTGGGAATTTTTAGGACGGAATTTGGGGGATTTTTGGGGAGGAAATTTGAGGGATTTTTGGGGTGAATTTGGGGGATTTTGGGGGAGAATTTGGGGATTTTTAGGAGGAATTTGAGGGATTTTTGGGGTGAATTTGGGGGGATTTTGGGGGAGAATTTGGGGGAATTTCGGGAAGAAATTTGAGGGAATTTGGGAGGGAATTTGGGGGAATTTGGGAGGGTTTTTTGGGTATTTTTGGGGAGGAATTTGAGGGATTTTTTGGGGTGAATTTGGGGATTTTTAGGAGGGAATTTGGGGGATTTTTGGGGAGAATTTGGGGGATTTTAGGACGGATTTTTTTGGGAAAATTTGTGGATTTTTAGCAGGGATTTTTTTGTATTTTTGGGGAGAATTTGGGGGATTTTGGGAAGGAATTTGAGAGGGAATTTGGGGGATTTTGGGGAGAATTTGGGGGATTTTGGGGCAGAATTTTTGTAGGAATTTCGAGGAGGATTTGGGAATTTTTGGGAAGGATTTGGGGGATTTTAGGACAGATTTTTTGGGGAGAATTTGGGGATTTTTAGGAGGGAATTTGGGGGAATTTTGGGGAGAATTTGGTAATTTTTAGGAGAGAATTTTGGGGATTTTTGGGAAGGAATTTGAGGGATTTTTGGGGTGAATTTGGGGGATTTTTGGGGTGAATTTGGGGGAATTTGGGAGGGAATTTGGTGGATTTTGGAAGGGAATTTGGGGATTTTGGGAGGGATTTTTGGGTATTTTTGGGGAGGAATTTGAGGGATTTTTGGGGGAGAATTTGGGGATTTTTAGGAGGGATTTTGGGGGATTTTTGGGATGAATTTGGGGGGATTTTTGGGGTGAATTTGGGGGTTTGGGGGAAGAAATTTGAGGGAATTTGGGAGGGAATTTGGGGGGTTTTTGGGAAGAAATTTGAGGGAATTTGGGAGGGAATTTGGGGGGTTTTTGGGAAGGAATTTGAGGGAATTTGGGAGGGATTTTGGGGGATTTATGTGGTGAATTTGGGGGATTTTGGGACTCACCCTGTGCCCTTTATCCCCCGGCAGCCCCGGGAGGCCGTCGAATCCTCGCTCACCCTGAAATTTTTTGGGGGGTCCCGGAGTCAGGAAAATCCAAAAAAAATCCCCAAAAAATTTTGGGGACCCCCCTGGGAAATTTGGGGAAATTTCCCCCAAATTTTTTACCTTGAGCCCGGGGTCCCCCGGGAGCCCCCGAGCGCCGTCGGGTCCTGGGCGACCCTGGAGGGGGAAAAAAAGGGAGATTTTAACCCAAAATATCCCAAATTTAGCCCAAAAATATCCCCAAATTTTCCCAAAAAATTCCCTTCAAATTCCTCCTAAAAATCCCCAAAAACCTCCCAAAAATTCCCCTCAAAATCTCCCAAATTCAGCCCAAAAAATTCCCAAATTTTCCCAAAATTCCCTTCAAAATTCCCTCCTAAAAATCCCAAAATTCTCCCAAAAATTCTGCCAAAAATCCTCCTAAAAATCCCCAAATCCCCCCAAAAATTCCCTCCAAAATCTCCCAAATTCAGCCCAAAAAATTCCCAAATTTTCCCAAAAATTCCCCCCAAATTCCTCCTAAAAATAAAAAAAATCCCCCCAAAAATTCACCTCAAAATCCTGAAATTCCCTCCCCAAAAAATTCCAAATTCGCCCCAAATCCCTCCAAAAAAACCCAAAATCCTCCCAAAAATTCCCCTTAAAATTCCTCTAAAAATCCTGAAATTCCCACCCCAAAAACCCCCAAAAAATTTCCAAAATCCCTCCCAAAAAAACCCCAAAATCCTCCCAAAAATCCCCCCTAAAATTCCCCTCAAAATCTCCCAAATTCAGCCCAAAAAATTCCCAAATTTTCCCAAAATTCCCTCCAAAATCCCTCCCAAAAAAATCCCAAATCCTCCCCAAAATTCCCTCCCAAAATCCCCAAAAATCCACCCAAAATCCCCCAAATTCACAAAAATTCCCCCAAAATCCCCAAAAATTCCCCCGAAATCCACCAAAAATCCCCCAAAATTCCCAAATTTTCCCCAGAATTCCCCCAAAAATTCCCAAATTTTCCCCCAAATTCCCCCAAAATTCCCGAATTTCCCCTCGAGCCCCTCCCAAAATCCCCAAAAATTCCCCAAAAAATTCCCCCAAAATCCCAAATTTTCCCCAAAATCCCCCCAAAATTCCCAAATTTCCCCCAAAATTCCCAAATTTTCCCCCCAAAATTCCCAAAATTCCCGAATTTCTGGCGCTCCTCACCCTCTCTCCGGGTTTTCCGGGGGGTCCCATCAGACCTCGGGGTCCCCTGGGGCCCTGGGGGGAAATTTTGGGAAATTTTGGGGAATTTGGGGAGAATTTTCAGGGATTTTGGGGAATTTTGGGGGAATTTGGGGGAAATTTTGGGAATTTTGGGGAAATTTTGGGAATTTTGGGGAAATTTTGGGGGAATTTTGGGGAAATTTTGGGGGAAATTTTGGGAATTTTGGGGAAATTTTGGGGAATTTGGGGGAAATTTTGGGGAATTTGGGAGAATTTTCAGGGATTTTGGGGAAATTGGGAAAATTTTGGGAATTTTGGGGAATTTTGGGTGAATTTTGAAGGATTTTGGGGAATTTTGGGGAACTTCGGGGGAATTTGGGGGAATTTTGGGGAATTCTGGGGAATTTGAGGGGAAATTTAAGGAAATTTGAGGGATTTTGGGGAAATTGGGAAAATTTTGGGGAATTTGGGGTGGATTTGGGGAATTTTGGGGGAATTTGGGGGAATTTTTTGGGAATTTTGGGGGAATTTGGGGGAATTCTGGGGAATTCTGGGGAATTTGAGGGGAAATTTAAGGAAATTTGAGGAGATTTTGGGGAAATTTGGGGAATTTTTGGGAATTTTTGGGAATTTGGGGGAATTTTGGGGAATTTTTGGGGAATTTGGGAGAATTTTCAGGGATTTTGGGGAATTTTGGGGGATTTTAGGAGGAATTTGGGGGAAATTTTGAAGGATTTTGGGGAATTTTGGGGAACTTTGGGGGAATTTTGGGGAATTTTGGGGAATTTGGGGGAATTTTGGGTGAATTTTGAAGGATTTTGGGGAATTTTGGGGAACTTAGGGGGAATTTGGGGGAATTTTGGGGAATTCTGGGGAATTTGAGGGGGAAATTTAAGGAAATTTGAGGGATTTTGGGGAAATTGGGAAAATTTTGGGGAAATTTGGGGGAATTTGGGGGGAAATATTGGGAATTTTGGGGAAATTTGGGGAAATTTTGGTAATTTGGGGGAATTTTGGGGAAATTTTGGGGAATTTGGGAGAATTTTCTGGGTTTTTGGGGAATTTTGGGGGATTTTAGGAGGAATTTGGGGGGAATTTTGAAGGATTTTGGGGAATTTTGGGGAACTTCGGGGGAATTTTGGGGAATTTTGGGGAATTTGGGGGAATTTTGGGTGAATTTTGGGTGAATTTTGAAGGATTTTGGGGAATTTTGAAGGACTTGGGGGAATTTTGGGGAACTTTTTGGGAATTCTGGGGAATTTGAGGGGAATTTAAAGAAATTTTCAGGGATTTTGGGGAAATTGGGAAAATTTTGGGGAATTTGGGGTGGATTTGGGGGAATTTTGGGGAATTTGGGGGAATTTTTTTGGGAATTTTGAGGGAATTTTGGGGAATTTGGGGAAATTCTGGGGAATTTGAGGGGAAATTTAAGAAAATTTGAAGAGATTTTGGGGAAATTTGGGGAAATTTTGGGAATTTTGGGAGAATTTGGGGTGGATTTGGGGAATTTTGGGGGAATTTGGGGGAATTTGGGGGAATTTTTGGGGAATTTGGGGGAATTCTGGGGAATTTGAGGGGAAATTTAAGGAAATTTGAGGGGGATTTTGGGGAAATTGAGGGAAATTTTGGGAATTTTGGGAGAATTTGGGGGGATTTTGGAGAATTTTGAAGGATTTTGGGGAACTTTGGGGCAATTTGGGGGATTTTGGTCAATTTGGGGGAATTTTGTGGAATTTTGGGGAAATTTAAGGAAACTTTTTGGGAATTTGGGGGAATTTTGGGTGAATTTTGGGTGAATTTTGAAGGATTTGGGGGAATTTTGGGGAATTTGGGGGGAATTTGGGGAATTTTGGGGGAATTTGGGGGAATTTTGGGTGGATTTTTGGGGATTTGAGGGATTTGGGGGAATTTTGGGTGAGTTTTGAGGGAATTTGGGGAAAATTTGGGGGAATTTGAGGAATTTTGAGAATTTTTTTTTTAATTTTTGGGGAATTTTGGGGGAATTTTGGAGGAATTTTTGGGGGAATTTTGGGGGAATTTTTGGGGGAATTTGGGGGGAATTTTGGGGGAATTTGGGGGGGTTTAGGGTGGGGGAGGGGGGAATTTTGGGGATGTTTTGGGGGGGTCCAAATTTTTCCCCCCCAAATTTTTGGGATCTCACCTGGGGCCCGAAATCTCCGGATTCGCCCTTGAGGCCGGAGCTGCCGGGCTGGCCCTGGGACAGCCAAAAATAACCCAAAATTAACCCAAAAAATGACCCAAAAGAGCCCCAAAATTAACCCAAAATCAACCCAAAATCAACCCAAAATTAACCCAAAACCAGGCCCAAAAATGACCCAAAATTAACCCAAAATTAACCCAAAATTAACCCAAAAATCGATCCCAAATCACCCCCAAAACAGCCCCAAAATAACCCAAAATTAACCCAAAACAGCCCCAAAAACAGCCCCAAAATTAACCCAAAATTAACCCAGAAATCAGCCCCAAAATAAGCCAAAATAACCCAAAATTAACCCAAAAATGACGCAAAACAGCCCCAAAATTAACCCCAAATTAACCCAAAATTAACCCCAAAATAACGCAAAATTAACCCAAAAATGACCCAAAACAGCCCCAAAATAACCCAAAATTAACCCAAAAATGACCCAAAATTAACCCCAAATTAACGCAAAAAACAGCCCCAAAATAACCCAAAATTAACCTAAAATTAACCCAAAATTAACCCAGAATTAACCCAAAACCAGGCCCAAAATAACGCAAAATTAACCCAAAAATGACCCAAAACAGCCCCAAAATAACCCAAAATTAACCCCAAATTAACCCAAAATTAACCTAAAATTAACCCAAAATTAACCCAGAATTAACCCAAAACCAGGCCCAAAATAACCCAAAATTAACCCAAAAATGACCCAAAACAGCCCCAAAATTAACCCCAAATTAACCCCAAATTAACCCAAAATTAACCCAAAAATGACCCAAAATTAACCCAAAACCAGGCCCAAAATAACCCAAAATTAACCCAAAACAGCCCCAAAATTTACCCAAAATTAACCCCAAATTAACGCAAAAACAGCCCCAAAATAACCCAAAATTAACCCAAAATTAACCCAAAATTAACCCAAAAATCAGCCCCAAAATTAACCCAGAATTAACCTAAAACCAGGCCCAAAATAACCCAAAATTAACCCAAAAATGACCCAAAACAGCCCCAAAATTAACCCCAAATTAACCCAAAATTAACCCAAAACCAGGCCCAAAATAACCCAAAATTAACTCAAAATTAACCCAAAAATGACGCAAAATTAACCCAAAATTAACCCAAAACAGCCCCAAAATAACCCAAAATAACCCAAAATTAACCCATAAATGACCCAAAACAGCCCCAAAATTAACCCCAAATTAACTCCAAATTAACCCAAAATTAACCCAAAATTAACCCAAAATTAACCCAAAAATGACCCAAAATTAACCCAAAACCAGGCCCAAATTAATCCAAAATTCCACTAAATCCCCCCAAAATTCCCCAAATTTGCCCAAAATTCCACAAAATTTCCCAAATCTCCCAAAATCCCTCCAAATTCCCCCAAATTCCCCCCAAAATCCCCCTCAAAATTCCCAAAATCCCTCCCAAATTCCCCAAACCTTCCCAAAATTCCTCAAATTCCCCTAAATTACCCCAAAATCCCCCAATCCCCCCAAAATTCCCCAAAATATTCCCCAAATCCTCCCAAAATTCCCCAAAATCCACCCAAATTCCCCAAATCCCCCCAATTTCCCAAAATCCCCCCAAAATCCCGGAAAATTCCCAAAATTCTCCCAAAATTCCCCAAAAATTCCAAAATTCCTCCCAAATCCCCCAAAATCTCCTAAAATCTCCCCAAATTCCCGAAATTCCCCCAAATCCCTCCAAATCCCCCCAAAATCCCCCCAAAATTCCCCAAATCCCCCCAAAATCTCCCAAAATTCCCCAAATTCCCCCCAAAACCCCCCAAAATTCCCCAAACCTCCCTAAATCCTCCAAATTTCCCCCCAAATTCCCCCAAAATTCCCCCAAATAACCCCAAAATTCCCCCAAATAACCCCAAAATTCCCCAAGATACCCCCCAAAATCTCCCAAAATTCCCCAAATTCCCCCCCAAAATCTCCCAAAATTCCCCAAATTCCCCCCAAAATCTCCCAAAATTCCCCAAAATTCCCCAAATTTCCCCCAAATTCCCCAAATCTCCCAAAATCTCCCCAAACCTCCCCAAAATTCCCCAAAATCTCGCCCAAACAACACCAAAATTCCCCCAAATTCCCTCCAAAATTCCCCCAAAATTCCCCCCAAAATCCCCCAAAATTCCTCAAAAATTCCCAAAATTTCCCCCCAAATCCCCCAAAATTCCCCAAAATTCCCCCCAAAATTCCCCAAAATTCCCCCAAAATTCCCCCCTCAAATTCCCGAAAATTCCCCCCAAAATTCCCCAAAATTCCCCCCAAAATCTCCCCAAAATTCCCCCAAATTACCCCAAATTTCCCCAAAATTCCCCAAATCTCCCAAAATCTCCCCAAACCTCCCCAAATCTCCCCAAAATCCCCCAAAATCTCCCCCAAATAACCCCAAAATTCCCCCAAATTCCCCCAAAATTCCCACCAAAATTCCCCCCAAAATCTCCCAAAATTCCCCAAATTCCCCCCAAAATTCCAAAAATTCCCCAAAATTCCCCAAATTTCCCCAAAATTCCCCCAAATTCCCCCAAAATTCCTCCCAGAATCTCCCAAAATTCCCCAAATTCCCCCCCAAAATTCCCCAAAATTCCCCCAAATCCCCCCAAAAATTCCCCCAAATTCCCCCAAAATTCCACCCAAAATCTCCCAAAATTCCCCAAATTCCCCCCAAAATTCTGAAAATTCCCCAAATCCCCCCAAAATTCCCCGAAATTCCCCCAAATCCCCCCCAAAATTCCCAAAATCCCCCCAGAATTCCCCAAATTCCCCCCAAAATTCCCCAAAATTCCCCCAAATCCCCCCCAAAATTCCCAAAATCCCCCCAGAATTCCCCAAACCTTCCCAAAATTCCCCAAATTCCCCCAAAATTCCCCAAGATCCCCCCAAATTTCCCCCAAAATTCCCCCAAATAACCCCAAAATTCCTCCAAATTCCCTCCAAAATTCCCCCAAAATTCCCCCCAAAATCCCCCAAAATTCCCCACAAAATTCCCCAAATTTCCCCAAATCCCCCAAAATTCCCCGGAATTCCCCCAAATCCCCCCCCAAAATTCCCAAAATCCCCCCAGAATTCCCCAAACCTTCCCAAAATTCCCCAAATTCCCCCAAAATTCCCCAAAATTCCCAAAAATTCCCCAAAATTCCCCCAAATTACCTCAAAATTCCCCAGAAATTCACAAAACCCTCCCAAAATCCCCCCCAAAATCTCCCCAAAATTCCCAAAAATTCCCAAAAATTCCCAAAATTCCCGAAATTCCCGAATTTCCCCCGATTCCGCTCTCACCATGGGTCCCCGGGCGCCCCGTGAGCCCCATGGGGCCGGGGGGGGCCCCTCAGCGCCAGCTGGGGGGGAAAATTTGGGAAAAGTCACCCCAAAATTACCCAAAATTGCCCAAAATTGGACAAAATTGGACAAAATTACCCAAAATAACCCAAAATAACCCAAAATTGCCCAAAATTGCCAAAAATTGGCCAAAATTGCCCCAAAATTGGACAAAATGGTGCAAAATTAACCAAAATAACCCAAAATTGGCCAAAATTGGACAAAATGGCCCAAAATTGGCCAAAATTGGCCAAAATAACCCAAAATCGGCCAAAATTACCCAAAATTACCCAAAATTGGCCAAAATAACCCAAAATGGCCCAAAATGGCCCAAAATTGGACAAAATGGCCCAAAATGGACAAAATTGGACAAAATTGCCCAAAATGGTCCAAAATTGGCCAAAATTGGCCAAATTTGGCCAAAATGGCCCAAAATTGCCCAAAATCCCACCCAGGGACCCCAAAAAACACAAAGGGACCCAAAAAAAACCCCAAAAGGAGCCCAAAAAATGCCCTAAAAGAGCCCAAAATGCCCCAAAAAAGCCCAAAATCCTTCCTGGGGTCTCCAAAAATCACAGAGACCCCAAAATCAACCAAAGGGACCCAAAAATGCCCCAAAATGGCCCAAAATTCACCAAAGGGACCCCAAAAATCACAAAGGGACCCAAAATACCCCAAAATCCCCCCAAAATGCCCTTAAAGAGCCCAAAATCCTCCTTGGGGACCCCAAAAACCCCAAAGGGACCCCATAAATCACAAAGGGACCCCAAAATACCCCAAAATTCCCAAAAAATTCCCAAAAAAATCCCAAAAATTCCCAAGAAAATAAAAAAATTACTCCCAAAAATTCTGAAAAATCAGAAAAAAAACCAAAAAAAAAAAGTCCAAAGAATTAAAAAAATTTTTTTTTAAATTCCCAAAATTCCCCAAAAATAAAAAAAAAATTCCAAAAAAATCCCAAAAAAAATCATTCCCCAAAATTCCCAAAAAAATCCCCCCAAAAATGCCAAAAAAATCCCGAAAAATTAAAAAAAAAATCCCCCCCAAATCCCCCAAAAATAAAAAAAAAAAAAAAAAAAAAAATTCCCAAAAAATTCTCCAAAAATTCCCCCCAAAATCCCAAAAAAATCCCAAAAAATTCCCCCAAAATCCCAAAAAATCCAAAAAAATCCCCAAAAATTCCCCAAAAATCCCAAAAAATTCCCCCAAAAATTCCCCCAAAAAATCCAAAAAAATCCCTAAAAAAATCCAAAAAAATCCCTAAAAAATCCAAAAAAATTCACAAAAAAATCCCACAAAATTCCAAAAAACTTCAAAAAAAAAATCCCAAAAATTCCCAAAAAAATCCCAAAAAAATTCCCAAAAATTCCCCCCAAAATCCAAAAAAATTCCCCCAAAAATTTCCCCAAAAAATCCCAAAAAATCCCAAAAAAATCCAAAAAAATTCCCCAAAAAAATCCCAAAAAAATCCCAAAAAATCCAAAAAACTTCAAAAAAATTCCCAAAAAATTCCCAAAAAATCCCCAAAAATCCCAAAAAATCCCCAAAAAAATCCCCAAAAATCCAAAAAAATTCCCCCAAAAATTCCCCCAAAAAATCCCAAAAAATTCCCCCAAAAAATCCCAAAAAAAAATCCCAAAAAATCCCAAAAAATTCACAAAAAAATCCCACAAAATTCCCAAAAAACTTCAAAAAAAATCCCAAAAAATCCCAAAAAATTCCCAAAAAATCCCCAAAAATTGCCAAAAAATCCCAAAAATTCCCTAAAACCAAAGAATTCCCAAGGACTCACCCGGGCCTGCTGCAGCAGCGCCTGAGCCTGGAGCTCTCCCCGGACCTTTGGTGCCGAAACGGAACTGGGGAGAAAAATCGGGAATTTGGGAAAAATCCGGAATTTCAGGGGGAAAATTGGGAATTTCAGGGGGAAAATTGGGAATTTTGGGGGGAAAATTGGGAATTTGGGGAGAAAATTGGGAATTTCAGGGGGAAAATTGGGGATTTTCGGGGGAATATTGGGAATTTTGGAAGGGAAAATGGGAATTTGGGCGGAAAATTGGGAATTTGGGGAAAAGATTGGGAATTTTGGGGGGATATTTGTGATTTTTGGGGAAAATATTGGGATTTTTGGGGGGAAAATTGGGAATTTTGGGAGGAAAATGGGGATTTTAGGGAGAAATTTGGGAATTTTGGGGTGAATTTTGGGGAATTTGGATGAATTTTGGGTGAATTTTGGGGGAATTTTGGGGGGATTTTGAGAAAATTTTGGGATGAATTTTGGGAGGATTTTGGGTGGATTTTGGGTGAATTTTGGGTGGATTTTGGATGAATTTTGGGTGAATTTTGGGTGAATTTTGGGTGAATTTTTGGTGAATTTTTGGTGAATTTTGGATGAATTTTGGGATGAATTTTGGGGTGAATTTTGGGTGAATTTTGGGTGGATTTTGGGGATTTTGGGTGAATTTTGGGATGAATTTTGGGTGGGATTTTGGGATGAATTTTTGGATGAATTCTGGGTGAATTTTGGGCGGATTTTGGGTGAATTTTGGAGGAATTTTGGGATGAATTTTGGGTGAATTTTGGGTGAATTTTGGATGAATTTTGGGTGAACTTTGGATGAATTTTGGGATGAATTTTGGATGAATTTTGGGTGAATTTTGGTGAATTTTGGGTGAATTTTGGATGAATTTTGGGTGAATTTTGGATGAATTTTGGGTGAATTTTGGGTGAATTTTGGGTGAATTTTGGATGAATTTTGGGTGAATTTTGGGTGAATTTTTTGTGAATTTTGGATGAATTTTGGGTGGATTTTGGGTGAATTTTGGGATGAATTTTGGGTGGATTTTGGGGGATTTTGGGGCATTTTGGACTCACCGGGAGCATCAGGGCGGTTCCGGGGGCTCCGGGGGTTCCGTCGGATCCGGGGATTCCGGAGCGGCCGGGGGGGCCCTTTTGGGGGCCCAAAAAATTCCCAAAAAATTCCCAAAATTCCCAAAATTCCCAAAATCCCCGAAATCCCCCCAGGATCCGGAAAAACCCCCACGAAATTCCCAAAATAACCCCAAAATCCCCCCCAAATTCCCAAAATTCTCCCCAAAATCCCCCCCAAAATTCCCAAAAATCCTCCCAAAATTCCTCCAAAATTCCCCCAAATCCCCAAAATTCCCAAGAATTCCCAAAATCCCCCCAAATTCCCCCAAAGTCCTCCCAAAATCCCCCCAAATCCCCCCCAAATTCCTCCAAAATTCCCCAAGAATTCCCTAAAAATTCCCAAAATCCTCCTAAAATTCCCCAAAAATTCCCCAAATCCTCCCAAAATTCCCCAAAATTCCCCAAGAATTCCTCCAAAATTCCCCCAAAATTCCCAAAATTCCCAAAGAATTCACCAAAATTCCCAAAAAAATCCCAAAATTCCCCAAAAATTCCTCCAAAATTCCCCCAAAATTCCCCAAAATTCCCAAAAAAATTCCTCCAAAATTCCCAAAAAATTCCCCAAAAATTCCCAAATCCCCCCAAAATTCCCAAAATTCCTCCAAAATTCAAAACAAATTCCAAAAAAATTCCCAAATCCCCCCAAAATTCCCCAAAATTCCTCCAAAATTCCCCAAGAATTCCCTAAAAATTCCCAAAATCCTCCCAAAATTCCCCAAAATTCCTCCAAAATTCCCCAAGAATTCCCCAAGAATTCCCCAAAAATTCCCAAAATTCCCCAAAAATTCCTCCAGAATTCCCCCAAAATTCCCAAAATTCCCAAAGAATTCACCAAAATTCCAAAAAAAAATCCCAAAATTCCCCAAAAATTCCTCCAAAATTCCCCAAAATTCCCCAAAATTCCCAAAAATTACCCAAATTCCCAAAATTCCCAAGAATTCCCAAAATTCCCAAAATCCCCCCAAATCCCCCCAAAATTCCTCCAAAATTCCCCAAAAATTCCCCAAAAATTCCCAAATCCCCCCAAAATTCCCCAAAATTCCTCCAAAATTCCCCAAAAATTCCCAAATCCCCCCAAAATTCCCCAAAATTCCCCAAAAATTCCCTAAAAATTCCCAAAATCCTCCCAAAATTCCCCAAAATTCCCCAAGAATTCCCAAAATTCCCAAATTTTCCTTCCTCACCCTCTCCCCGGGCTCTCCGGGGGCTCCGGGCGGTCCCCTGAGCTCCGGGGGGTCCCGAAATTCCCTGTGGGAATTTTTGGGAATTTTTTTTGGGATGTTCAAACCCCCTCAAAAATTCCCAAAAAATTCCCAAAAATTCCTAAAAATTCCTAAAAATTCCCAAAAAATATTTTGGGAAAGGGGGGAGGGGTCTCTTACCGCGGGTCCTTCGGGGCCGGGGGGGCCCTGCACCAACATTCCCTGGGAATTCGGGGAAAAAATGGGAATTTTGGGGGGGATTTTGGGGGAAAAATGGGAATTTTGGGGGAAAAATGGGGAAAAAAGGGAATTTTGGGGGATTTTGGGGGAAAAATGGGGATTTTTGGGGGAAAAATGGGGAAAAAAAGGGAATTTGGGGGGGATTTTGGGGGAAAAATGGGGGAAAAAAGGGAATTTTGGGGGGATTTTGGGGGAATTTGGGGGAAAATGGGAATTTTGGGGGGATTTTAGGGAAAAAAAAGGGGATTTTAGGGGGAATTTTGGGGGGATTTGGGGGGATTTGGGGGAAAAATGGAATTTTGGGGGGATTTGGGGGGAAAAATGGGAATTTTTGGGGGGATTTTGGGGGGAAAATGGGGGGAAATGGGAATTTTGGGGAAAAATGGGGACAAAAGGGAATTTTGGGGGGATTTGGGGGGAATTTGGGGGAAAAATGGGAATTTTGGGGGGATTTTAGGAAAAAAAAGGGGATTTTAGGGGGAATTTTGGGGGGATTTGGGGGGAATTTGGGTGAAAAATGGGAATTTGGGGGGAAAAATGGGGAAAAAAGGGAATTTTGGGGGGATTTTGGGGGAATTTGGGGGGGAAATGGGGAAAAAAGGGAATTTTGGGGGGATTTGGGGGGATTTGGGAGAACAAAATGGGAATTTGGGGGGATTTTTGGGGAATTTGGGGGAAAAAATGGGAATTTTGGGGGGATTTGGGGGGAAAAATGGGGAAAAAATGGGAATTTTGGGGGAATTTTGGGGAAAAAATGGGAATTTTGGGGGGATTTTAGGAAAAAAAAGAGGATTTTAGGGGGAATTTTGGGGGGATTTGGGGGGATTTGGGGGAAAATGGGAATTTTTGGGGGGATTTGGGGGGAAAAATGGGGATTTTGGGGGGAAAAATGGGGGGAAAAAGGGAATTTTGGGGGGATTTTGGGGGAATTCTGGGGAAAATGGGAATTTTGGGGGATTTTGGGGAAAAAAGGGGATTTTAGGGGGAATTTTGGGGGGATTTGGGGAATTTGGGGGAAAAACGGGAATTTTGGGGGATTTTGGGGAAAAAAGGGGATTTTAGGGGGAATTTTGGGGGGATTTGGGGAATTTGGGGGAAAAACGGGAATTTTGGGGGATTTTGGGGAAAAAAGGGGATTTTTAGGGGGAATTTTGGGGGGATTTGGGGAATTTGGGGGAAAAACGGGAATTTTGGGGGATTTTGGGGAAAAAAGGGGATTTTAGGGGGAATTTTGGGGGGATTTTGGGGGAAAAATGGGAATTTTGGGGGAAAAATGGGGAAAAAAGGGAATTTGGGGGGGATTTGGGGGGAATTTTGGGGGGAAAAATGGGGAAAAAGGGAATTTGGGGGGGATTTGGGGGGAATTTGGGGGGAAAATGGGAATTTGGGGGAATTTGGGGGAAAAATGGGAATTTTGGGGGAATTTTGGGGGGATTTTGGGGGGAATTTGGGGGGAAAAATGGGAATTTTGGGGGGATTTGGGGGAATTTGGGGGGGAAAAATGGGAATTTTGGGGGGGAAAATGGGGATTAAAGAGATTTTGGGGGGATTTGGGGGGAAAAATGGGAATTTTGGGGGAAAAATGGGGGAAAAAGGGAATTTTGGGGGAATTTTGGGGGAATTTTGGGGAAAAATGGGAATTTTGGGGGATTTTAGGAAAAAAAAGGGGATTTTAGGGGGAATTTTGGGGGTTTTGGGGGATTTGGGGGAAAAATGGGAATTTTGGGGGGATTTGGGGGGAAAAGGGAATTTTGGGGGGATTTGGGGGAATTTGGGGGGATAAATGGGAATTTTGGGGGAAAAATGGGGGAAAAAGGGGAATTTTGGGGGGATTTGGGGGAATTTGGGGGGAATTTGGGGGAAAAAAAATGGGAATTTTGGGGGGATTTTAGGAAAAAAGGGGATTTTAGGGGGAATTTTGGGGGGATTTGGGGGGATTTGGGGGTAAATTGGGATTGTTGGGGGGATTTTGGGGGAATTTGGGGGGAAAATGGGAATTTTGGGGGAAATTGGGGTAAAAAGGGAATTTTGGGGGGATTTGGGGGGGATTTTGGGGGGAAAAATGGGGAAAAAAGGGAATTTTGGGGGGGGATTTTTGGGGGAAAATGGGGATTTGGGGGGATTTTGGGGGAAAAATGGAATTTTTTGGGGGGATTTTGGGGGAAAATTGGGAATTTTGGGGGGAAAATGGGGAATAAAGGGATTTTGGGGGGATTTGGGGGAAAATTGGGATTCTGGGGGAAAAATGGGGAAAAAAGGGAATTTTGGGGGATTTGGGAGATTTGGGAGAAAAAAATGGGAATTTGGGGGGATTTTGGGGGAAGAAAGGGAATTTGGGGAAGAAAAACGGGGATTTGGGGGAGATTTGGGGGAAAAATGGGAATTTTGGGGGTATTTGGGGGAATTTTGGGGAAAATGGGAATTTTGGGGGATTTTGGAGGGGATTTTTGGGGAAAAAAGGGAAATTGGGGGAACAATGGGGATTTTGGGGGGGATTTTAGGGAAAAAATGGGATTTTGGGGGGGATTTGGGGGGATTTTAGGGAAAGAAAGGGATTTTAGGGCAGGATTTGGGGGGATTTTGGGGGAAAAAGGGGATTTTAGGGGGGATTTTGGGGATTCTGGGTTGAATTTTCAGGATTTTGGGGGTTCCTGGATTGGTTTTTGGGGGGATTTTTGGCGATTTCGGGTTGAATTTTCAGAATTTTGGTGGATTCTGGGTTAAATTTTCAGGATTTTGGGGCTCCTGAGTTGATTTTTGGGAAGATTTTGGGTTGAATTTTCAGGATTTTGGGGCTCCTGGGTTGAATTTTCAGGATTTTGGGAGATTTGGGGTTAAATTTTCAGGATTTTGGGGCTCCTGGATTGGTTTTTGGGGGATTCTGGGTTGAATTTTCAGAATTTTTGGGGATTTCGGGTTGAATTTTTGGGATTTTGGGGGATTTTGGGGCTCCTGAGTTGATTTTTTGGAGGATTTTGGGGGATTCTGGGTTGAATTTTCAGGATTTTGGGGGGATTTTGGGTTCATTTTGGGGGGATTTTGGGGGATTTCGGGTTAAATTTTCAGGATTTTGGGGGAGTTTGGGGCTCCTGGGTTGGTTTTTTTGGGATTTTAGAGGATTTTGGGTTGAATTTTCAGGATTTTGGGGCTCCTGGGTTGGTTTTTGGGGGATTTTGGGTTAAATTTTCAGGATTTTGGGGCTCCTGGATTGGTTTTTTGGGGGATTCTGGGTTGAATTTTCAGAATTTTTGGGGATTTCGGGTTGAATTTTTGGGATTTTGGGGGATTTTGGGGCTCCTGAGTTGATTTTTGGGAGGATTTTGGGGGATTCTGGGTTGAATTTTCAGGATTTTGGGGGATTTTGGGTTGGTTTTGGGGGGATTTTGGGGGATTTTCGGTTAAATTTTCAGGATTTTGGGGGAGTTTGGGGCTCCTGGGTTGGTTTTTGGGGATTTTAGAGGATTTTTGGTTGAATTTTCAGGATTTTGGGGCTCCTGGGTTGGTTTTTGGGGGATTTTGGGTTAAATTTTCAGAATTTTGGAGGATTCTGGGTTAAATTTTCAGGATTTTGGGGGATTTTGGGGCTCCTGAGTTGGTTTTTGGGGTATTTTGGGTCGATTTTTCAGGATTTTGGGGCTCCGGGGAGGAATTTGGGGGTCCAGGGAAGGTTTTTGGGGGGTGGGACCCCCCAAATTTTGGGGACTCACCGGTTCCAGCGCCGCCGGCTCCCCCTTCTCCCCCTTGGAGCCTCGGGGGGCCTGGGGGGGGCAGACATGGAAACCCCCCAAAATTTGGGGCCGTCAGACGTGGGGGGACCCCAAAATTCACCCCTGGGACCCCCCCAAAAAAACCCAAAATCCCTTCCCAAAACAGCCCAAAAAATCCTTTAAAAAAACCCAAAATTCCCTAAAAAAAACCCAAAAAAATTCCCTTAAAAAAAACCCCCAAAATTCCCTAAAAAACCCCAAAATTCCCCCCAAAATCTCCCCAAATCCCCCCAAAATGCCCCAAATCCCCCCAAAATCCCAAAAGCCTTCCCAAAATCCCCCCAAATTCCCAAAAATTCCCCCCAAAATCCCCCCCAAGAACCCTCAAATCCCCCAAAATCCCCCAAATCTCCCCCAAATCCCCCCAGAATCTCAAAAATCCCCCCCAAAATCCCAAGAAAACCAAAATAAAAAAAACTCCCCCAAAATCCCCTTTTTCCCCCTCAAATCCCACCAAATTCCCATTTTCCCCCAAAATCTCCCCAAAATCCCAAAAATCCCCCCAAAATCCCAAAAAAATCCCCCAAAATTCAAAAAATCTCCCCCAAAATCCCCCAAAATTTCCCCCAAAATCCCCCCAAAATCCCCCAAAATTTCCCCCAAATCCACCAAAATCCCCCCAAAATCCAAAAAAATCCTCCCAAAATCCAAAAATCCCCCCAAAATCTCCCCAAATCCTCCCAAATTCCCCCAAATCCCCAAAATTCCCTTTTTCCCCCTCAAATCCCCCCAAAAATTCCCATTTTCCCCCAAAATTCCCATTTTTCCCTCAAAATCTCCCCAAAATTCCCATTTTTCCCCCAAAATCCCCAAAAATCCCCCCAAAATCCCCAAAATCCCTCCCAAATTTCTCCAAAATCCCCTCAAATCCCCAAAATTCCCATTTTTCCGCCAAAATCCCCCCAAAATTCCCATTTTCCCCCAAAATCCCCCCAAAATCCCCCAAAATCCCCCCCCAAATCCCTAAAAATCCCCAAAATCCCCCAAAATCTCCCCAAAATCCCCAAAAATCTCCCCAAAACCCCCAAAATCCCCCAAAATCCCCAAAATCCCTCCCAAATTTCCCCAAAATCCCCCCAAAATCCCCCAAAATCCCCTCAAAATCCCCCCAAAATCCCCCCAAATCCCCAAAATTCACATTTTTCCCCAAAATCCCCCCAAAATCCCCCCAAAATCCCCCAAAATCCCCCAAAATCCCCCAAAATCCCCCAAAATCCTCCCAAAATCCCCAAAATCCCCCAAAATCCCCCCAAAATCCCCCAAAATCCCCTCAAATCCCCCCAAAATTCCCATTTCCCCCAAAATCCCCCAAAAATCCCCCAAAATCCCCCAAAATCCCCCCAAAATCCCCCAAAATCCTCCCAAAATCCCCAAAATCCCCCAAAATCCCCCCAAAATCCCCCAAAATCCCCTCAAATCCCCCCAAAATTCCCATTTCCCCCAAAATCTCCCCAAAATCCACCAAAATCCCCCCAAAATTTCCCCAAAATCCCCCCAAAATCCCCAAAATCCCCCAAAATCCCCTCAAATCCCCCCAAAATTCCATTTTTCCCCCAAAATCCCTCCCAAATTTCCCCAAAATTCCCATTTTTCCCCCAAAATTCCCATTTTCCCCCCAAAATTCCCATTTTTCCCCCCAAATTCCCGGCTTTTTTGGGGGGGTCTCGCCCCTCCCCCTCTACCTGCCGGTAGCTGTTTTTGGGGAACCCCAAATTTGGGGGGGTCCCTGGGGCCGGGGCCGTGTTCTGCATCCTCTGGGGGGACAAAAAAAATTCGGGAAGACCCCAAAAAATTTGGGAAAAAATCCCAAAAATTTGGGAAAAAACAAAATTTTGGGGTTTTTTCCCAAATTTTGGATTTTTTTCTCCAAATTTTGGGATTTTTTTCCCCAATTTTGATTTTTTTCCTCAAATTTTGGGGTCTCCACCCCCAATTTTGAGTTTTTTCTCAAATTTTTGGGATCCCCCACTCCCAATTTTGGGGGGTTTTTCCCCAATTTTGGGGGTTTTTTTCCCCAATTTTGAATTTTTTTTTCCTCAAATTTTGGGGTCCCACCCCCAATTTTGTGGTTTTTTCTCAAATTTTTGGGGTCCCCACTCCAAATTTTGGGGTTTTTTTCCCCAATTTTGAGGTTTTTTCCCCAATTTTGGGGGTCCCCAGCCCCAAATTTGGGATTTTTAAACAAATTTTGGGGTCCCCACTCCCAATTTTGGGGTTTTTCCCCAATTTTGGGTTTTTTTCCCCAAATTTCGGGGTCCCCAGCCCAGTTCTGGGGTTTTTTCCCCGATTTTGGTTTTTTTTCCCCAATTTTGGGGTTTTTCCCCAATTTTGATTTTTTTCCTCAAATTTTGGGGTCTCCACCCCCAATTTTGAGTTTTTTCTCAAATTTTTGGGATCCCCACTCCCAATTTTGGGGGGTTTTTCCCCAATTTTGGGTTTTTTTCCCCAATTTTGGGTTTTTATCCCCAAATTTTGGGGTCCCCACTCCCAATTTTGGGGTTTTTTTTCCCCAATTTTGGGTTTTTTTCCCCAATTTTGGGGTTTTTTTCCCCAATTTTGGGGTTTTTTCCCCAATTTTGGAATTTTTTTCCTCAAATTTTGGGATTTTTTTCCTCAATTTTGATTTTTTTCCTCAAATTTTGGGGTCTCCACCCCCAATTTTGGGGTTTTTTCCCCAATTTTGGGGTCCCCACTCCCAACTTTGGGGGTTTTTTTCCCCAATTTTGGGTTTTTTTCCCCAAATTTTGGGGTTTTTTTCCCCAATTTTGGGGTTTTTTTCCCCAAATTTTGGGGTCCCCACACCGAATTTTGGGGTTTTTTACCCCAATTTTGGGGTTTTTTTTCCCCAATTTTGGAATTTTTTTCCTCAAATTTTGGGATTTTTTCCCCAATTTTGATTTTTTTCCTCAAATTTTGGGGTCTCCACCCCCAATTTTGAGGTTTTTTCCCCAGTTTTGGGGTCCCCACCCCCAAATTTGGGATTTTTTCCTCAAATTTTGGGGTTTTTTCCTCAAATTTTGGGGTTTTTCCCAATTTTTGGAGTTTTTTTCCAATTTTGTGGTCCCCAACGCCCCAATCCCCAAATTTTGGGATCCCAATTTCCCCCAATTCCCAAATTTTGGGGTCCCAAATTCCCAAATTTTGGGGTCCCCATCCCAAATTTTTGGAGTTTTTTCCTCAAATTTTGGGGTTTTTCCCCATTTTTGGTTTTTTTTTCCAATTTCGGGGTCCCCAACCCTCCCAATTCCCAAATTTTGGGATCCCAATTTCCCCCAATTCCCAAATTTTGGGGTCCCCAAATACCCAAATTCCCAAATTTTGGGGTCCCAAATCCCCAATTCCCAAATTTTGGGGTCCCCAATCCCAAATTCCCAAATTTTGGGGTTCCCAAATCCCAAATTTTTGGACGTTTTTCCTCAAATTTTGGGGTTTTCCCCCATTTTTGGGTTTTTTTTTCCAATTTTGGGGTCCCAAATCCCAAATTTTGGGGTCCCCAACCCCAAATTCTCAAATTTTGGGGGTCCCCAATTCCCCAATTCCCAAATTTTGGGGTCTCCAAATCCCAAATTCCCAAATTTTGGGGTCCCCAATCCTCAATTCCCAAATTTTAGGGTCCCCAATCCCAAATTTTTGGAGTTTTTTCCTCAAATTTTGGGGGTTTTCCCCCATTTTTTGGGGTTTTTTTTTCCAATTTTGGGGTCCCCAATTCCCAAATTTTGGGGTCTCCAATCCCCAATTCCCAAATTTTGGGGATCCCAAATCCCAAATTCCCAAATTTTGGGGTCCCCAAATCCCAAATTCCCAAATTTTGGGGTCCCCAACCCCCCCCAATTCCAAATTTTGGGGTCCCCAAATCCCCAATTCCCAAATTTTGGGGTCCCCAATCCCAAATTTTTGGAGTTTTTTTCCCTCAAATTTTGGGGGTTTTCCCCATTTTTGGGTTTTTTTTTCCAATTTTGGGGTCCCAAATTCCCAAATTTTTGGGGTCCCCAAATCCCAAATTCCCAAATTTTGGGGTCCCCCATCTCAAATTTTTGGAGTTTTTTCCTCAAATTTTGGGGTTTTTCCCCATTTTTGGGTTTTTTTTTCCAATTTTGGGGTCCCCAATCCCAAATTTTGGGGTCCCCAATCCCAAATTCCCAAATTTTGGGGTCCCAATTTCACCCAATTCCCAATTTTGGGGTCTCCCAATCCCCAATTCCCAAATTTTGGGGTCCCCAAATCCCCAAATCCCCAAATTTTGGGGTCCCCAACCCCCCCAATTCCCAAATTTTGGGGTCCCCAAATCCCCAAATTCTCAAATTTTGGGGTCCCCAATTCCCCAATTCCCAAATTTTGGGGTCCCCAACCCCCCCCAATTCCCAAATTTTGGGATTCCAATTTCCCCCAATTCCCAAATTTTGGGTTCCCCATCCCAAATTTTTGGAGTTTTTTCCTCAAATTTTGGTTTTTTTTTCCCCATTTTTGGTTTTTTTTTTTCAATTTTGGGGTTCCCAAATCCCCAATTCCCAAATTTTTGGAGTTTTTTCCTCAAATTTTGGAGTTTTCCCCCATTTTTGGGTTTTTTTCCCAATTTTGGGGGCCCCCCAACCCCCCTTAATTCCCAAATTTTGGGGTCCCAAATTTCCCAATTCCCAAATTTTGGGGTCCCCAATCCCCAAATTCCCAAATTTTGGGGTCCCCATCCCAAATTTTTGGAGTTTTTTTCCTCAAATTTTGGGGTTTTTCCCCATTTTTTGGGTTTTTTTTTCCAATTTTGAGGTCCCAAATCCCAAATTTTGGGGTCCCCAAGTCCTCAATTCCCAAATTTTAGGGGTCCCCAATCCCAAATTTTGGAGTTTTTTTCCTCAAATTTTGGGGTTTTTCCCCATTTTTGGTTTTTTTTTCCAATTTTGGGGTCCCCAAATCCCCAATTCCCGAATTTTGGGGTCCCAAATCCCAAATTTCGGGGTCCCCAAATCCCAAATTCCCAAATTTTGGGGTCCCCATCCCAAATTTTTGGAGTTTTTTCCTCAAATTTTGGGGTTTTTCCCCATTTTTTGGGGTTTTTTTCCAATTTTGGGGTCCCAATCCCCAAATTCTGGGATCCCAATTTCCCCCAATCCCCAAATTTTGGGGTCCCCAAATCCCAAATTCCCAAATTTTGGGGTCCCAAATTCCCAAATTTTTGGAGTTTTTTTCTCAAATTTTGGGGTTTTTCCCCATTTTTGGGTTTTTTTTCCCAATTTTGGGGTCCCAAACCCCCCCAATTCCCAAATTTTGGGGTCCCCAATCCCAAATTCCCAAATTTTGGGGTCCCCATCCCAAATTTTTGGAGTTTTTTTCCTCAAGTTTTGGGGGTTTTTCCCCCATTTTTGGGGTTTTTTTCCCAATTTTGGTGTCCCCAATTCCCAAATCCCCAAATTTTGGGGTCTCCAAATCCCAAATTCCCAAATTTTGGGGTCCCCAATTCCCCAATTCCCAAATTTTGGGGTCTCCAAATCCCAAATTCCCAAATTTTGGGGTCCCCAAATCCTCAATTCCCAAATTTTAGGGTCCCCAATCCCAAATTTTTGGAGTTTTTTCCTCAAATTTTGGGGGTTTTCCCCATTTTTGGGTTTTTTTTCCAATTTTGGGGTCCCAAATCCCAAATTTCGGGGTCCCCAACCCCCCCAACTCCCAAATTTTGGGGTCCTCAAATCCCCAATTCCCAAATTTTGGGGTCCCCAAATCCCCAAATTCTCAAATTTTGGGGTCCCCAATTCCCCAATTCCCCAAATTTTGGGGTCCCCAACCCCCCCAATTCCCAAATTTTGGGGTCCCAAATTCCCCCAATTCCCAAATTTTGGGGTCCCCAACCCCCCCAATTCCCAAATTTTGGGGTCCCAAATTCCCCCAATTCCCAAATTTTGGGGTCCCCATCCCAAATTTTTGGAGTTTTTTTCCTCAAATTTTGGTTTTTTTTCCCCATTTTTGGTTTTTTTTTTTCAATTTTGGGGTTCCCAAATCCCCAATTCCAAATTTTTGGAGTTTTTTCCTCAAATTTTGGAGTTTTCCCCATTTTTGGGTTTTTTTCCCAATTTTGGGGCCCCCAACCCCCCTTAATTCCCAAATTTTGGGGGTCCCAAATTTCCCAATTCCCAAATTTTGGGGTCTCCAAATCCCCAATTCCCAAATTTTGGGGTCCCAAATTCCCAAATTTTTGGAGTTTTTTCCTCAAATTTTGGGGTTTTTCCCCATTTTTTGGGTTTTTTTTTTCAATTTTGGGGTCTCCAAATCCCCAATTCCCAAATTTTGGGGTCCCCAATTCCCCAATTCCCAAATTTTGGGGTTCCCAAATCCCCAACTCCCAAATTTTGGGGTCCCCAATCCCCAATTCCCAAATTTTGGGGTCCCCAATTCCCAAATTTTTGGAGTTTTTTCCTCAAATTTTGGGGTTTTTCCCCATTTTTGGTTTTTTTTTTTTCAATTTTGGGGTTCCCAAATCCCCAATTCCCAAATTTTTGGAGTTTTTTCCTCAAATTTTGGGGTTTTTCCCCATTTTTTGGGTTTTTTTTTCCAATTTTGAGGTCCCAAATTCCAAATTTTGGGGTCCCCAAATCCCAGATTCCCAAATTTTGGGGTCCCAAATCCCCAAATTCCCAAATTTTGGGGTCTCACCTGGAGCCTCTCCGGGGGGGTTCCCCCAAATTCTCGGCAGCCCCCGCAGGATTTGGGGGTGGGGTCGGAATTCCGGGAAGATCCGGAGCTCCTGGATGTCCCCCTGGAATTTTGGGGGGTTTTGGGAGGGGGTCACCCCAAATTTGGGGAGGTTTTGGGGGATTTTGAGGGATTTTGGGGCTGGAATTTTATGATTCCCAACCGGAATTCCCCCGTTCCCTCCCAAAATTCCCAAATTCCCACCCAAAATTCCCATCCCCAAAATTACCAAATTCCCACCCCAAAATTCCCAAAATTCCCATCCAGAATTCCCAAATTCCCATCCAGAATTCCCAAATTCCCATCCAAAATTCCCAAAATTCCCATCCAAAATTCCCAAATTCCCATCCCCAAAATTCCCAAAATTCCCATCCAAAATTCCCATCCAAAATTCCACCCCAAATTCCCAAATTCCCACCCAAAATTCCACCCAAAATTCCCAAAATTCCCATCCGGAATTCCCAAAAATTCCCGCCCAAAATTCCCAAAAATTCCCATCCGGAATTCCCACCCCCCCGATTTTCCGGGAATATTTTTTTGGGAATTTTTTCCCGGGATCACCTGGAATCCCTGGGCCAGGAGGAGGCTCTGGAGGAGCCCAGAATTCCCAAATTCCCACCCAAAATTCCCATCTGGAATTCCCACTCAAAATTCCCAAATTCCCATCCAGAATTCCCAAATTCCCAAATCCCCAAATTCCCCCCCAAAATCCCCCCATTCCCACCCAAAATTCCCACCCCAAAATTCCCAAATTCCCACCCCAAAATTCCCAAATTCCCATCCCCAAAATTCCCAAATTCCCACCCAAAATTCCCAAATTCCCACCCAAAATCCCCCCAAAAATTCCCAAAATTCCCACCCAAAATTCCCAAAATTCCCACCCAAAATTCCCAAATTCCCATCCCCAAAATTCCCAAAATTCCCATCCAGAATTCCCAAATTCCCACCCAAAATCCCCCCAAAATTCCCAAAATTCCCACCCAAAATTCCCTGAAATTCTCCCCCCCAAATTCCCACCCCAAAATTCCCACCCAAAATTCCCAAAATTCCCACCCCAAAATTCCCAAATTCCCACCCAAAATTCCCAAATTCCCACCCAGAATTCCCAAATTCCCACCCTTCCGATTTTTTGGGAAATTTTTTCCGGGATCACCTGGAATCCCTGGGCCAGGAGGAGGCTCCGGGGGAACCCAGAATTCCCAAATTCCCATCCCAAATTCCCACCCAAAATTCCCAAAATTCCCAAATTCCCATCCCCAAAATTCCCAAATTCCCACCCAAAATTCCCTCCCAAAATCCCCCCAAAATTCCCACCCCAAAATTCCCAAAATTCCCATCCAAAATTCCCAAATTCCCTGAAATTCCCACCCCAAATTCCCACCCCAAATTCCCATCCAAAATCCCCCCATTCCCATCCCAAATTCCCAAATTTCCACCCCAAATTCCCAAATTCCCATCCAGAATTTCCCCATTCCCACCCAAAATTCCCAAAATTCCCACCCAAAATTCCCACCAAAAATTCCCACCCCAAATCCTCCCATTCCCACCCAAAATTCCCAAATTCTCACCCCAGAATTCCCACCTGGAATCTCCCATTCCCACCCCAAAATTCCCACCCAAAATTCCCAAAATCCCCCCAAAATTCCCATCCCAAAATTCCCAAATTCCCACCCAAAATTCCCTGAAATTCCCACTCAAAATTCCCAAATTCTCACCCCAAAATTCCCAAATTCCCACCCCAAAATTCCCAAAATTCCCTCCCCAAAATTCCCAAAATTCACACCCAAAATTCCCAAAATTCCCATCCAAAATTCCCATCCAAAATTCCCATCCAAAATTCCCAAAATTCCCACCCCAAATTCCCAAAATTCCCAAATTCCCACCCCAAAATTCCCTCCCAAAATCCCCCCAAAATTCCCACCCCAAAATTCCCAAATTCCCATCCAAAATTCCCAAATTCCCACCCAGAATTCCCAAATTCCTACCCAGAATTCCCAAAATTCCCACCCAAAATTCCCAAATTCCCATCCCCAAAATTCCCAAATTCCCATCCCCAAAATTCCCAAATTCCCACCCAAAATTCTCCCATTCCCATCCAGAATTCCCAAATTCCCACCCAAAATTGCCACCCCAAAATTCCCTGAAATTCCCATCCCAAATTCCCAAATTCCCATCCAGAATTCCCCCATTCCCAGCCAGAATTCCCACCCAAAATTCCCAAAATTCCCAAAATTCCCACCCCGAAAGTCCCACCCAAAAAAGTTCAAAAATTCCCACCCAAAATTCCCAAATTCGCATCCAAAATTCCCTGAAATTCCCACCCCAAATTCCCACCCAAAATTCCCATCCAAAATTCCCAAATTCCCATCCAAAATTCCCAAATTCCCACCCAAAATTCCCAAATTCCCACCCAAAATTCCCAAATTCTCACCCAAAATTCCCAAATTCCCATCCCCAAAATTCCCAAATTCCCACCCAAAATTCCCAAATTCCCATCCAAAATTCCACCCAAAATTCCCAAAATTCCCAAATTCCCACCCAAAATTCCCAAAAATTCCCATCCGGAATTCCCACCCCCCCCGATTTTCCGGGAATATTTTTTTGGGAATTTTTTCCCGGGATCACCTGGAATCCCTGGGCCAGGAGGAGGCTCCGGGGGAACCCAGAATTCCCAAATTCCCATCCCAAATTCCCATCTGGAATTCCCACTCAAAATTCCCAAATTCCCATCCAGAATTCCCAAATTCCCAAATCCCCAAATTCCCCCCCAAAATCCCCCCATTCCCACCCAAAATTCCCACCCCAAAATTCCCAAATTCCCACCCCAAAATTCCCAAATTCCCATCCCCAAAATTCCCAAATTCCCACCCAAAATTCCCAAAATTCCCCCCCAAAATTCCCATCCAAAATTCCACCCAAAATTCCCAAAATTCCCACCCAAAATTCCCAAATTCCCACCAAAAATTCCCAAATTCCCACCCCAAATTCCCAAATTCCCATCCAGAATTCCCAAATTCCCACCCAAAATTCCCAAAATTCCCACACAAAATTCCCAAATTCCCATCCCCAAAATTCCCAAATTCCCACCCCAAAATTCCCAAAATTCCCATCCAGAATTCCCAAATTCCCATCCAAAATTCCCAAATTCCCACCCCAAAATTCCCAAAATTCCCATCCAAAATTCCCAAATTCCCATCCCCAAAATTCCCAAAATTCCCATCCAAAATTCCCATCCAAAATTCCACCCAAAATTCCCAAAATTCCACCCAAAATTCCCAAAATTCCCATCCGGAATTCCCAAAAATTCCCGCCCAAAATTCCCAAAAATTCCCATCCGGAATTCCCACCCCCCCCGATTTTCCGGGAATATTTTTTTGGGAATTTTTTCCCGGGATCCCCTGGAATCCCTGGGCCAGGAGGAGGCTCCGGGGGAACCCAGAATTCCCAAATTCCCACCCAAAATTCCCATCTGGAATTCCCACCCTAAATTCCCAAATTCCCATCCAGAATTCCCAAATTCCCACCCCAAATCCCCCCATTCCCACCCAAAATTCCCACCCAAAATTCCCAAATTCCCACCTGGAATTCCCATCCCAAAATCCCCCCATTCCCACCCAAAATTCCCACACAAAATTCCCAAATTTCCACCCCAAATTCCCAAATTCCCATCCAGAATTCCCAAATTCCCACCCAAAATTCCCAAAATTCCCACACAAAATTCCCAAATTCCCATCCCCAAAATTCCCAAATTCCCACCCAAAATTCCCAAAATTCCCATCCAAAATTCCCAAATTCCCATCCCCAAAATTCCCAAAATTCCCATCCCAAATTCCCACCCAAAATTCCACCCAAAATTCCCAAAATTCCCATCCAAAATTCCCAAAAATTCCCGCCCAAAATTCCCAAAAATTCCCGCCCAAAATTCCCATCCAAAATTCCACCCAAAATTCCCAAATTCCCACCCAAAATTCCCAAATTCCCATCCAAAATTCCACCCAAAATTCCCAAAATTCCACCCAAAATTCCCAAAATTCCCTCCCCAAAATTCCCAAAAATTCCCGCCCAAAATTCCCAAAATTCCCAAATTCCCACCCAAAATTCCCAAAAATTCCCATCCGGAATTCCCACCCCCCCCGATTTTCCGGGAATATTTTTTTGGGAATTTTTTCCCGGGATCACCTGGAATCCCTGCGCCAGGAGGAGGCTCTGGAGGAACCCAGAATTCCCAAATTCCCATCCCAAATTTTTTTGGGAATTTTTCCCGGGATCACCTGGAATCCCTGGGCCAGGAGGAGGCTCCGGGGGAACCCAGAATTCCCAAATTCCCCCATTCCCGATTTTTTGGGAATTTTTTCCCGGGATCACCTGGAATCCCTGGGCCAGGAGGAGCCTCCGAGGGAACCCAGAATTCCCAAATTCCCCCATTCCCGATTTTTTGGGAATTTTTCCCGGGATCACCTGGAATCCCTGGGCCAGGAGGAGGCTCCGGGGGCGCATCCGGAGGGGGTGGGGGAGGGGCCGGGTCCATCCGGAGCCGCAATCCAAGGAAAAGGAGACGGAACCGGAACCGGAACCGGAACCGGGAGCGGATCCGGAGCCTCCCAGGGACAGCGCCCACCACAGCCGGTGCCACCTGAGCCGGGAGGGGACAAAACCCGGATTGGGGGCAATTCCCAGGGATTCGGGATCCAGGGATTTGGGATTTGGGATGGTTGGGATGATCCAGTTGGGTTTTCCAAGGGATTTGGGATCCAGGGATGGGATTTGGGATCATTGGGATGATCCAGTTGGGTTTTCCGAGGGATTTGGGATCCAGGGATGGGATTGGGAAGGGATTTGGGATCCAGGGATGGTTTTTCCAATGGATTTGGGATCCATGGAGGGGTTGGGAAAGGGATTTGGGATCCATGGATGAGTTTTCCAATGGATTTGGGATCGTTGGGATGATCCAGTCGGGTTTTCCGAGGGATTTGGGATCCAGGGATGGGTTTTCCAAGGGATTTGGGATCCAGGGATGGGATTTGGGATCGTTGGGATGATCCAGTCGGGTTTTCCAATGGATTTGGGATCCAGGGATGAGTTTTCCGAGCGATTTGGGATCCAGGGATGGGATTTGGGATCATTGGGATGATCCAGTTGGGTTTTCCAAGGGATTTGGGATCCAGGGAGGGGTTGGGAAAGGGATTTGGGATCGTTGGGATGAACCAGTTGGGTTTTCCAATGGATTTGGGATCCAGGGATGGGATTGGAGAGGGATTCGGGATCCAGGGAGGGGTTGGAAAAGGGATTTGGGATCCAGGGATGGGATTTGGAATCATTGGGATGATCCAGCTGAGTTTTCCAAGGGATTTGGGATCCAGGGAGGGGTTGGGAAAGGGATTTGGGATCCATGGATGAGATTTCCGAGGGATTTGGGATCCATAGATGGGGTTGGGAGAGGGATTTGGGATCCAGGGATGAGTTTTCCAATGGATTTGGGATCCATGGATGAGTTTTGCAATGGATTCGGGATCATCAGGACAATCCCAGTGAGTTTCCAAAGGATTTTTTGGGATCATGGCTTGGGTTTCCCAGGGATTCCCCATCCCAGCCCCTCCCCCCCGGGAATTCCCACCCCAGGAATTCCTGCCCCTCCCCCCCAGAATTCCCAAGGGATTCCCCCACAGAATTCCCAAGGGATTCCCCCATTCCAACCCCTCCCCCCTGGGAATTCCCCCCCCCAGAATTCCCACCCCTCCCCCCGGGAATTCCGGGAATTCCCGCCCCTCCCCCACAGAATTCCCAATGAATTCCCACCCCTCCCCCCCAGGAATTCCGGGAATTCCGGCCCCTCCCCCCTGGGAATTCCGGGAATTCCGGCCCCTCCCCCACAGAATTCCCAAGGGATTCCCCACAGAATTCCCGCCCCTCCCCCTCCCGGGAATTCCAGCCCCTCCCCCACAGAATTCCCAAGGAATTCCCACCCCTCCACCCTGGGAATTCCGGGAATTCCCACCCCTCCCCCACAGAATTCCCAATGAATTCCCACCCCTCCCCCCGGGAATTCCGGGAATTCCGGCCCCCCCCCTCACCGTCCATCGTCCAGCCGCGTTCCCGGCCTGGGCTCCCTCTGGATCGGGAATCTCCGGCCCCGGATCAGGAGGGCGGGATCCGATCCCAGCTCCAGCTCCAGGATCCTCGTCCCGGATCCGTCCAGGAGCGACAGCAACCGGGAACGGGAACGGGAACGGGAACGGGAATGAGGAGAGGATGGATCCCAACGGAGAACGGCCGAGAGAGAGAATTCCAGAGGGAACGGACCTGGAATGGCGGGAATGTTGGGAATATTGGGAATATCGGGAATATTGGGAATATTGGGAATATTGGGAATATTGGGAATCCCAACGGAGAATGGCCGAGAGCGAGAATTCCAGAGGGAACGGACCTGGGAATGTTGGGAATGTTGGGAATTCTGGGATTGGGAATTTGAGATTTGGGAATATTGGGAATATCAGGAATATTGGGAATATTTGGAATATTGGGGATCCCAACGGAGAACGGCCGAGAGCGAGAATTCCAACGGGAACGGACCTGGAAGGGATTGGGAATATCGGGAATTCTGGGAATGTTGGGAATATCGGGAATGTTGAGAATTGGGGAATTTGGGATTCTGGGAATGTTGGGAATTGGGGATCCCAACGGAGAACGGCCGAGAGCGAGAATTCCAGAGGGAACGGACCTGGGAATGTTGGGAATGTTGGGAATTCTGGGATTGGGAATGTTGGGAATGTTGGGAATATTGGGAATGTTGGGAATATCAGGAATATTGGGAATGTTGGGAATATTGGGAATCCCAACGGAGAACGGCCGAGAGCGAGAATTCCAGAGGGAACGGACCTGGGAATGTTGGGAATGTCGGGAATGTTGGGAATGTTGGGAATTGGGGATTTGGGAATTGGGGATCCCAACGGAGAACGGCTGAGACGGAGAATTCCAGAGGGAACGGACCTGGAATGTCTGGAATATTGGGAATTTTGGGAATGTTGGGAATATCGGGAATGTTGGGAATATCAGGAATTGGAGCAGGGCCGAGAGCGAGAATTCCAGAGGGAACGGACCTGGAAATGTTGGGAATGTTGGGAATTCTGGGATTGGGAATATCAGGAATATTGGGAATATTGGGAATATTGGGAATCCCAACGGAGAACGGCCGAGAGCGAGAATTCCAGAGGGAACGGACCTGGGAATGGCGGGAATGTCAGGAATTCTGGGATTGGGAATATTGGGAATGTTGGAAATGTTGGGAATGTTGGGAATTCTGGGAATATCAGGAATATTGGGAATGTTGGGAATTGGGGATCCCAACGGAGAACGGCTGAGAGCGAGAATTCCAGAGGGAACGGACCTGGGATTGGGAATATCGGGAATTCTGGGATTTTGGGAATTGGGAATATTGGGAATATTGGGATTATTGGGAATTGGGAATCCCAACGGAGAACGGCCGAGAGCGAGAATTCCAGAGGGAACGGACCTGGGAATGGCAGGAATGTTGGGAATGTCAGAAAAATTGGGAATTTGGGATTTGGGAATTGGGGATTTGGGAATTGGGATCCCAACGGAGAACGGCCGAGAGCGAGAATTCCAGAGGGAACGGATCTGGGAATGTTGGGAATGTTGGGAATTCTGGGAATATTGGGAATGTTGGGAATCCTGGAAATGTTGGGATTTGGGATCCCGGGGCCGATCCCGTCAGGATTTCCACGGATTGGGGTCGATTCCATCAGGATTTCCACGGATTCGGGATCCAGGGGCTGATCCCATCGGGTTTTCCATGGATTTGGGGTTGATCCCATCAGGATTCCCATGGATTTGGGGCTGATCTCATCAGGATTTCCATGGATTTGGGGCTGATCCCGTCGGGTTTTCCATGGATTTGGGATCCTGGGGTTGATCCCGTTGGGATTCCCGATGGATTCGGGATCCCGGGGCCGATCCCATCAGGATTTCCATGGATTTGGAGCTGATCCCATCAGGATTTCCATGGATTTGGAGCTGATCCCATCAGGATTTCCATGGATTTGGAGCTGATCCCATCTGGATTTCCATGGATTTGGGGTTGATCCCATCAGGATTTCCATGGATTGGGGTCGATCCCGTCAGGATTTCCATGGATTTGGGATCCTGGAGCCAATCCTGTCGGGATTTCCATGGATTTGGGGCTGATCCCGTCTGGATTTCCATGGATTTGGGATCCAGGAGCTGATCCCATCAGGATTCCCATGGATTTGGGGCTGATCCCGTCTGGATTTCCATGGATTTGGGTCGATCCCATCAGGATTTCCATGGATTTGGGTCGATCCCATCAGGATTTCCATGGATTTGGGGCTGATCCCATCTGGATTTCCATGGATCGGGGCAGCTCCTGTTGGAATTCCCGATGGATTTGGGATCCCGTGGTGGATCTGGGTGGGATTCCCGATGGATTGGGGTTGACCTGGTCAGGATTCCCGATGGATCCCGAGGTGGATTCCCGATGGATCCCGGGGTGGATTCCCACTGGATCCCGGGGCAGATTCCCGATGGATCCCGGGGTGGATTCCCACTGGATCCCGGGGGAGATTCCCAATGGATCCCGGGGCAAATCCAGGGTTGGATTCCTGGTGGATCCGGGTGGATCCCGGGGTGGATTCCTGATGGATCCTGGGGAAGATTCCCGATTGATCCGTGTGGATCCTGAGGTGATTCCCAATGAATCCTGGAGCGGATTCCCGATGGATCCCGGGGTGGATTCCTGATGTGAATTCCCAATGGATCCTGGGGTGGATCCTGGGGCAGATCCCGGGGTGATTCCCGATGGATCCGGGCAGATCCTGGGGTGGATCCCGCGGGATCCGGGGTGGATCCTGGTGTGGATTCCCAATGGATCCCGGGGTGGATTCCTGATGGATCTGGGGTGGATTCCCGCTGGATCCGGGCAGATCCCGTTGTGATTCCCGATGGATCCGGGGTGGATTCCCACTGGATCTGGGTGGATCCCGGGGTGGATTCCTGCTGGATCCAGGGTGAATCCCGGGGTGGATTCCCATTGGGATTCCCGCTGGATCTGGGTGGATCCCGGGGTGGATCCGGGGTGGGTTCCTGCTGGATCTGGGGTGGATCCCGGGGTGGATTCCGGGGTGATTCCCGCTGGATCCGGGCAGATCCCGTTGTGATTCCCGCTGGATCCGGGTGGATCCCGGGGCAGATCCCGGGGTGGATTCCCGCTGGATCTGGGTGAATCCCGGGGCGGATTCCCACTAGATCCAGGGTGGATCCGGTTGTGATTCCCGCTGGATCCGGGTGGATCCTGGGGTGGATCCCGGGGTGGATTCCCGATGGATCCGGGCAGATCCCGGGCTGGATTCCCAATGGATCCGGGTGGATCCTGGGGTGGATCCCGGGGTGGATTCCCGCTGGATCCGGGGTGGATTCTGGGGTGGATTCCCGCTGGATCCGGGCAGATCCCGGGCTGGATTCCCAATGGATCCGGGTGGATCCCATTGTGATTCCCGCTGGATCCGGGTGGATCCCATTGTGATTCCTGCTGGATCCGGGGTGGATCCTGGGGCGGATCCCGGGGCGGATTCCCACTGGATCCGGGGTGGATTCCCAATGGATCCGGGGTGGACTCCTGATGTGGATTCCCAATGGATCCTGGGGTGGATCCTGGGGTGAATTCCCGATGGATCCCAGGGTGGATTCCCGCTGGATCCGGGTGGATCTGGGGTGGATCCTGGGGTGGATTCCCGATGGATCCGGGCAGATCCCGGGGCGGATTCCCGCTGGATCCGGGTGGATCCCGGGCTGGATCCCGTTGTGATTCCCGCTGGATCCAGGGTGGATCCGGTTGTGATTCCCACTGGATCCGGGTGGATCCTGGGGTGGATCCCGGGCTGGATTCCCGCTGGATCCGGGGTGGATTCCCGTTGGATCCGGGTGGATCCCGGGGTGGATCCTGTTGTGATTCTCGATGGATCCGGGTGGATCCTGGGGTGGATCCCGGGGTGGATTCCCGCTGGATCCGGGCAGATCCCGGGCTGGATTCCCGCTGGATCCGGGTGGATCCCGGCGCTCACCGGGCAGCAGCTCCCGGGCGGGGGCTCCGTTCCCGATCCCGATCCCGCTCCCGATCCCGATCCCGATCCCGATCCCAATCCCGCCGGGATCCCCCCGGCCGAGGCGGAAAGCGACGGAGCCGGGACACGGCCCCGGAACCTTCCGGAACCCGGCCGGGAGCAGCCGCAGCAAATCCCGGCCTGGAGCTGGGGGAGGGGAAAACGGAATGAGATCGACTGGGATCAACTGGGAGTTACTGGGATCAACTGGGAGCTACTGGGAGTTACTGGGAGTTACTGGGACCCCCAGAACCCCTACTGGGATCGACTGGGAGCTACTGGGAGCCACTGGGAGTTACTGGGGGGGTTACTGGGAGTTACTGGGAGTTACTGGGGGGGGTTACTGGGAGTTACTGGGAGCTACTGGGACCCACAGGACCCTTACTGGGATCAACTGGGAGCTACTGGGAGCCACTGGGAGTTACTGGGATCCACTGGGAGTTACTGGGAGCCACTGGGACCCTTACTGGGATCCACTGGGATCCACTGGGAGCACTGGGAAATGACCCTCAAGACCCCACTGGGACCAACTGGGAGTTACTGGGGGTTACTGGGAGTTACTGGGAGCTACTGGGAATTGCTGGGACCCACAGGACCCTTACTGGGATCGACTGGGAGCTACTGGGACCCACTGGGGGGGTTACTGGGAGTTACTGGGAGCTGCTGGGACCCCCAGGAGCCTTACTGGGATCCACTGGGAGTTACTGGGAGTTACTGGGGGGGTTACTGGGAGCACTGGGATCCACTGGGATTCACTGGGAGCCACTGGGAAAGGACCCGCAAGACCCCACTGGGACCAACTGGGAGTTACTGGGAGCTACTGGGAGTTACTGGGACCCCCAGGACCCTTACTGGGATCGACTGGGAGTTACTGGGAGCCACTGGGAGTTACTGGGGGGGTTACTGGGAGTTACTGGGAGCTGCTGGGACCCCCAGGACCCTTACTGGGATCGACTGGGAGTTACTGGGAGCCACTGGGACCAACTGGGAGTAACTGGGAGTTACTGGGAGTTACTGGGAGCTCCTGGAGGTTACTGGTCTATACTGGTCTATACTGGGAGTTACTGGGAGTTACTGGGATTCCTCAGACATCCCCTCCCCCCTCTCCCCCCTCCCCCCAAATCCCAGGAAAAATCCCCCAGGAATTCACCCCAAAAATCCAAAAAATCCCCAAAAAATTCCCAAAAATTTCCCAAAAAATTCCCCCCAAAATTCCCAAAAAATCCAAAAAAATTCCCCCCAAAATTCCCAGAAAATTCCCAAAAACTCCCCCTAAAAAATTCCAAAAAAATCTCCAAAAAATCCCCCCTAAAATCCCAAAACATCCCAAAAATTTCCCCAAAATTCCCTCAATCCCCCCTCAAATCCCCCCCCCCAAAATCTCAAAAGAATCCAAAAAATTCCCAAAAAACTCCTCCTAAGAAATCCCAAAATCCCCCAAAAAATTCCCAAAAAATTCCCAAAAATCCCCCAAAAATCCCCCTAAAAAATCATAAAAAATCCCCCCAAATTCCCCAAAAATCCCTAAAAATTCCCCAAAACTCCCCATAAAAAATCCCCAAAAATTCCCCAAAAATTCCCAAAAAATCTCCCCCAAAATATCTCAAAAAATCCCCCCAAAATTCCCAAAATTTCCCCCCAAAAAATCCCCCCCCCAAATCCCAAAAAATTCCCAAAAATCCCCTCAAAATCCCCCAAAAAATCCCCCCCAAAATCCCAAAAAATCCCAAAAATTCCCCAAAAAATAAAAAAAAATCCCAAAAAATTCCCCAAAATCCCCCCAAAATCCCCCCAAAAAATCCCCAAAAAATCCCCCAAAATTCCCAGAAACTCCCCCTAAAAAATCCCAAAAAATTCCCAAAGACTCCCCCAAAAAATCCCAAAAAATCCCAAAAAATTCCCAAAAATCCCTCCAAAACTCCCCCCGAAAATCCCAAAAAAATCCCCCCCGAAATTCCCAAAATCCCCCAAAAATCCCCCTAAAAATCCCAAAAAATTCCCAAAAATTCCCCAAAAAATCCCCAAAAAAATCCCCAAAAAAATCAAAAAAAAATCCCAAAAAATCAAAAAAAATCCCCCAAAATTCCCAAAATCCCCCAAAAATCCCCCTAAAAAATCCCAAAAATTCCCAAAAATTCCCCAAAAAATTCCCAAAAAATCCCCCAAAAATCCCAAAAAAATCCCAAAAAAAATCCCCCCAAAATTCCCAAAAATTCCCCCCAAAAATCCCCAAAAATTCCCAAAAAATCCCCCCAAAAATCCCCAAAAATTCCCAAAAAATCCCCCCAAAAATCCCAAAAAAATCCCCTAAAAATTCCCCCAAAAATCCCAGAAAATTCCCAAAAAATCCCTCCAAAAATCCCAAAAAATCCCAAAAAAACCCAAAAAATCCCAGAAAATTCCCAAAAACTCCCCCTAAAAAATCCCCCTAAAAAATTCCCAAAAAACCCCAAAAATTCCCAAAAAACCCCAAATCCCCCCTTAAAAAATCCCCTCAAAAATCCCAAAAAAATCCCAAAAAATCCCCCAAAATTCCCAAAATCCCCCAAAAATCCCCCTAAAAAATCCCCAAAAATTCCCAAAAATCCCCCAAAAAATTCCCAAAAAATCCCCCAAAATTCCCAAAAAAATCCCCCCCTTAAAATTCCCAAAAAACCCCAAAAATTCCCAAAAAACCCCAAATCCCCCCTTAAAAAATCCCCTCAAAAATCCCAAAAAAATCCCAAAAAATCCCCCAAAATTCCCAAAATCCCCCAAAAATCCCCCGAAAAAATCCCAAAAAATTCCCCAAAATTCCCCCAAAAATTCCCAAAAATCCCCCCCAAAATTCCCAAAAAAATCCCAAAAAAATCCCAAAAATTCCCAAAAAACCCCAAAAAAATTCCCAAAAACTCCCCCTAAAAAATCCCCCCTTAAAATTAAAAAAAAAACCCAAAAATTCCCAAAAAACCTCAAAAATTCCCAAAAAACCCCAAATCCCCCCCAAAAAAATCCCCAAAAAAATCCCCAAAAAATCCCCCAAAAATCCCAAAAAATCCCCAAAAATTCCCAAAACTCCCCCAAAAATTCCCCCCAAAAATCCCAAAAAATTCCCAAAAAATCCCCCAAAAATCCCAAAAAATCCCCCAAAATTCCCCAAAAAATTCCCAAATAATCCCCCCAAAAATTCCCAAAAAATCCCCTTAAAAAATCCCCAAAAATCCCCAAAAATCCCCCAAAAAATCCCAAAAATTCCCCCTAAAAATCCCTTCAAATATCCCAAAAATTCCCAAAAATCCCCCCCAAAATCCCCAAAAAAATCCCCCAAAAATCCCAAAAAATTCCCAAAAACTCCCCCTAAACCCCCCCCACCCCAAATTCCCAAAAAACCCCAAAAATTCCCAAAAAACCCCAAATCCCCCCTCCCCCCCCCCTCATTTCCCGCGGGATTTTTCCCAAATTTCCGCGGTTGGGGTGGGGGAGGGGCGGTCACAGAGGGGCTTTTTCTTCTCCCGGTTTTTTTTTTCCTGGAATTCTAAAAATTCCCAAATTTTCCTCCCCTCCCCCTCCGGGTCCGTCGGGGCCTCCGGGACCGCCTGGAATTTTTTTTGGGGATAAAATCCTTAAAATTCCCGGTTTTTTTTTGGGAATTTTTGCCTTAAAAATGGATTTATTCCCTAAAAAAATCCCTAAAAAAAAATTCCCGGGTTTTTTTTTTTGGGAATTTTCAGGGGATTCCCGGGATTTTGGAGACCCTGAAATTCCTGGATCGTTCCTTAAAAATTCCCGGGTTTTCTCTTACCCCAAAATTCCCCAATTTCCCCCAAAATTCCCAATTTCCCCCTCAAAATTCCCAATTTCCCCCCAAAATTCCCCCAAAATTCCCAATTTTTCCCCCCAAAATTCCCAATTTCCCCCCAAAATTCCTGATTTTCTACCCAAAATCCTCAATTTTCCCCCCCAAAATTCCCAATTTCCCCCCAAAATTCCCGATTTTCCCCCAAAATTCCCAAATTCCCCCCCAAAATTCCTGAATTTCCCCCAAAATTCCCGATTTTCCCCCAAAATTCCCAAATTTTCCCTCAAAATCCCCAATTCCCCCAAAAATTCCCAATTTTCCCCCCCAAAATTCCCAATTTCCCCCCAAAATTCCTGAATTTCCCCCAAAATTCCCAATTTTCCCCCAAAATTCCCAAATTTCCCCCAAAATTCCCCCAAAATTCCCAATTTTCCCCCCAAAATTCCCAATTTTCCCCCAAAATTCCCAATTTTCCCCCAAAATTCCCAATTTTCCCTCCAAAATTCCCAATTTTCCCCTCAAAATTCCCAATTTTCCCCCCAAAATTCCCAATTTCCACTCAAAATTCCCAATTTTCCCCCTAAAATTCCTGATTTTCCCCCCCAAAATTCCCAATTTTTCCCCCAAAATTCCCAAATTTCCCCTCAAAAATTCCCAAAATTCCCAAATTTCCCCCCCCAAAATTCCCAGGAATTCCCGGGTCCCCCTCGGGTCCCTCTGGATCCTCCCGGACCCCAAAATTCCCAAAATTCCCACAAAATTCCCATAAAATTTCCATAAAATTCCCTCCCAGTTCATCCCAGTTCATCCCAGTTCATCCCAGTTCATCCCAGTTCATCCCAGTTTGTCCCAGTTTATCCCAGTTTGTCCCTGTTTGTCCCAGTTTGTCCCAGTTCCAGCTGTGCAGGGGGGTCCAGCCGGGCCCCAGGCAGCTCCCGCTCCCAGTATAAACCAGTATAAACCAGTATAAACCAGTACAGACCAGTACAGACCAGTATAAACCAGTACAGACCAGTATAAACCAGTATAAAGTGCTATAAACCGGTATAAACCAGTATGGACCAGTATAAACCAGTGCCAGTCCCAGTATCCCCCCAGTTCTGCCTCCCAGTTCATCCCAGTAACGGCTCCCAGTTCGTCCCAGTTCATCCCAGTCCATCCCAGTTCATCCCAGTTCCATCCCGGTCCATTCCCAGTCCCCCCCCAGTCCATCCCAGTTGCTCCCAGTGCTCCCAGTAACGGCTCCCAGTGCTCCCAGTTCATCCCAGTGCTCCCAGTAACAGTTCCCAGTTCCCCCCAGTCTATTCCCAGTCCATCCCAGTTCCATCCCGGTCCATTCCCAGTCCCCCCCCAGTCCATCCCAGTTGCTCCCAGTGCTCCCAGTAACGGCTCCCAGTATTCCCAGTGCTCCCAGTTCCCCGTTCCAGTCTCCCCAGTCGCTCCCAGTGCTCCCAGTCCATCCCAGTGCTCCCAGTAACGGCTCCCAGTTCCCTCCAGTCCATCCCAGTTCCCCCCAGTCCATTCCAGTCCATCCCAGTCCCCCCCAGTCTATCCCAGTCCCCCCCAGTCCATCCCAGTTGCTCCCAGTAACAGCTCCCAGTCTCTCCCAGTTCCCCGTTCCAGTCTCCGCAGTTGTTCCCAGTTCCCCCCAGTCCATCCCAGTTGCTCCCAGTCCATCCCAGTCCATCCCAGTCCATCCCAGTCTCTCCCAGTGCTCCCAGTAACGGTTCCCAGTCTCTCCCAGTTCCCCCCCCAGTCCATCCCAGTTCCCCCCAGTTCCATCCCAGTCCATCCCAGTCCATCCCAGTCGGTCCCAGTTCCCCCCAGTCCATCCCAGTCCATCCCAGTCCATCCCAGTCCCCCCCAGTCTATTCCCAGTTCCCCCCAGTCCATCCCAGTCCATCCCAGTTCTCCCCCCAGTCCATCCCAGTGCTCCCAGTTCATTCCAATTCCATTCCCAGTTCCCCCCAGTCCATCCCAGTTCCATCCCAGTTCCCCCCAGTTCCCCCCCCAGTCCATCCCAGTTCCCCCCAGTCTATTCCCAGTTCCATCCCAGTTCCCCCCAGTCCATCCCAGTTCCCCCCCCCAGTCCATCCCAGTTCCCCCCAGTCCATCCCAGTCCCACCTGGCTCTGTCGCTGTCGCGATTCCCAGCAGCAGCAGCAGCAGCAGCAGCGGGGCCCGGGGGGGGCTCATGGCGGAGTCGCGACAGAGCCGCGATATCGCGACAGAGGCGGCGGGAGAGGAGCCGGGAGAGCCCCGGGAGAGCACCGGGAGAGCCCCGCGATGTCGCGACAGAAGCACCGGGAGAGCCCCGAGAGAGCCCCGGGATGTCGCGATAGAGGAGGTGATAGAGACACCGGGAGAACTCCGGGATGTCGCGATAGAGGCACCGGGAGAGCCCCGGGATATCGCGATAGAAAGCGGCGAGAGAGCCCCGGGACAGCCCCGGGATATCGCGATAGAAGCCCCGGGAGAGCCCCGGGAGGGTCCCGGGATATCGCGACAGAGGCGGCGATAGAAGCCCCGAGAGGGCCCCGGGATGTCGCGACAGAGGCGCCGCTGTCGCGACAGGCGCGGGACGTGGCGGCCCCGGCGCGAGCGGGGCCCGAGTGAGGGAGAGAAACCCCAACCCCTCCCCCACCCCGGGAACGCCCCGCCCACAACTGGGAGAACTGGGAGGGACTGGGGGGGACTGGGAGGGACTGGGGGGGACTGGGAGCCGTTACTGGGGGCACTGGGATGGACTGGGAGAGAACTGGGAGGGAACTGGGATGGACTGGGGGACTGGGGGGGACTGGGAGTTACTGGGAGCCGTTACTGGGGGCACTGGGATGGACTGGGAGGGAACTGGGATGGACTGGGGGGGGACTGGGATGGACTGGGATGGACTGGGGGGAACTGGGAGCCGTTACTGGGATGAACTGGGAGGGACTGGGATGGACTGGGATGGACTGGGAGGGACTGGGGGGGACTGGGAGCCGTTACTGGGATGGACTGGGAGGGACTGGGATGGACTGGGAGGGAATTGGGAGGGACTGGGGGGGACTGGGATGGACTGGGAGGGAACTGGGAATTAACTGGGAGCCGTTACTGGGAGCAGTGGGAGGGACTGGGAGGGACTGGGAGGGAACTGGGATGGACTGGGAGGGAAGTGGGATGGACTGGGGGGGGGCTGGGAATGAACTGGGAGTCGTTACTGGGAGCACTGGGATGGACTGTGAGGGACTGGGGGGGACTGGGAGGGAACTGGGATGGACTGGGGGGGGACTGGGATGGACTGGGATGAATTGGGAGGGACTGGGATGGACTGGGATGGACTGGGATGGACTGGGAGGGAACTGGGGGGGAACTGGGGGGGACTGGGATGAACTGGGAGGGAACTGGGATGGACTGGGATGGACTGGGATGGACTGGGATGGACTGGGAGGGAACTGGGATGGACTGGGATGGACTGGGATGGACTGGGAGGGAACTGGGATGGACTGGGAGGGAACTGGGATGGACGGGGAGGGACTGGGATGAACTGGGAGCACTGGGATGGACTGGGAGGGAACTGGGATGAACTGGGATGAACTGGGATGGACTGGGAGGGAACTGGGATGAACTGGGATGAACTGGGAGGGAACTGGGATGAACTGGGATGAACTGGGAGCACTGGGATGAACTGGGATGAACTGGGAGCACTGGGAACCGTTTTTCCCAATTTTTCCCCCCCATTTTTCCCCCCATTTTTCCCCAATTTTTTCCCATTTTTTCCCTCATTTTTCTCCCATTTTCCCCCCATTTTTTCCCAAATTTTTTCCAATTTTTTCCCCAATTTTTCCCACGGTTTTTTTCCCAATTTCCCCCCTTTTTTCCCCAATTTTTCCCGAGGTTTTTTTCCCCATTTTTCCCCAATTTTTTCCCAATTTTTTCCCATTTTTTCCCCAATTTTTCCCGAGATTTTTCCCCCATTTTTCCCCCCATTTTTTCCCATTTTTCCCCGTTTTATTCCCAATTTTTCCCGAGTTTTTTTCCCTTTTTTCCCCATTTTCCCTCCTTTTTTTCGCAATTTTTCCCCAGTTTTTTTCCATTTTCCCCCCATTTTTTCCCATTTCCCCCCCTTTTTTCCCAGTTTTTCCCCAGTGTTTTTCCCCATTTTTCCCCCCCTTCTTTTCCCATTTCCCCCCCTTTTTTTCCCAATTTTTCCCCAGTTTCTTTTCCATTTCCCCCCCATTTATTCCAAATTTTTCCCGAGTTTTTTTCCCATTTTTCCCCATTTTCCCCCCTTTTTTCCCAATTTTTCCCGAGTTTTTTTTTCCCATTTTTCCCCGTTTTATTCCCAATTTTTCCCGAGTTTTTTTTCCCTTTTTTCCCCAATTTCCCTCATTTTTTTCCCAATTTTTCCCCAGTTTTTTTTTCCATTTTCCCCCATTTTTTCCCCAATTTTTCCCCAATTTTTTCCCATTTTCCCCCTTTTCTCCCCAATTTTTCCCGAGGTTTTTTTTCCCATTTTCCCCCCTTTTTTTCCCATTTTCCCCCTTTTTTCCCAGTTTTTCCCCAGTGTTTTTCCCCATTTTTCCCCCCCTTCTTTTCCCATTTCCCCCCCCTTTTTTCCCAATTTTTCCCCAGTTTCTTTTCCATTTCCCCCCCATTTATTCCAAATTTTTCCCGAGTTTTTTTCCCATTTTTCCCCATTTTCCCCCCTTTTTTCCCAATTTTTCCCGAGTTTTTTTTTCCCATTTTTCCCCGTTTTATTCCCAATTTTTCCCGAGTTTTTTTTCCCTTTTTTCCCCAATTTCCCTCATTTTTTTCCCAATTTTTCCCCAGTTTTTTTTTCCATTTTCCCCCATTTTTTCCCCAATTTTTCCCCAATTTTTTCCCATTTTCCCCCTTTTCTCCCCAATTTTTCCCGAGGTTTTTTTTCCCATTTTCCCCCCTTTTTTTCCCATTTTCCCCCTTTTTTCCCAATTTTTCCCCAGTGTTTTTCCCCATCTTTCCCCCCATTCTTTTCCCATTTCCCCCCCTTTTTTTCCCAATTTTTCCCCAGTTTCTTTTCCATTTCCCCCCCATTTATTCCAAATTTTTCCCGAGTTTTTTTCCCATTTTTTCCCCATTTTTCCCATTTTCCCCCATTTTTTCCCCAATTTTTCCCGAGATTTTTTCCCCATTTTCCCCCCCATTTTTTCCCATTTTCCCCCCATTTATTCCATATTTTTCCCGAGTTTTTTTCCCATTTTCCCCCCACTTTTCCCCCATTTTTCATCATTTTTTCCCCAATTTTTCCCGAGGTTTTTTTCCCATTTTTCCCCATTTTTTCCCATTTTCCCCCCATTTTCCCCCAATTTTTCCCGAGTTTTTTTCCCCATTTTCCCCCCATTTTCCCCCCTTTTTTCCCAATTTTTCCCTCATTTTTTTCCCATTTTCCCCCTATTTTTTCCCCATTTTTCCCCCCTTTTAGTCCCATTTTTCCCTGAGTTTTTTCCCAATTTTTCCCATTTTTTCCCCATTTTCCCCCCATTTTTTCCCATTTTCCCCCCTTTTATTCCAAATTTTTCCCCAGTTTTTTTTCCCAAATTTTCCCCCCATTTTTCCCCATTTTTTCCCAATTTTTCCCGAGTTTTTTTCCCATTTTTTCCCCATTTCTCCCCAATTTTTCCCTCATTTTTTTTTCCCATTTTCCCCCCTTTTTTCCCTCATTTTTCCCCCTTTTTCCCAATTTTTCCGAGATTTTTTTTCCATTTTCCCCCCATTTTTTTCCCCATTTTCCTCCCCTTTTTTTCCCAATTTTTCACGAGTTTTTTTTTCCCAATTTTCCCCCATTTTTTCCCAATTTTCCCCCATTTTTTCCAGTGGTTTTTTTCCCATTTTTCCCCCTTTTTTTCCCATTTTCCCCCCATTCTTTTCCCATTTTTTCCCCATTTCCCCCCAATTTTTCCCCAGTTTTTTCCCCCATTTTTTCCCCCCTTTTTTCCCCAATTTTTCCCCAATTTTTCCCCATTTTTTCCCCCATTTTTCCCGAGGTTTTTTTCTCATTTTTCCCCGTTTTTTTCCCATTTTCCCCCCTTTTTTTCCCAATTTTTCCCCAGTTCTTTTCCCATTTTCCCCCCCTTTTTCCCCCATTTTCCCTTCATTTTTCCCCCCATTTTTCCCCCATTTTTTCCCCATTTTCCCCCATTTCCCCCCAAATTTTCCCCATTTTTCCAGTGTTTTTTTTCCCATTTTCCCCCCTTTTTTCCCCAATTTTTCCCGAGGTTTTTTTTCCCATTTTTCCCCCTTTTTTTCCCAATTTTCTCCCCATTTTTTTCCCATTTTTCCTCCATTTTCCCCCAATTTTTCCCCAATTTTTCCAGTGTTTTTTTCCCATTTTCCCCCCTTTTTTTCCCAATTTTTCCCCAGTTTTTTTCCCATTTTCCCCCCATTTTTTCCCCCATTTTTCCCTCATTTTTTTCCCCCTATTCCCCCCCATTTTTCCCCATTTTTCCCACTTTCCCCCCATTTTTCCCCCTTTTTTTCCCCATTTTTCCCTCATTTTTTCCCCAATTTTTCCCCATTTTTCCCCAATTTTTCCCCCTTTTTCTCTCATTTTCCCCCAATTTTTCCCCCATTTTTCCCAATTTTCCCCCTTTTTTCCCCTTTTTTTTCCCATTTTTCCCTTTTTTTTCCCATTTTTCCCGTTTTTTCCCCCATTCCTCCCCCCCCTTTCCCCTCCCCCTCCCCGATTCCCGATTTTTCCTGGCTCATTCCCAAATTCCCGGCCCGGCCGCTCCTTCCTCCCCTCACAGAGCTCCCTCTGTGCTCCCGGAATTTTGGGAATCCCAAATTTGGGAACGGCCCCGCCCCCAAATCCCGACCGCGGCTTTTCCTGGAAAAAAAATTCCCCTCCCCCACCCCCCTCCCAAAAAAAAACCCCAAATCCCAAAAAAAAATAAAATTCGGGATTTCGGGGATTTTTTTTAAGGGGGGTTCTGGGATTTTGGGGATTTTGGGATTCCGGAATTTCTCCCTAAAAATATCCCGGGAAAATCCTCCCCCCCAAAATCCCCAAATTCCGACCCCGAATCCCAAAATTCCGACCCCAAATCCTGGGAAAATCCCCCCAAATCCCCCCAAAATTCCAAAATTCCGACCCCAAATCCCAAAATTCCGACCCCAAATCCAGGGAAAATCCCCCCAAATCCCCCCAAATCCCGAAAATGCCCCCAAAATTCCTAAATTCCGACCCCAAATCCCAAAAATTCCCCCAAAATCTCCCCAAAATCCCCAGATTTCGCCCCCAAATCCCAAAATTTTCCCCCCAAATCCCTAAAATTCCCCCCAAAATCCTGGGAAAATCCCCCCAAATCCCCCCAAACCCAAAATTCCGACCCCAAAATCCCAAAATTCCAACCCCAAAATCCCCAATTCCCCCCCAAAATCCAGGGAAAATCCCCCCAAATCCCCCCAAATCCCGAAAATCCCCCCAAAATTCCAAAATTCCGACCCCGAATCCCAAAAATTCCCCCCAAATCCCCCCAAATCCCAAAAATTCTGACCCTAAATCCCAAAATTCCCCCCAAAATTCCGGGAAAATCCCCCCAAATCCCAAAATTCTGACCCCAAATCCTCCCAAAATTCCAAAACTCCCCCCCCAAATCCCAAAATTTCCCCCCAAATCTCCCCAAAATCCCCAAATCCCAAAATTTCCCCCCCAAATCTCTAAAATTCTCCCCAAAATCCTGGGAAAATCCCCCCAAATCCCCCGAAATCCCGAAAATCCCCCCAAATCCCCCCAATTCCAAAATTCCTCCCCAAATCCCAAAATTCTGACCCCAAAATTCCAAAATTCCCCCCCCAAATCCCAAAAATTCCCCCCAAATCCTCCCAAATCCCGAAAATTCTGACCCCAAATCCCGGGAAAATCCCCCTAAATGCCCCCAAATCCCAAAAATCCCCCCCCAAATCCCAAAATTCCGACCCAAATCCCAGAATTTACCCCCAAAATCCCAAATTCCCCCCAAATCCTCAATTTCCCGCCCCCCCCAAATCCCAAAATTTCCCCCAAAATCCCAAAATTCCCCCCCAAATCCCGGGAAAATCCCCCCAAATCCCAAAATTCCGACCCCGGATCCCAAAATTCCGACCCCAAAATCCCAAAATTTCCCCCCCAAAACCCAAAAGTTCCCCCCAGAATCCAGGGAAAATCCCCAAATCCCAGGAAAATCCCCCCAAATCCCGAAATTCCTCCCCCAAATCCCCAAATCCCAAAAATTCCCTCCCCAAATCCCAAAATTTCCCCCCAAATCCCAAAATTCTCCCCAAATCTGAAAATTCCCCCAAAAAATCCCCCCCAAATCCCAAAAATTCCGGCCCCAAATCCCTAAAATTCCTTCCCAAAATCCCGGGAAAATTCCCCCCAAATTCCTCCCCCCCAAATCCCGGGAAAATTCCCCCAAATCCCGAAATTCTGACCCAAATCCTGAAAATTCCGACCCCAAATCCCAAAATTTTCTCCAAAATCCCCGGAAAATCCCAAAATTTCACCCCCAAATCCCAAAATTCCGACCCCAAATCCCAAAATTTCCTCCAAAATCCCCGGAAAATCCCAAAATTTCACCCCCAAATCCCAAAATTTCCCCCAAAATCTCAGGAAAATCCCCCCAAATCCCAAAATTCTGACCCCAGATCCCAAAATTCTGACCCCAAATCCCAAAATTTCCCCCCAAATCCTGGGAAAATCCCCCCAAATCCCTAAAACTTTGACCCCAAATCCCAAAATCCCCCCCAATCCCAGAATTTCCCCCCGAATCCCAAAATTCCGATCCCAAATCCCAAAAATCCCCCCCCAAATCCCCAAATTCCCTCCAAAATCCCGGGAAATTCCCCCCAAATCCCAAAATTCCGACCCCAGATCCCAAAATTCCAGCCCCAAATCCCAAAATTTCCCCCCAAAATCCCGGGAAAATCCCCCCAAATCCCCAATCCAGCCCCAAAAATTCCAGGATTTTGGGGCTTTCCCGGGGATTTCGGGTGTTCCAAATATTTTGGGGGTCTCACAATCCCGAAATTCTCACCAGAATTCCCAAAATTCCACCCAAATCCCCCCAAATTCCACCAAAATTCCCCAAATTCCCCCCCAGAATTCCCAAAATTCCCCCCAAATCCCCAAAATTTCCCCCAAAATTCCCAAATTCCCCCCAAAATTCCCAATTTTCCCCCCAAAATTCCCAAATTTCCCCCCAGAATTCCCAAAATTCCACCGAAATTCCCAAAATCCCCCCAGAATTCCCCAAATTTCCCCCCAGAATTCCCAAATTCCCCCTAAAATTCCCCAAATCCCCCCCCAAAATTCCCAAATTTTCCCCCCAAAAGTCCCCAAATTCCCCCAAGAATTCCCAAATTCCCCCAAGAATTCCCAAATTTCCCCCAGAATTCCCAAATTTCCCCCAAAATTCCCAAAATTTCCCCCAGAATCCCCAAATTCCCCCCAGAATTCCCAAATTTCCCCCCAAAATTCCCAAATTTCCCCCAAAATTCCCCCGTGGAATTCCCAAATTCCCCCAAAATTCCCAAATTTCCCCCAAAATTCCCAAATTTCCCCCCCAGAATTCCCAGGAATCAGCGGCGACGGAGAAGCAGCAAATTTTAATCACCGAAAATCCAAAGTTTTGGGGTTTTTTGGGACACAAAAAAAAAGGGAATTTCGGGAATTTCGGGAATTTTGGGAATTTTGGGAATTTCGGGATGGGGGAGGGGGAGAATCCAATAAAAACCCGGCCCCTCCCCCACCCCCCCCCTTTTATTTTCCAGAGGAATTTTGGGATTCCCCTCCCCCCCCTTCCAAAAAAAAATTTGGGATTGGGAGGGGTCAAAGTGCTCGGAGGGGGGGGAGGGGCGGAAATTTGGGAATTCTGGGGGGAAATTTGGGAATTTTGGGGGGAAATTTGGGAATTTTGAGGGAATTTTGGGGATTTTTGGGGGAATTTTGGGGATTTTTGGGGGAATTTTGGGGATTTTGGGGGGAAATTTGGGAATTTTGGGGGGAAATTTGGGAATTTTGAGGGAATTTTGGGGATTTTTGGGGGAAATTTTGGGAATTTTGGGGGAAATTTGGGAATTTTGAGAAGAAATTTGGGGATTCTGGGGGGAAATTTGGGAATTTTGGGGGAAATTTGGGAATTTTAGGGGGAAATTTGGGAATTTTGGGGGAAATTTGGGGATTTTGGGGGGAAATTTGGGAATTTTGGGAATTTTGAGGGAATTTTGGGGGAGTTTTGGGGATTTTGGGGGGAGAATTGGGAATTTTGTGGGGAAATTTGGGAATTTTGGGGGGAAATTAGGGAATTTTAGGGGGGAATTTGGGAATTTTGGGGGAAAATTGGGGATTTTGGGGGGAATTTGGGAATTTTGGGGAAAAATTGGGGGGAAATTTGGGAATTTTGGGGGAAATTTGGGAATTTTGGGGGGAATTTGGGGGGAAATTTGGGAATTTTGAGAAGAAATTTGGGAATTTTGAGGGAATTTTGGGGATTTTTGGGGGAATTTTTGGGATTTTGGGGGAAATCTGGGAATTTTGGGGGGAATTTGGGAATTTTGGGGGGAATTTGGGAATTTTGGGGGAAAATTTGGGAATTTTGAGGGAATTTTGGGAATTTTTGGGGGAATTTTGGGGGGAAATTTGGGAATTTTGGGGGGAAATTTGGGAATTTTGGGGGAAATTTGGGAATTTTGAGGGAATTTTGGGTGGAAATTTGGGAATTTTGGGGCAAATTTGGGAATTTTGAGGGAATTTTGAGTGGAAATTTGGGAATTTTGGGGGAAATTTGGGAATTTTGAGAGAATTTTGGGAATTTTGAGGGAATTCCGGGAATTTTGGGGGAATTTTGGGGGAATTTCTCCCAAAAGGGGAGGGGGGAGGGGCCCAAAATTGGCCCCAAAGACACGAAAGGGAAAATTTGGGAAAAATTTTGGGAAATTTGGGAAATTTTGGGAAATTTGGGAAATTTTGGGGAAATTTGGGAAGTTTTCCCAAAAATTGGGAGGGGGGAGGGGTTTTCCCAAATTTCCCCCCCGGAGCAGCCACGGGGAGCAAAAAGGGGAGGGAAAATGGGGGAAAAAAGGGAAAAATTGGGAAAAATGGGGAAAAATTGGGAAAAAAAAGGGGAAAATTGGGGAAAAAATTGGGAAAAATTGGGGGAAAAACTGGGAAAATTGGGAAAAAAAATTGGGAAAATCTGGCAAAAAAAAAGGGAAAAAATTTTTGAAAAAATTGGGAAAAATGGGGAAAAAATGGGGGGAAAATTGGGAAAAAAAATTGGGAAAAAATTGGGAAAAAATTGGGAAAAAATTGGGGGAAAAACTGGGAAAATTGGGGAAAAAATTGGGAAAATCTGGCAAAAAAAAGGGAAAAAATTTTTGAAAAAATTGGGAAAAATGGGGGAAAAATTGGGAAAAAAATCTGAAAAAATTGGGAAAAACTGAGGAAAAACTGGGGAAAAATTGGGGGAAAAACTGGGAAAATTGGGGAAAAAAATGGGAAAAAATGAGAAAAAAATTGGGAAAAATGGGGGAAAATTGGAGGAAAAAATGGGGGGAAATTGGGAAAAAAATTGGGAAAAACTGGGAAAAAATGGGGAAAAAATTGAGAAAAAAATGAGAGAAAAATTGGGGGGAATTGGGAAAAAATTGAGAAAAACTGGGGAAAAAATGGGAAAAAATTGGGAAAACATTGGGGGAAAATTGAGCAAAAAATGGGAAAAAATGATAAAAAAAAATTGGGAAAAATGGGAGGAAATTGGGAAAAAAAATCTGGAAAAATGAGTAAAAAATTGGGAAAAAATCTGGGGAAATTGGGAAAAAATGGGAAAAAAAGTTGGGAAAAAGGGGGAAAAAAAGGAGGAAAAATGGGGGGAAAATGGGGAGAAAAATTGGGAAAAATGGGGAAAAAAATGGGGAAAAATTGGGGAAAAATGGGGAAAAATTGGGAAAAAATGGGAAAAATTGGGGAAAAGTTGGGAATTCTTTCCTGGTTATTTTTAAGGAGATTTTCCCAAATTTCCCCTCCTTGAGCACCCATAGGGAGCAACGAGGGGAAGGAAAAACGGAGCCAAAAATGACAAAAAATTGGGAAAAAAACTGGGAAAAATTGGGAAAAATTGGGAAAAATCGGGAAAATTTGGGGAAAAATTGGGAAAAATTGGGAAAAGTTGGGGAAAAGTTGGGAATTCTTTCCTGGTTATTTTTAAGGAGATTTTCCCAAATTTCCCCCCCTTGAGCACCCATAGGGAGCAACGAGGGGAAGGAAAAACGGAGCCAAAAAACTGACAAAAAAAATGGGGAAAAAAATGGGGAAAAAATTGGGAAAAATTGGGAAAAAATGGGGAAAAATGGGGAAAATTGGGGAAAAGTTGGGAATTCTTTTCCAGGTTATTTTTAAGGAGATTTTCCCAAATTTCCCCCCCTTGAGCACCCATAGGGAGCAACGAGGGGAAGGAAAAACGGAGCCAAAAATGCCAAAAAATTGGGGAAAAAAATTGGGGAAAATCGGGAAAAATTGGGAAAATCTGGGGAAAAATTGGGAAAAAATGGGGAAAAGTTGGGAATTCTTTCCTGGTTATTTTTAAGGAGATTTTCCCAAATTTCCCCCCCTTGAGCACCCATAGGGAGCAACGAGGGGAAGGAAAAACGGAGCTAAAAACGCCAAAAAAAAAGGGGAACAAATGGGGAAAAAAATAGGGAAAAATTGGGAAAAATGGGGAAAAATTGGGAAAAAATGGGGAAAATTGGGGAAAATTGGGGAAAAGTTGGGAATTCTTTTCCAGGTTATTTTTAAGGGGATTTTCCCAAATTTCCCCCCCTTGAGCACCCATAGGGAGCAACGAGGGGAAGGAAAAACGGAGCCAAAAACGCCAAAAAAAATGGGGAAAAAAATAGGGAAAAATCGGGAAAAATTGGGAAAATTTGGGAAAAAATGGGGAAAAATTGGGGAAAAATTGGGAATTCTTTCCTGGTTATTTTTAAGGAGATTTTCCCAAATTTCCCCCCCTTGAGCACCCATAGGGAGCAACGAGGGGAAGGAAAACGGAGCCAAAAAATGACAAAAAATTGGGGAAAAAATTGGGAAAAAAATTGGGGAAAATTGGGAAAAATTGGGAAAAAATGGGAAAAATTGGGGAAAAGTTGGGAATTCTTTCCTGGTTATTTTTAAGGAGATTTTCCCAAATTTCCCCTCCTTGAGCACCCATAGGGAGCAACGAGGGGAAGGAAAAACGGAGCCAAAAAATGACAAAAAAATGGGAAAAAAATTGGGAAAAAAATTGGGGAAAATTGGGGAAAAATGGGGAAAAATGGGGAAAATTGGGGAAAAGTTGGGAATTCTTTTCCAGGTTATTTTTAAGGAGATTTTCCCAAATTTCCCCCCCTTGAGCACCCATAGGGAGCAACGAGGGGAAGGAAAAACGGAGCCAAAAAACTGACAAAAAATTGGGGAAAAAATTGGGGAAAATTGGGGAAAAATTGGGAAAAAATGGGGAAAAATGGGGAAAATTGGGGAAAAGTTGGGAATTCTTTTCCAGGTTATTTTTAAGGAGATTTTCCCAAATTTCCCCCCCTTGAGCACCCATAGGGAGCAACGAGGGGAAGGAAAAACGGAGCCAAAAACGCCAAAAAAAAGCGAAAAAATTCGGGATTTTTTCCGGGAAGGAAAGGGGGAAAAAAAATTCCTAAAAAAAAAGCGGGAAAGGGTCGGGAATTTGGGAATTCAGGAGAGCTGGTGGGGAGCCTCGAGCATCTCCATGAGGAAGGTGTCGATGGGGGTGTCCCCGATGAGTTTGAAGAAGAAAAGATGCTCCAGGCACTTGAGGCCGATGGAGCGCAGCGCCGGCAAACGCAGCAGCAGCTTGGCAAACCTGCAAAAAAACATGGAATTTTCTGGGAATTCGGATTTTTCCAGCCTTTTTCCCATTTTTCAGCTTTTTTCCCCGCTTTTTTCCCGTTTTTTTCTCATTTTTTTCCCATTTTTTTCCCTATTTTTCCTCATTTTTTCCCATTTTTTTCTTTTTTTTGCCTTTTCTCCCATCTTTTTCCCATTTTTTTTTCTCATTTTTTCCCATTTTTCCCCCCATTTTTCCCCCATTTTTTCCCATTTTTTTCTCATTTTTCCCATTTTTTTCCTCATTTTTTCCCCAATTTTTCCCATTTTTCCACATTTTTTCCCCATTTTTTTCCCATTTTTTTCCCATTTTTTCCTCATTGTTTCCCCCATTTTTTCCTCATTTTTTCCCTTTTTTTTCCTCATTTTTCCCCATTTTTCCCCATTTTTTCCCCAATTTTTCCCATTTTTTTCTCATTTTTCCCCATTTTTTCCCATTTTTTCCTCATTTTTTCCCAATTTTTCCTCATTTTCCCCCCATTTTTCCCCCATTTTTTCCCATTTTTTCTCATTTTTAGATTTTTTTCATTTTTTCCCCATTTTTTCCCATTTTTTCCACATTTTTATCCCATTTTTATCCCATTTTTTCCTCATTTTTCCCCCCATTTTTTCCCCATTTTTTCCATTTTATTCCTCATTTTTTCCCTTTTTCTTTGCCTTTTTCCCCATTTTTTCCCCAATTTTTCACATTTTTTCCTCATTTTTCCCCCAATTTTTCCCATTTTTTCCACATTTTTTTCCTCATTTTTTCCCATTTCTTTCCCTTTATTTTTTTCCTTTTTCCTCTTTTTTTTTCCAATTTTTTCCCCTTTTTTTCCCATTTTTATTCCCATTTTTCCCCCTTTTCATTCCCCCCTCAGGCCAATGGAGCCGCAGCGCCGGCAAACGCAGCAGCAGCTTGGCAAACCTGCAAAAAAACATGGAATTTTCTGGGAATTCTGCATTTTCCAGCCTTTTTCCCACTTTTCCATTTTTTCCCATTTTTTTCCCACTTTTTTTCCCATTTTTCCCATTTTTTCCTCATTTTTTTATCATTTTTTCCCCATTTTTTCCCATTTTTTTCCTCATTTTTTCCCATTTTTTCCCCATTTTCCCCCCATTTTTTCCCCATTTTTTCCCATTTTTTCCAGATTTTTTCCCATTTTTTCCTGATTTTTTTCCCATTTTTTTCCCATTTTTTCCCCATTTCTCCCTCATTTTTTCCCCATTTTTTCCTCATTTTTTCCTCATTTTTTCCCATTTTTTTCCTCATTTTTTCCCCAATTTTTCCCATTTTTTCCACATTTTTTTCCTCATTTTTTCCCATTTTTTTTGGCCTTTTTCCTCTTTTTTTTCCAATTTTTTCCCCATTTTTTTCTCATTTTTTTCCCATTTTTTCCTAGTTTTTCCCATTTTTTGCCTTCTTTTTGCCTTTTCCCCCATGTTTTTCCCATTTTTTCCTATTTTTTGCCCTTTTTTCCCATATTTTCCCCATTTTTCCTCATTTTTTCCTATTTTTTGCCATTTTTTCCCCATTTTTTCCTCATTTTTTCCCCCATTTTTTCCCTTTTTATTCCTTTTTCCCCATTTTTTTCCTTTTCTTTTTCCCCATTTTTTCCCATTTTTTCCCCATTTTTTTCCTTTTTTTTCTTTTTTTTTTGCCTTTTTCCCCATTTTTTCCCATTTTTTGCCCTTTTTTCCTCATTTTTTGCCCTTTTCCCCCAATTTTTCCCTTTTTTTTATCATTTTTTCCCATTTTTTCCCATTTTTTCCTCATTTTTTCCCATTTTTTCCTCATTTTCCCCCCATTTTTCCCCATTTTTTCCCATTTTTTCTCATTTTTAGAATTTTTTCATTTTTTCCCCAATTTTTCCCATTTTTTCCTCATTTTTATCCCATTTTTTTCCCATTTTTTCCTCATTTTTCCCCCCATTTTTTCCCCATTTTTTCCATTTTATTCCTCATTTTTTCCCTTTTTCTTTGCCTTTTTCCCCATTTTTTCCTCAATTTTTCCCATTTTTTTCCTCATTTTTTCCCCAATTTTTCCCATTTTTTCCACATTTTTTTCCTCATTTTTTCCCAGTTTTTCCCTTTTTTTTTGCCTTTTTCTTCTTTTTTTTCCAATTTTTTCCCCTTTTTTTCCTCATTTTTTTCCCATATTTTCCTTTTCTTTTCCTCATTTTTTCCCTCATTTTTTCCCATTTTTTTCCTGTTTTTTGCCTTTTCCCCCATTTTTTTTCCAATTTTTTCCCTTTTTTTTTTACCATTTTTCCCTCATTTTTTCCCCCATTTTCTGCCCTTTTTATTCCTTTTTTCCCCATTTTTCCCTCTTTTTTCCCTTTTTTTTGCCTTTTTTTGTCATTTTTTCCCTTTTTTTCCCCTTTTTATTCTTTTTTTTCCCCCATTTTTTTTTCCTGTTTTCCCTTTTTTCCCCCTTTTTTCCCCATTTTTTCCCCATTTCTTTCCCCTTTTTATTCCCATTTTTCCCAGAATTCCCGTCATTTTTCCAGGAATTCTCACTGTTTTTCCCCCCCAGAATTCCCATTATTTTCCCCCAGAATTCCCATTATTTTCCCCCAAAATTCCCATTATTTTCCCCCAGAATTCCCATTATTTTCCCCCAAAATTCCCATTATTTTCCCCCAGAATTCCCATTATTTCCCCCCAGAATTCCCATTATTTTCCCCCAAAATTCCCATTATTTTCCCCCAGAATTCCCATTATTTTCCCCCCAAAATTCCCATTATTTCCCCCCAAAATTCCCATTATTTTCCCCCAAAATTCCCATTTTTCCCCCCAAAATTCCCATTATTTTCCCCCTAGAATTCCCATTATTTCCCCCCAGAATTCCCATTATTTCCCCCCAAAATTCCCATTATTTCCCCCCAAAATTCCCATTATTTTCCCCCCAAAATTCCCATTATTTCCCCCCAGAATTCCCATTATTTCCCCCCAGAATTCCCATTATTTTCCCCCCGAAATTCCCATTTTTTCTCCCCAAAATTCCCATTATTTTCCACCCAGAATTCCCATTTTTTCCCCCAGAATTCCCATTATTTTCCCCCAGAATTCCCATTATTTTCCCCCAAAATTCCCATTATTTTCCCCCCAAAATTCCCATTATTTTCCCCCCAAAATTCCCATTATTTTCCCCCAAAATTCCCATTATTTTCCCCCAGAATTCCCATTATTTCCCCCCCAAAATTCCCATTTTTTCTCCCCTAGAATTCCCATTATTTTCCCCCAAAATTCCCATTTTTTCCCCCAAAATTCCCATTATTTCCCCCCAAAATTCCCATTATTTTCCCCCAGAATTCCCATTATTTCCCCCCAAAATTCCCATTATTTTCCCCCAGAATTCCCATTTTTTCCCCCAAATTCCCATTATTTTCCCCCAAAATTCCCATTATTTCCCCCCAGAATTCCCATTTTTTTCCCCCCAAAATTCCCATTATTTTCCCCCAAAATTCCCATTATTTCCCCCCAGAATTCCCATTATTTTCCCCCCAAAATTCCCATTATTTTCCCCCAAAATTCCCATTATTTTCCCCCAGAATTCCCATTATTTTCCCCCAGAATTCCCATTATTTTCCCCCAAAATTCCCATTATTTCCCCCCAAAATTCCCATTATTTTCCCCCAAAATTCCCATTATTTCCCCCCAGAATTCCCATTATTTTCCCCCCAAAATTCCCATTATTTTCCCCCAGAATTTCCATTATTTTCCCCCCAGAATTCCCATTATTTTCCCCCAAAATTCCATTTTTTTCCCCCCAAAATTCCCATTTTTTTTCCAAAATTCCCATTATTTTCCCCCAGAATTCCCATTATTTTCCCCCAAAATTCCATTTTTTTCCCCCCAAAATTCCCATTTTTTTTCCAAAATTCCCATTATTTCCCCCCAAAATTTCCCATTATTTCCCCCCAAAATTCCCATTATTTCCCCCCAAAATTCCCATTATTTTCCCCCAAAATTCCCATTATTTTCCCCCAGAATTCCCATTATTTTCCCCCCAAAATTCCCATTATTTTCCCCCCAAAATTCCCATTATTTTCCCCCAAAATTCCCATTATTTCCCCCCAAAATTCCCATTATTTCCCCCCAAAATTTCCATTATTTTCCCCCAGAATTCCCATTATTTTCCCCCAAAATTCCCATTTTTCCCCCCAAAATTCCCATTATTTTCCCCCAAAATTCCCATTATTTTCCCCCCAGAATTCCCATTTTTTTCCCCCCAGAATTCCCATTATTTCCCCCCAAAATTCCCATTTTTTCCCCCAGAATTCCCATTATTTTCCCCCAGAATTCCCATTATTTTCCCCCAGAATTCCCATTTTTTTCTCCCCAGAATTCCCATTTTTTCCCCCAAAATTCCCATTATTTTCCCCCAAAATTCCCACTATTTTCCCCCAGAATTCCCATTATTTCCCCCCAAAATTCCCATTATTTCCCCCCAGAATTCCCAGGTTTTTTTCCCCCCAGAATTCCCATTTTTCCCCCCAAAATTCCCATTATTTTCCCCCAAAATTCCCATTTTTTCTCCCCTAGAATTCCCATTATTTTCCCCCAAAATTCCCATTATTTCCCCCCAAAATTCCCATTATTTTCCCCCAGAATTCCCATTATTTCCCCCCAAAATTCCCATTATTTTCCCCCAAAATTCCCATTATTTTCCCCCAAAATTCCCATTATTTCCCCCCAGAATTCCCATTATTTTCCCCCAAAATTCCCATTATTTCCCCCCAAAATTCCCATTATTTTCCCCCAGAATTCCCATTATTTCCCCCCAAAATTCCCATTATTTTCCCCCAAAATTCCCATTATTTCCCCCCAGAATTCCCATTATTTCCCCCCAAAATTCCCATTTTTTCCCCCCAAAATTCCCATTATTTTCCCCCAAAATTCCCATCATTTTTTCCAGGAATTCCCACCATTTTCCCCCATAATTCCCGCCGTTTTTCCCGGAATTCCGGCCGTTTTTCCGGGAATTTCCCGGGAATTCCGACCTGCCCTGCTGCTCGGGGTATTTCTGTTTGCAGTAGGACTCGAGCGAGGCGTAAACCTTCTCCCGCAGCAGCTCCACCTCGGCCGCGTTCGACAGCCCCTTGGCGTCTGGAAAAACCCAAAATCCCGGGAATTCAGCCCAAAATTATCCTGGAATTCCTGAAAATATCCAGGATCCCAAAAAACCCCCAAAAATTCCCATTAAATTGTGAAAATTGCACCCAAATTCCCCAAAAATTACCCCAAAAATTCCATTTTTGAGGGGTTTTGGAGCTCCTTGGTGTCTGGAAAATCCCAAAATCCCGGGAATTCGACCCAAAATTATCCTGGAATTCCAGGATCCCAAAAAAATCCCAAAAAACCCAAAAAAATTCCCACAAAAATGGGAAAATTCCACCCAAATTCCCAAAAAATTCACCCAAAAATGGATTTTTTGAGAGGTTTTGGAGCTCCTTGGTGTCTGCAAAACCCCAAAATCCCGGGAATTCAACCCAAAATTATCCGGGAATATCCCAGGAATATCCAGGATCCCAAAAAACCCCCAAAAATTCCCATTAAATTGTGAAAATTGCACCCAAATTCCCAAAAAATTCACCCAAAAATGGATTTTTTGAGAGGTTTTGGAGCCCCTTGGCAGCTGGAAAATCCCAAAATTCCAGGAATTCGACCCAAAATTATCCTGGAATTCCAGGATCAAAAAAAATCCCAAAAAACCCCGAAAAATTCCCACCAAAATGGGAAAATTCTACTCAAATTACCCCAAAAATTCAATTTTTCAGGGGTTTTGGAGCCCCTTGGCGTCTGCAAAACCCCAAAATCCCGGGAATTCAGCCCAAAATTATCCTGGAATTCCTGAAAATATCCAGGATCCCAAAAACCCCCAAAAATTCCCATTAAAATGGGAAAATTGCACCCAAATTCCCAAAAAATTCACCCAAAAATGGATTTTTTGAGAGGTTTTGGAGCCCCTTGGCAGCTGGAAAATCCCAAAATTCCAGGAATTCGACCCAAAATTATCCTGGAATTCCGGGATCCCAAAAAACCCCCAAAAATTTCCACCAAAATGTGAAAATTCCACCCAAAAAATTCCATTTTTCAGGGGTTTTGGAGCCCCTTGGCAGCTGGAAAACCCCAAAATTCCGGGAATTCGACCCAAAATTTCCCCCTTTTCCCCATTTTTCCCCCATTTTTCCCCACTTCTCACATTTTCCCCATTTTTTTCCCCCTGATTTTCCCATTTCCTCCCATTTTTCCCCAAAACTCCCACTTTTCCCCTCTAGAATTCCCATTTTTCCCCATTTCCCCCCGTTTTTCCCCATTTTCCCCATTTTTTCCCATTTTTCCCTGTTTTACTCCCACTGTTTTTCCCCATTTTCCCCATTTTTCCCATTTTTCCCCCATTTCTTTCCCCAGTTTTCCCCATTTTCCCCCATTTTTCCAATTTCCCCCCATTTTTTCCCATTTTTCCCCATTTTTCCCATTTTCCCATTGTTTTTCCCCATTTTTCCCATTTTTTTCCCATTTTCCCCAATTTTTTCCTGTTTTCCCCATTTTCCCAATTTTCCCCCCCTTTTCCCCATTTCCCCCCCATTTTTTCCCACTTTCCCCCACTTTTTTCCCATTTTCCCATCCCAGAATTCCCATTTTTCCCCCATTTCCCCCCATTTTTCCCATTTTCCCCCATTTTTTCCCATTTTCCCCCATTTTTCCCACTTCTTCCTCCCATTTTTCCCAATTTCCCCATTTTTTCCCATTTTTCCCATTTTTCCCCCGTTTTTCCCACCGGGATTGAAGAGGATTTCCCATTTTCCCTTTGTTTCCCCCCATTTTTTCCCATTTTCCCCGTTTTTTTTCCCATTTTCCCCCCATTTTCCCCTCATTTTCCCCTCATTTTCCCCCAATTTTTCCCATTTTCTCCCCAATTTTTCCCCCATTTTCCCCATTTTTCCCATTTTCCCATTTTTTTCCCATTTTCCCTCCATTTTTCCCCATTTTTCCTGTTTTTTCCCCATTTTTTCCCCTCTAATTTTCCCATTCTACCCCCATTTTTCCCATTTTTCCCCCATTTCCCCCCATTTTTCCCACTTTTTCCTCCCATTTTCCCCATTTTTTTCCCCATTTTTTTCCCATTTTCCCCATTTTTTCCCTCCATTTTTCCCTATTTTTTCCTCATTTTTCCCCATTTTTTCCCATTTCCCCCCCATTTCCCCCATTTTTTCCCCCTTTTTCCCCATTTTCCCCATTTTTCCCCATTTTTCCCCCATTTTTTCCCATTTTCCCCCATTTTCCCCTCATTTTCCCCCGATTTTTCCCATTTCCCCCCAATTTTTCCCATTGTTTTTTCCCATTTTTCTCATTTTTTTCCCACTTTCCCCCAATTTTTCCCATTTTCCCCCATTTTCCCCTCATTTTCCCCCCAATTTTTCCCGTTTTTTCCCCATTTTTCCCATTGTTTTTCCCCGTTTTTCCCATTTTTCCCCATTTTTTCCCTTTTTTCCCATTTTCCCCTCATTTTTCCCATTTTCCAATTTTTCCCATTGTTTTTCCCATTTTCCCCCCATTTTTCTCCATTTTCCCCCATTTTCCCCTCATTTTCCCCCCAATTTTTCCCATTTTTCCCCCATTTCCCCCCATTTTCCCCCACTTTTTCTCATTTTTTTCCCATTTTCCCCTCATTTTCCCCATTTTCCCCATTTTTTCCCCATTTTTTTCCCATTTTCCCCCCTTTTTTCCCATTTTCCCCCAATTTTTCCCATTGTTTTTCCCATTGTTTTTCCCATTTTCCCCCATTTTTTCCCATTTTCCCCGTTTTTTTCCCATTTTCCCATCCCAGAATTCCCATTTTTCCCCCATTTCCCCCCATTTTCCCCTCATTTTCCCCCAATTTTTCCCATTTTCCCCCCAATTTTTCCCATTTCCCCCCATTTTTCCCCATTTTCCCCATTTTTCCCCATTTTTCCCATTGTTTTTCCCATTTTTCCCATTTTCCCCCAATTTTTCCCGTTTTTTCCCCATTTTTCCCATTGTTTTCCCCATTTTCCCCCCATTTTCCCCAATTTTCCCCATTTTTTTCCCATTTTCCCCATTTTTTTCCCTCCATTTTTCCCCATTTTTTCCCCTTTTTTCCCATTTTCCCCCATTTTTCCCATTGTATTTCCCATTTTTCCCCCATTTTCCCCAATTTTTTCCCATTTTTCCCTTTTTTCCCATTTTCCCCTCATTTTTCCCATTTTCCCCCAATTTTTCCCATTTCCCCCCCATTTTTCCCCATTTTTCCCCAATTTTTTCCCATTTTTTCCCCTTTTTTCCCATTTCCCCCCATTTTTTCCCATTTTTTCCCATTTTTCCCCATTTTTCACATCTTTCCCCATTTTCCCATTTTCCCCTCATTTTCCCCCCATTTTTCCCCATTTCCCCTACAATTTCCTCCCCATTTTTCCCATTTTTTCCCATTTTCCACTCATTTTCCCCCAATTTTTCCCGTTTTTTCCCCATTTTTCCCATTTTTTTTTCCCATTTTTTTCCCATTTTCCCCTCTTTTTCCCCCCATTTTTTTCCCATTTTTTTCCCATTTTACCCCATTTTTTTCCCTCCATTTTTCCCCATTTTTTCCTCATTTTTCCCTTTTTCCCATTTCCCCCCATTTTTCCCATTGTTTTTCCCATTTTTCCCCCATTTTCCCCAATTTTTCCCATTTTTCCCCCATTTTCCCCCCATTTTCCCCCATTTTTTCCCATTTTTCCCCCATTTTCCCCCATTTTTCCCCATTCCCCCCCTTTTCCCCCCATTTTTTCCAATTTTCCCCATTTTTCCCTCATTTTCCCCTCATTTTCCCCCAATTTTTCCCATTTTCCCCCAATTTTTCCCCATTTTTCCCCATTTTTCCCATTTTCCCATTTATTTCCCATTTTCCCCCTACTTTTCCTGTTTTTTTCCCATTGTTTTTCCCATTTTTCCCCCATTTTTCCCCCCATTTCCCCTCATTTTTCCCATTTTTCCCCCAATTTTTCCTGTTTTTTCCCCATTTTTCCCATTGTTTTTCCCATTTTTCCCCATTTTTCCCATTTTCCCCCCATTTTCCCCCATTTTCCCCATTTTTTCCCCATTTTTTTTCCATTTCCCCCCATTTTCTCCCCATTTTCTCCCCATTTTCTCCCCATTTTTCCCCATTTTTCCCTGTTTTTTTCTCATTGTTTTTCCCCATTTTTCCCCATTTTCCCCCCATTTTCCCCCATTTTTTTCCCATTTTCCCCCCATTTTCCCCCCATTTTCCCCCATTTTTCCCGTTTTTTCCCCATTTTTTCCCATTTTTCCCATTGTTTTTCCCATTTTTTCCCCATTTTTCCCCATTTTCCCCCCTTTTTTTTCCCATTTTCCCCCCATTTTTCCCCATTTTTCCCCCATTTTTTCCCCCATTTACCCCCATTTTTCCTCATTTTCCCCCAGTTTTTCCCATTTTTTCCCCATTTTTTCCCATTTTCCCCATTTTTTCCCCATTTCCCCACCGGGATTGAAGAGGATGATGGCTCTGAGGCAGCCGAGCTCCGTCTTGTCCATCCTCATGTCCCTCATCTTCGACACCAGCTCCGTCAGAACCCTGCAAATCCCAGAATTCCCGATCCCAAAAAATCCCAAAATTCCCAGAATTCCCAAAATTCCCAAAAATTCCCAAAAAATTCCGTCCAAAATGACCCCAAAATTCCCCAATTCCCATCATTTTTATCCAATTCAGGAGAGATTTTCTGGAATTTTTGGGAGGATTTTTGGGAAATTTGGGATCCAAAAAAATCCCCAAAATCCTGGAATTCCCAAAAACTCCCAAAAATTCCCAAAAATTCCAAAAATTCCCAAAAATTCCCAAAAATCCCCAAAAAATTCCGTCCAGAACGACCTCAAAATTCCCAAAAATCCCCCAATTCCCAACATTTTTATCCAATTTTTGGGGGATTTTTTGGAATTTTGGGGAATTTTGGGATCCAGAAAAATCCCAAATTTCGGGAATTCCAAGAATTCCCAAAAATTCCCCCAAAATCCCAAAAATTCCCCAAAATTCCCAAAAATTCCCAAAATTCCCATGATTTTTATCCAATTTATGAGATTTTTTTTTTTAATTTTCCAGAATTTTTGGGAGATTTTGGATCCAGAAAAATCCCAAAAATCCCGGAATTCCCAAAAATTCCCAAAAATCCCCAAAAATTCCCAAAATTCCCAAAAAAATTCCGTCCAGAACGACCTCAAAATTCCCAAAAATCCCCCAATTCCCATCATTTTTATCCAATTTTTGGGGGATTTTTTTGAATTTTTGGGAATTTTGGGATCCAGAAAAATCCCAAATTTCGGGAATTCCAAGAATTCCCAAAAAATCCCCAAAAATTCCCCAATTCCCAACATTTTACCCCAATTTAAACGGGATTTTTTTTTGGGATTTTGGTTGAATCTCAGTGGAATTTTTTGGGAATTTTCTGGGAATTTTGGGGAATTTTGGGATCCAAAAAATTCCCAAATTTCAGGAATCCCAAAAATTCCCAAAAAACCCCTTCAGAACCCCCCAAAATTCCCAAAAATCCCCAAATTCCCAACATTTTAACCCAATCCAGATGGGATTTTTTTTTATTTTTTTGGTTGAATCCCAGTGGAATTTTTTGGGAATTTTTGGGAATTTTGGGATCCAAAAAATTCCCAAATTTTGGGAATCCCAAGAATTCCCAAAAAATCCCCCAAAATTCCCCAATTCCCAACATTTTACCCCAATTTAAACGGGATTTTTTTGGGGATTTTGGTTGAATCCCAGTGGAATTTTTTGGGAATTTTTGGGAATTTTGGGATCCAAAAAATCCCAAATTTCAGGAATTCCAAGAATTCCCAAAAATTCCCTCCAAAATGACCCCAAAATCCCAAAAATTCCCCAATTCCCAACATTTTCACCCATCCCAGATGAATTTTTTTGGGATTTTGATGAATCCCAGTGGGAATTTTTGGGATTTTTTGGGGGGATTTTTTGGGGATTTTTTTTGGAATTTTGGGGATTTTGGGGATCCAGAAAATCCCAAATTTTGGGAATTCCAAGAATCCCCAAAAATTCCCTCCAAAATTCCCAAAAATCCCCCAAATTCCCAACATTTTAACCCAATTTAAACGGGATTTTTTTGGGATTTTGGTTGAATCCCAGTGGAATTTTTTGGGAATTTTTTGGGAATTTTGGGATCCAAAAAATTCCCAAATTTTGGGAATCCCAAAAATTCCCAAAAAACCCCTTCAGAACCCCCCAAAATTCCCAAAAATCCCCCAATTCCCAACATTTTAACCCAATCCAGGAGGGATTTTTTTGGGATATTTTTGGGTGAATCTCAGTGGAATTTTTTGGGAATTTTCTGGGAATTTTTGGGAATTTTGGGATCCAAAAAATTCCCAAATTTCAGGAATCCCAAAAATTCCCAAAAACCCCTTCAGAACCCCCCAAAATTCCCAAAAATCCCCAAATTCCCACAATTTTTACCCCATTAAAATGAGATTTTTTGGGATTTGGGCCCCCCTGGGCCGATTTTCCCGGGGTTTTTTTTGGGATTCTCGGGATTTTCCGGGATTTTCCGGGAATTCCCGGGAATTCCGGACCTGTCGAAGATGGCGCCGAGGGAATTCTCTCAGGGAGACTTTTTGGGAATTCTTTGGGATTTGGGTGAATCCCTGGGGGAATTTTTGGGATTTTTTTTGGATTTTCTGGGAATTTTTTGGAAATTTTTGGGGATTTTTTTTTAATTTTTGGGATTTTGGGGATCCAAAAAAATCCCAAATTTTGGGAATTCCAAGAATTCCCAAAAATTCCCTTTGGAATGACCCCGAAGTTCCCCAAAATTCCCCAAATCCCATCATTTTTATTCACTTTAGGAAAGATTTTTTTGAAATTTTCCGGAATTTTTGGGGCGATTTTTGGGAAATTTGGGATCCAAAAAATTCCCAAATTTTGGGAATCCCAAGAATTCCCAAAAATTCCCTCCAAAACGACCCCAAAATTCCCAAAAATCCCCCAATTCCCAACATTTTAACCCAATTCAAACGGGATTTTTTGGGGATTTTGGTTGAATCCCAGTGGGATTTTTTGGGAATTTTCTGGGAATTTTGGGGATTTTGGGATCCAAAAAATTCCCAAATTTTGGGAATTCCAAAAATTCCCAAAAAACCCCTCAACAATGACCCCAAAAACCCCAATTCCCACAATTTTTACCCCATTAAAATGAGATTTTTTGGGATCTGGGCCCCCCTGGGCCGATTTTCCCGGGGTTTTTTTTGGGATTCTCGGGATTTTCCGGGATTTTCCGGGAATTCCCGGGAATTCCGGACCTGTCGAAGATGGCGCCGACGCCGGCGCTGTGGGCGCTGTTGCGGTGAACGTGGAGCCCGGTGGCCAAAAGGATCCCGTCCTTGACGGCGATGGAGCGGTGGGAGAAGGACGCGATCAGCAGCTCGTTCCAGCCTGGAATTTTGGGAATTCCCAAGGTTTTTTGGGATTTTGGGAAGGAGAAATAAAATCCATAAAAAATCCCCGAAATTTGGGAGAAAATCCGGTGAAATTCCAGTGAAATTCCGAGGAAAAATGACAAAATAAGACCAAAAAAATGGAATTTTTGGGGTGGGAGAGGATGAGAAGTTTGTTCCAGTCTGGAATTTTTGGGAATTTTTGGGAATTTTTGGGATTTTGGGAAGAAAAGATCCCAAATCCACCAAAAAAATCCAAAATTTGGGAAAAAAATCCCATAAAATTTCGAGGAAAAACGACCAAAAAATGGGAAAAAAATGGAATTTTTTGGGGTGGGAAAGGATGAAAAGTTTGTTCCAGTCTGGAATTTTTGGGAATTTTTGGGAATTTTTGGGATTTTGGGAAAGAGAGATCCCAAATCCACCAAAAATCCCCGAAATTTGGGAAAAAATCCGGTGAAATTCTGAGTTAAAATGACCAAAAAATGGGAAAAATTCGGAATTTTTGGGGTGGGAGAGGATGAGAAGTTTGTTCCAGACTGGAATTTTTGGGAATTTTTGGGTTTTTTGGGATTTTGGGAAAAAGATCCCAAATCCACCAAAAAAACCCAAAATTTGGGAGAAAATCCGGTGAAATTCCGAGGAAAAACGACCAAAAAATGGGAGAAAAATCAAATTTTTTGGGGTGGGAAAGGACAAAAAGTTTACTCCAGTCTGGAATTTTTTGGGAATTTTTGGGATTTTGGGAAAGAGAAATAAAATCCATAAAAAATCCACGAAATTTGGGAAAAAATCCGGTGAAATTCCGAGGAAATTCCAAGGAAAAACGGCCAAAAAATGGGAAAAAAATGGAAATTTTTGGGGTGGGAGAGGATGAGAAGTTTGTTCCAGTCTGGAATTTTTTGGGAATTTTTGGGGATTTTGGGAAAGAGAAATAAAATCCATAAAAAATCCACGAAATTTGGGAAAAAATCCGGTGAAATTCCGAGGAAATTCCAAGGAAAAACGGACAAAAAATGGGAAAAAAATGGAATTTTTTGGGGTGGGAGAGGATGAAAAGTTTGTTCCAGTCTGGAATTTTTGGGAATTTTTTGGGAATTTTTGGGATTTTGGGAAGGAGAAATAAAATCCACCAAAAAAACCCAAAATTTGGGAAAAAATCCCATAAAATTTTGAGGAAAAATGGCCAAAAAATGGGAAAAAAATGGAATTTTTTGGGGTGGGAGAGGATGAAAAGTTTGTTCCAGACTGGAATTTTTGGGAATTTTTGGGAATTTTGGGATTTTGGGGAAATTTTGGGGTTTTTTGGGAATTTTGGGGGTGGGAGAGAGTGGAAATCTGCAGAGAAATTCCCCCAAACCTCCCAAAATCCCCCCAAAATTCCCCAAAATCCCCCAGAATTCCCCAAATTCCTCCCAAAAATTCCCAAAAAATTCCCAAAAATTCCCCAAAAATTCCCAAAAAATCCCCTATTCCCAAAATTCCCCCGAAATTCCCAAACTCACCCCAAAATCCCCTAAAAATTCCCATTATACTCCTTAAAATCCCATTAAAACCACCCCAAAACCCCTAAAAATCACCCAAAAAATCAAATAAAAATTCCCAAAATTCCCCAAAATTCCCAAAAATTCCCCAAAAATCCCAAAATTGCCCCAGAATTCCCAAAATCCTCCCTGAAATTCTCAAACCCATCCCAAAATTCCCAAAAAATTCCCATTATACCCCTTAAAATCCCATTATAACCACCCCAAAACCCCTAAAAATCACCCAAAAAATTCCCAAAAAATTCCCAAAAATTCTCAAAAATTCCCAAAAAAAATCCCAGATTCCCAAAATTCCCCCAAAATCCCTAAAAATTCCCCCAAAATCCTCCCAAAAGTTCCCAAACCCACCCCAAAATTCCCATTATAACCCCTTAAAATCCCATTAAAACCACCCCAAAACCCCTAAAAATACCCCAAAAAATCCCCAAAAATTCCCAAAAAATTCCAAAAAATCCCAGATTCCCAAAATTCCCAAAATCCTCCCTGAAATTCCCAAACCCACCCTGAAATCCCAAAAAATTCCCATTATAACCCCTTAAAATCCCATTATAACCACCCCAAAACCCCTAAAAATCACCCAAAAATTCCCCAAAAATACCAAAAATTCCCAAAAAATCCCAGATTCCCAAAATTCCCAAAATCTTCCCCAAAATTCCCAAACCCACCCCAAAATTCCCAAAAAATTCCCATTATAACCCCTTAAAATCCCATTATAACCACCCCAAAACCCCTAAAAATACCCCAAAAAATCCCAAAAAATTCCCAAAAAATTCCCAAAAAATTCAAAAAAATCCCAAAGATTCCCAAAATTCCCAAAATTCCCAAAAAATTCCCAAAATCCTCCCAAAAGTTCCCAAACCCACCCCAAAAAATCCCATTAAAACCCCTTAAAATCCCATTAAAACCACCCCAAAACCCCTAAAAATCCCAAAAAAATTCCAAAAATTCCCCAAAATTCCCCAAAATTCCCAGATTCCCAAAATTCCCCCCAAATTCCCAAAATCCTCCCAAAAGTTCCCAAACCCACCCCAAAATTCCCATTATAACCCCAAAAAATCCCATTAAAACCACCCCAAAACCCCTAAAAATACCCCAAAAAATCCCCAAAAAAATCCCAAAAAATTCCCCAAAATCCCAAAAAATTCCCAAAAATTCCCAAAGATTCCCAAAATTCCCAAAATCCCCCCAAAATTACCAAACCCACCCTGAAATCCCAAAAAATTCCCATTATAACCCCAAAATTCCCATTTAAACCACCCCAAAACCCCTAAAAATACCCCAAAAAATCCCAAAAAATTCCCAAAAAATTCCCAAAAAATTCAAAAAAATCCCAAAGATTCCCAAAATTCCCAAAATTCCCAAAAAATTCCCAAAATCCTCCCAAAAGTTCCCAAACCCACCCCAAAAAATCCCATTAAAACCCCTTAAAATCCCATTAAAACCACCCCAAAACCCCTAAAAATCCCAAAAAAATTCCAAAAATTCCCCAAAATTCCCCAAAATTCCCAGATTCCCAAAATTCCCCCCAAATTCCCAAAATCCTCCCAAAAGTTCCCAAACCCACCCCAAAATTCCCATTATAACCCCAAAAAATCCCATTAAAACCACCCCAAAACCCCTAAAAATACCCCAAAAAATCCCAAAAAATTCCCAAAAAATTCCCAAAAAATTCCCCAAAATTCCCAAAAAATCCCCAAAAAATTCCCAAAGATTCCCAAAGTCCCCAGAATTCCCGGAATTCCTCCTGACCTGCCCGGAGCAGGATGACCTGGTCGTCCAAGGGGAGCCCCGAGAAGTGGGGGACCCTCTTGGCCCACTCGACGAGGGTGAAGAGCTGCTTGTCGGCCGCCTGGCAGATGTTGGTCACCGGGTCATTGGGCTGAATTTGGGGCGATTTCGGGGCAAATTGAGACCCCCCCCAACATTCCCAGAATTCCCAAACCCATCCCGGAATTCCCAAGGGAAAAATCCTGGAAAAAACCCGGCTGAAATCGGACGGGAAATGGGGGAAATCGAGGCGGAAAATGGGGAAACTCAACTGGAAAATGGGGAAAAATCGGGGTGGGAATGGGGGTAAATCCCAAATTTTGGGAGCCTTCCTGGAGGATTTTGGGGAAAATTGAGGCTTCTCCTGATATTCCCGGAATTCCCAAACCCATCCCAGAATTCCCAAGGAAAAATCCTGGAAAAAACCCGGCGGAAATCGGACGGGAAATGGGGGAAATCGAGGCGGAAAATGGGGAAACTCAACTGGAAAATGGGGAAAAATCGGGGTGGGAATGGGGGTAAATCCCAAATTTTGGGAGCCTTCCTGGAGGATTTTGGGGAAAACTGAGACTTCTCCTGATATTCCTGGAATTCCCAAACCCATCCCAGAATTCCCAAGGGAAAAATTCTGGAAAAAACCCGGTGGAAATTGGCACCAAAATGGGGAAACTCAACCGGAAAATGGGGAAAAATCGGGGTGGGAATGGGGGGAAACCCCAAATTTTGGGAGCCTTTTTGAAGGATTTTGGGGGAATTTGAGATCCCTCCTGATATTCCCGGAATTCCCAAACCCATCCCGGAATTCCCAAGGGAAAAATCCTGGAAAAAACCCGTCGGAAATCGGACGGGAAATGGGGGAAATCGAGGCGGAAAATGGGGAAACTCAACTGGAAAATGGGGAAAAATCGGGGTGGGAATGGGGGAAAATCCCAAATTTTGGGAGCCTTCCCGGAGGATTTTAGGGAAAACTGAAACCTTTCCTGATATTCCCGGAATTCCCAAACCCATCCCGGAATTCCCAAGGAAAAATCCTGGAAAAAACCCGGCGGAAATTGGCACAAAAATGGGGAAACTCAACCGGAAAATGGGGAAAAATCGGGGTGGGAATGGGGGAAAATCCCAAATTTTGGGAGCCTTTTTGAAGGATTTTGGGGAAAATTGAAATCTTTCCTGATATTCCTGGAATTCCCAAACCCATCCCAAAATTCCCAAGGAAAAATCCTGGAAAAATCCAGACAAAAATCGCCACCAAAATGGGGAAACTCAACTGGAAAATGGGGAAAAATCAGGGTGGGAATAGGGGTAAATCCCAAATTTTGGGAACCTTCCTGGAAGATTTTGGGGAAAATTGGAACCTTTCCTGATATTCCCGGAATTCCCAAACCCATCCCGGAATTCCCAAGGAAAAATCCTGGAAAAAACCCGGCGGAAATTGGCACAAAAATGGAAAAAAAAAATAAAAAAAATCCCCCCCAAAATTCCCCAAATTCCCAAAAAATTCCCCAAAATTCCAAAAGAATTTGAAAAGAATCCAAAAAAATTCCTCCAAAATTCAAAACAAATCCTAAAAATTCCCCAAAATCCCCAAAATCCCCAAAAATTCCTAAAAAATCCTAAAAGATTCCCAAAAAATCCCCCAAAAATCCCCAAAATTCCCAAAAAATTCCCCAAAATTCGAAAAAAATCCTAAAAATCCCCAAAAATTCAGAAAAAAATGCTAAAAAATTCCTAAAAAATCCCCAAAAATTCCTAAAAAATCCTAAAAGAATCCCCCAAATTCCTAAAAAATCCCCCAAAAAATCCAAAAATTCCCCCAAAAATTCCCAAAAATTCCTAAAAAAATCCTACAAGATCCCAAAAAAATCCCCCAAAAATCCCCCCAAAAAATCCCAAAATTTCCCAAATATTCACAAAAAATTCCTAAAAAATCCCACAAAAAACCACAAAAATTCCCCCAAAATCCCCCAAAATTAAAAAAAAAATCCTAAAAAAATCCCAGAAATTACAAAAAAATCCTAAAAAATCCTAAAAGATCCCCAAAAATTCCGGAAAAAAATCTCCCAAAATAAAAAAAAAATTCCTAAAAAAATCCCCAAAAAATTTAAAAAACCCCTCAAAATTTCCAAAAAAATTCCCCCCAAAAATCCCCCCAAAAATCCCCAAAAATTCCCCCAAAAAATTTAAAAAAACCAAATCCTAAAAATTCCCCAAAAAATTCCTAAAAAATCCTAAAAGATCCCCAAAAAATTCCCAAAAACTTCCAAAAAAATTTAAAAAAAAATTCCCAAAAAATTCCAAAAAATTAAAAAAAAATCCCAAAAAATTCCCAAAAAATTCCAAAAAAATTCCTAAAAAATCCTAAAAGATCCCCAAAAAATTCCCCAAAAATTCAAAAAAAATTCAAAAAAAATTAAAAAAAAATTAAAAAAAAATTCAAAAAAAATCCCTAAAAATTCCCAGAAATTCCAAAAAATACAAAAAAAATCCCAAAAAATTCCCCAAAAATTAAAAAAAAAAATCCCCAAAAATTCAAAAAAAAATTCAAAAAAAATCCTAAAAGATCCCAAAAAATTCCCCCAAAATCCCCAAAATCCAGAAAAAAAATCCTAAAAAATCCCAAAAATTCCCCCCAAAATCCCCAAAAAATCCCCAAAAAATTCCTAAAAAATCCCCCAAAATTCCAGAAAATTCCAGAAAATTCCCAAATTTCCACTCACGGAGGCTCCTCCGGGCCCGGCGCCGTCGTCGCTTTTGGGCTCCACGGCCAATTCGGCTTCCAGAAGTTTCTCCACCGGCATCTCCTCGTTGGGCGCCATCCCAAATTCCGGGTCCCCCTCCTTGTCCTTGCCCCGCTGCCGCTCCTCCTGCACGGCTGGAAAAATCCGGGAAAAACGGGAAAAGGGAGGGTGAAAAACATGGAAAAAGGAGGGGGAAAATGGGGGAAAATGGGGGAAAATGGGGAAAAAAAACAGGAAAAAAATGGGGAAAAACCAGGGGAAAATCCGGGAAAAACGGGGAAAGGGAGGGTGAAAAACATGGAAAAAGGAGGGGGAAAATGGGGGAAAATGGGAAAAGGGATGGGGAAAAATATGGAAAAGGGAGGGGGAAAAATGGGGGAAAATGGGGAAAAAAAATAGGGGAAAAATGGGGAAAAATGGGGAAAAATCAGGGAAAAAAATGGGGGAAAAATTAAAAAAAACAGGGAAAAAATGGGGAAAAATCAGGAAAAAAAAACAGGGAAAAATAAGGAAAAATGGGGGAAAAATGGGGGGAAAAATGGGAAAAGGGATGGGGAAAAGCAGGGAAAAATGGGGGGAAAATGGGGAAAAATGGGGAAAAAAACCAGGAAAAAAATGGGGAAAAATGGGGAAAAATCAGGGGAAAAATAGGGGAAAAATGGGGAAAAATGGGAAAAAAATGGGGGAAAAATGAAAAAAAACAGGGAAAAAATGGGGAAAAATCAGGAAAAAAAACCAGGGAAAAATAAGGAAAAATGGGGGAAAAATGGGGGGAAAAATGGGAAAAGGAACGGGGAAAAGCAGGGAAAAATGGGGGGAAAATGGGGAAAAATGGGAAAAAAAACAGGGAAGAAATGGGGAAAAAATGGGGAAAAAATGGGGAAAAAATGGGAAAAAAAGCAGGGAAAAAAGGGGAAAAAACGGGGAAAAAATGGGGAAAAATGGGAAAAGGAATGGTGAAAAACATGGAAAAATGGGGGGAAAAGAGGAAAAAAAACAAGAAAAAATAGGGAAAAATGGGGAAAAAATGGGGGAAAAAATGGGAAAAGGGATGGGGAAAAATGGGGAAAAATGGGGGGAAAATGGGGGAAAATGGGGAAAAAAACAGGAAAAAAATGGGGAAAAATGGGGAAAAATCAGGGGAAATATAGGGGAAAAATGGGGAAAAATGGGAAAAAAATGGGGGGAAAATGAAAAAAAACAGGGAAAAAATGGGGAAAAATCAGGGGAAAAATAGGGGAAAAATGAGGAAAAATCAGGAAAAAAAACAGGGAAAAATAAGGAAAAATGGGGGAAAAATGGGGGGAAAAATGGGAAAAGGGATGGGGAAAAGCAGGGAAAAATGGGGGGAAAATGGGGAAAAATGGGAAAAAAAACAGGGAAGAAATGGGGAAAAAATGGGGAAAAAATGGGGGAAAATGGGGTAAAAATGGGAAAAGGAATGGTGAAAAACATGGAAAAATGGGGGGAAAAGAGGAAAAAAACCAAGAAAAAATAGGGAAAAATGGGGAAAAAATGGGGGAAAAAATGGGAAAAGGGACGGGGAAAAATGGGGAAAAATGGAGGGAAAACGGGGAAAAAACCAGGAAAAAAATGGGGAAAAATGGGGAAGAATCAGGGAAAAAATAGGGGAAAAATGGGGAAAAAAATGGGGGAAAAAATGGGGGAAAAATGAAAAAAAACAGGGAAAAAATGGGGAAAAATCAGGAAAAAAAACCAGGGAAAAATAAGGAAAAATGGGGGAAAAATGGGGGGAAAAATGGGAAAAGGGACGGGGAAAAGCAGGGAAAAATGGGGGGAAAATGGGGAAAAATGGGAAAAAAAACAGGGAAGAAATGGGGAAAAATGGGGAAAAATCAGGGGAAAAATAGGGGAAAAATGGGGAAAAATGGGGAAAAATGGGAAAAAAATGGGGGAAAAATGAAAAAAAACAGGGAAAAAATGGGGAAAAATCAGGGGAAAAACCAGGGAAAAATAAGGAAAAATGGGGGAAAATGGGGGGAAAAATGGGAAAAGGGACGGGGAAAAGCAGGGAAAAATGGGGGAAAAATGGGAAAAAATGGGAAAAATGGGGGGAAAAACGGGGAGAAAATGGGGGAAAATTGGGAGAAAAATGGGAAAAGGGATGGGGAAAAATGGGGAAAAATGGGGGGAAAATGGGAAAAGGGATGGGGAAAAACAGGGGAAAGGGATGGAGAAAAATGGGGGGAAAAATGGGGGAAAAATGGGAAAAAAAACCAGGGAAAAATAGGGGGGAAGATGGGAGAAAATGGGGGGAAAATGGGGAAAAAAACCAGGGAAAAATAAGGAAAAATGGGGGAAAAATGGGGGAAAATGGGGAAAAAAACCAGGGAAAAATGGGGAAAAAATGGGGAAAATTGGGGGAAGAGTGGGGCAAAAAATGGGGAAAGAAATGGGGAAAAATGGGGAAAAAAACGAGGAAAAAATGAGGGGAAAATGGAGGAAAAACAGGAAAAAAAAGGAAAAAAAATAGGAAAAAATGGGGGGAAAAACCAGGAAAAAAACGGGAAAAAAGCTGGGGAAAAATGGGTGAAAAACGAGGAAAGAAATGGGGAAAGAATGGGGGAAAATGGGGGGAAAACTGGGAAATCTCTCTCCCAGTCCATCCCAGTCCATCCCAGTTCCTCCCAGTCCATCCCAGTTCCTCCCAGTTCCTCCCAGTCCATCCCAGTTCCTCCCAGTTCATCCCAGTCCCTCCCAGTCCCTCCCAGTCCATCCCAGTCCATCCCAGTTCCCTCCCAGTCCCTCCCAGTCCCTCCCAGTCCATCCCAGTTCATCCCAGTTTATCCCAGTCCATCCCCAAATCCCCATTTCCCACCATTTTCACCCAAAAAACTCCATTTTTTCCCCGTTTTTCACCGGATTTTTTCCCCAAACCCCCTCCCAGTCCCTCCCAGTTTGTCCCAGTCGCTCCCAGTCCATCCCAGTTCCCTCCCAGTCCATCCCAGTCCCTCCCAGTCCATCCCAGTCCCTCCCAGTCCATCCCAGTCCCTCCCAATGCCTCACCCTCCCGTTTCATGCCGGTGGCCAGTCCATCCCAGTTCCCTCGCAGTCCATCCCAGTCCATCCCAGTCCATCCCAGTCCCTCCCAGTCCATCCCAGTCCATCCCAGTCCCTCCCAGTCCCTCCCAGTCCATCCCAGTCCATCCCAGTCCCTCCCAGTATCCCCAAATCCCCATTTCTCCACCATTTCCTCACCATTTTCGCCCTAAAAACTCCATTTTTCCCCCAATTTTCTCCGGATTTTTTCCCCAAACCCCCTCCCAGTCCCTCCCAGTTTATCCCAGTCCCTCCCAGTCCCTCCCAGTGCCTCACCCTCCCGTTTCATGCCGGTGGCCAGGCACTTCTGGTAGCGGCAGTACTGGCAGCGGTTGCGCTGCCGTTTGTCCACCACGCACTCGCGGTTGTCGCGGCAGGTGTAGGTCAGGTCCTTCCGGATCGTTCTCTTGAAGAAGCCCTTGCAGCCCTCACAGCTGGAAACGCCGTAGTGCTTGCCTGGAATTCCAGAGGGGGAAAATTCCGGAGGAATCCCGGGAAAAATGGGAAAAAAAACGGTTCAGAAACGAGGAAAAACGGCCGAGAAACGACGAAAAACGGCACAAAAATGATGAAAATTGGCTCAAAATGGAGCGAAATCGGCACCAAATTGACCCAAAATTGCCCCTAAATCCACCTGGGGAAGCTCTCAGGGATGGGAATCCTGGAATGTTTTCCTGGGATTGGGAATTCCAAAGGAATCCCAAAAAATTCCCAGAAAAAATTGGGAAAATTTGCCCAAAATTGACCCAAACTGGCCCAAAATGGAGCGAAATCGGCACCAAATTGAGCCAGAATTGACCCAAAATCCACCTGGGAAAACCCTCAAGGATCAAAATCATGGAATGTTCTCCTGGGATTGGGAATTCCAAAGGAATCCCAAAAAATCCCGGGAAAAATCGGGAAAATCAGCCCAGAAATGACGAAAATCGGCCCAAAAATGATGAAAATTGGCTCAAAATGGAGCGAAATCGGCACCAAATTGACCCAAAATCCACCTGGGGAAGCTCTCAGGGATGGGAATCCTGGAATGTTTTCCTGGGATTGGGAATTCCAAAGGAATCCCAAAAAATCCCAGGAAAAATTGGGAAAATTGCAGCGAAAATTGGGAAAATTGACCCAAAATCAGCCAAAATTCACCCAAAATTGGAACCAAATTGGCACCAAATTGAGCCAAAATTGCCCCAAAATCCACCTGGTGAAGCTCTCAGGGATGGGAATCCTGGAATGTTTTCCTGGGATTGGGAATTCCAAAGGAATCCCAAAAAATCCCGGGAAAAATCGGGAAAATTGCAGCGAAAATTGGGAAAATTGACCAAAAACTGACTCAAAATGGAGCAAAATCCAATGAAATTGACCCAAAATTGTTCCAAAATCCACCTGGTGAAGCTCTCAGGGATGGGAATCCTGGAATGTTTTCCTGGGATTGGGAATTCCAAAGGAATCCCAAAAAATCCCGGGAAAAATCGGGAAAATCGCAGCGAAAATTGGTCAAATTTGGCCCAAAAACGGAGCGAAATCGGCACCAAATTGACCCAAAATTGACCCAAAATCCACCTGGTGAAGCTCTCAGGGATGGGAATCCTGGAATGTTTTCCTGGGATTGGGAATTCCAAAGGAATCCCAAAAATCCCAGGAAAAATTGGGAAAATTGGCCCAAAATTGGTCAAATTTGGCCAAAAATGGAGCGAAATCGGCACCAAATCGACCCAGAATTGACCCAAAATCCACCTGGTAAAACTCTCAAATTAAAATGATGGATTAAAATTATGGAATGTTTTCCTGGGATTGGGAATTCCAAAGGAATCCCAAAAAATTCCCAGGAAAAATCGGGAAAATTGCAGCGAAAATTGGGAAAACTGACCCAAAATTGGTCAAATTTGGCCAAAAATGGAGCGAAATCGGCACCAAATTGACCCAAAATTGCCCCAAAATCCACCTGGGGAAGCTTTCAGGGATGGGAATCCTGGAATGTTTTCCTGGGATTGGGAATTCCAAAGGAATCCCAAAAAATCCCAGGAAAAATTGGGAAAATCAGCCCAGAAATGACGAAAATCGGCCCAAAAATGATGAAAATTGGCTCAAAATGGAGCGAAATCGGCACCAAATTGACCCAAAATCCACCTGGTGAAGCTCTCAGGGATGGGAATCCTGGAATGTTTTCCTGGGATTGGGAATTCCAAAGGAATCCCAAAAAATTCCCAGGAAAAATTGGGAAAATCGCAGCGAAAATTGGGAAAATTGACCCAAAATTGACCCAAAATGGAGCGAAATCGGCACCAAATTGAACCAAAATTGACCCAAAATCCACCTGGGGAAGCTCTCAGGGATTGGAATCCTGGAATGTTTTCCTGGGATTGGGAATTCCAAAGGAATCCCAAAAAACCCTGGGAAAAATTGGGAAAATCAGCCCAGAAATGACGAAAATCGGCCCAAAAATGATGAAAATTGGCTCAAAACGGAGCAAAATCGGCACCAAATTGAGCCAAAATCCACCTGGTGAAGCTCTCAGGGATGGGAATCCTGGAATGTTTTCCTGGGATTGAGAATTCCAAAGGAATCCCAAAAAATCCCGGGAAAAATCGGGAAAATTGGCGCAAAATTGGTCAAATTTGGCCAAAAATGGAGCGAAATCGGCACCAAATTGAGCCAAAATTGCCCCAAAATCCACCTGGTGAAGCTCTCAGGGGTGGAAATCGTGGAATGTTTTCCTGGGATTGGGAATTCCAAAGGAATCCCAAAAAATTCCAGGAAAAATTGGGAAAATTGGCGCAAAATTGGTCAAATTTGGCCCAAAAACGGAGCGAAATCGGCACCAAATCGAACCAAAATTGACCCAAAATCCACCTACTAAAACCCTCAAATTAAAATTATGGATTAAAATTATGGAATGTTCTCCTGGGATTGGGAATTCCAAAGGAATCCCGAAAAATTCCCAGGAAAAATCGGGAAAATTGCAGCGAAAATTGGAAAAATTGACCCAAATTGACCCAAAATGCGACAAATTAGACCCAAAATTGACCCAGAATTGCCCCAAAATCCACCTGGGGAAGCTCTCAGGGATGGGAATCCTGGAATGTTTTCCTGGGATTGGGAATTCCAAAGGAATCCCAAAAAATCCCAGGAAAAATCGGGAAAATTGACCCAAAATGGAGCGAAATCAGCACCAAATCGAGCCAAAATTGACCCAAAATCCACCTGGTAAAACTCTCAAATTAAAATTATGGATTAAAATTATGGAATGTTTTCCTGGGATTGGGAATTCCAATGGAATCCCAAAAAATTCCCAGGAAAAATCGGGAAAATTGCAGCGAAATTGACCCAAAATGGAGCGAAATTGGCACCAAATTGACCCAAAATTGGCCCAAAATGGAGCGAAATCGGCACCAAATTGAGCCAAAATTGAGCCAAAATCCACCTGGGGAAGCTCTCAGGGATGGGAATCCTGGAATGTTTTCCTGGGATTGGGAATTCCAAAGGAATCCCAAAAAATCCCAGGAAAATTGGGAAAATTGGCCCAAAATTGGTCAAATTTGGCCAAAAATGGAGCGAAATCGGCACCAAATTGAGCCAAAATTGCCCCAAAATCCACCTGGGGAAGCTCTCAGGGATGGGAATCCTGGAATGTTCTCCTGGGATTGGGAATTCCAAAGGAATCCCAAAAAACCCTGGGAAAAATTGGGAAAATCAGCCCAGAAATGACGAAAATCGGCCCAAAAATGATGAAAATTGGCTCAAAATGGAGCGAAATCGGCACCAAATTGACCCAAAATCCACCTGGTGAAGCTCTCAGGGATGGGAATCCTGGAATGTTTTCCTGGGATTGGGAATTCCAAAGGAATCCCAAAAAATTCCCAGGAAAAATCGGGAAAATCGCAGGGAAAATTGGGAAAATTGACCCAAAATTGACCCAAAATGGAGCGAAATCGGCACCAAATTGAACCAAAATTGCCCCAAAATCCACCTGGTGAAGCTCTCAGGGATGGGAATCCTGGAATGTTTTCCTGGGATTGGGAATTCCAAAGGAATCCCAAAAAATTCCCAGGAAAATTGGGAAAATCGCAGCGAAAATTGGGAAAATTGACCCAAAATTGACCCAAAATGGAGAGAAATGGGCACCAAATTGACCCAAATTTGACCCAAAATCCACCTGGGAAAACTCTCAAATTGAAATTATGGATTAAAATTATGGAATGTTTTCCTGGGATTGGGAATTCCAAAGGAATCCCAAAAAATTCCCAGGAAAAATCGGGAAAAATGCCCCAAAATCAGCCAAAATTGGCCAAAAATGGAGCAAAATCCAATGAAATTGCCCCAAAATTGACCCAAAATCCACCTGGTGAAGCTCTCAGGGATGGGAATCCTGGAATGTTTTCCTGGGATTGGGAATTCCAAAGGAATCCCAAAAAATTCCCAGGAAAAATCGGGAAAATTGCCCCAAAATTGGTCAAATTTGGCCCAAATTGGAGCGAAATCGGCACCAAATCGACCCAGAATTGACCCAAAATCCACCTGGTGAAGCTCTCAGGGATGGGAATCCTGGAATGTTTTCCTGGGATTGGGAATTCCAAAGGAATCCCAAAAAATTCCCAGGAAAAATCGGGAAAATTGCCCCAAAATTGGTCAAATTTGGCCCAAATTGGAGCGAAATCGGCACCAAATCGACCCAGAATTGACCCAAAATCCACCTGGTGAAGCTCTCAGGGATGGGAATCCTGGAATGTTTTCCTGGGATTGGGAATTCCAAAGGAATCCCAAAAAATTCCCAGGAAAAATAGGGAAAATCGCAGCGAAAATTGGTCAAATTTGGCCCAAAAACGGAGCGAAATTGGCACCAAATTGACCCAGAATTGACCCAAAATCCACCTGGGGAAGCTCTCAGGGATGGGAATCCTGGAATGTTTTCCTGGGATTGGGAATTCCAAAGGAATCCCAAAAAATTCCCAGGAAAATCGGGAAAATTGGCCCAAAACTGGTCAAATTCACCCAAAATTGGAACCAAATTGGCACCAAATTGACCCAAAATTGCCCCAAAATCCACCTGGGAAAGCCCTCACAGCTGGAAATGCTGCAGTGCTTGCCTGGAATTCCAGAGGGGGAAAATTCCAGAGGGAATCCCGGGAAAAACGGGAAAAAACGCCGGGAAAAACGGGAAAAAACCACAAAAAACGACGAAAAACGGCCAAGAAATGATGAAAAACGGCCCAAAATGGAGCAAAATCGGCACCAAATCGACCCAGAATTGACCCAAAATCCACCTGGTAAAACTCTCAAATTAAAATTATGGATTAAAATTATGGAATGTTTTCCTGGGATTGGGAATTCCAAAGGAATCCCAAAAAATTCTGGGAAAAATTGGGAAAATTGCAGCGAAAATTGGGAAAATTGACCCAAAATTGACCCAAAATGGAGCGAAATCGGCACCAAATTGAGCCAAAATTGTTCCAAAATCCACCTGGTGAAGCTCTCAGGGATGGAAATCCTGGAATGTTTTCCTGGGATTGGGAATTCCAAAGGAATCCCGAAAAATCCCGGGAAAAATCGGGAAAATCGCAGCGAAAATTGGTCAAATTTGGCCCAAAAACGGAGCGAAATCGGCACCAAATTGACCCAAAATTGACCCAAAATCCACCTGGTGAAGCTCTCAGGGATGGGAATCCTGGAATGTTTTCCTGGGATTGGGAATTCCAAAGGAATCCCAAAAAATCCCAGGAAAAATTGGGAAAATTGGCGCAAAATTGGTCAAATTTGGCCCAAAATGGAGCGAAATCGGCACCAAATTGACCCAAAATTGCCCCAAAATCCACCTGGGGAAGCTCTCAGGGATGGGAATCCTGGAATGTTTTTCTGGGATTGGGAATTCCAAAGGAATCCCAAAAAATTCCAGGAAAAATCGGGAAAATCGCAGCGAAAATTGGTCAAATTTGGCCCAAAAACGGAGCGAAATCGGCACCAAATTGACCCAAAATTGACCCAAAATCCACCTGGGAAAACTCTCAAATTAAAATTATGGATTAAAATTATGGAATGTTCTCCTGGGATTGGGAATTCCAAAGGAATCCCAAAAAATTCCCAGGAAAAATCGGGAAAATTGCAGCGAAAATTGGGAAAATTGACCCAAAATCAGCCAAAATTCACCCAAAATTGGAACCAAATTGGCACCAAATTGACCCAAAATTGCCCCAAAATCCACCTGGTGAAGCTCTCAGGGATGGGAATCCTGGAATGTTTTCCTGGGATTGGGAATTCCAAAGGAATCCCAAAAAATCCCGGGAAAAATTGGAGCCATTTTTCCCTCCCAAATCCCGTTGTTTTTCCCATCCCAAATCCCATTGTTTTTTCCCCCAAATCCCATTTTTTCCCCCCAAATCCCAGGTTTTTCATCCCAAATCCTGTTTTTTTCCCCCAAATCCCATTGCTTTTCCCACCCCAAACCCCAAATCCCAGTTTCCAATCCCAAATCCCAGTTTTTCCCATCCCAAATCCCGGGTTTTTTATCCCAAATCCCAGTTTTTAATCCCAAATCCCGGTGTTTTTCCCACCCCAAATCCCAGGTTTTTTCCCCCAAATCCCAGTTTTTCCCACCCCAAATCCCAGTTTTTCATCCCAAATCCCAAATCCCATTTTTTCCCCCAAATCCTGGGTTTTTTATCCCAAATCCAGGTTTTTTCCCCCAAATCCCACTTTTTCCCACCCCAAATCCCAAATCCCATTTTTTTCCCACCCCAAATCCCAAATCCCATTTTTTTCCCATCCCAAATCCCATTTTTTTTATCCCAAATCCCATTGCTTTTCCCACCCCATCCCAAATCCCAAATCCCAGTTTTTCCCATCCCAAATCCCAGTTTCCAATCCCAAATCCCAAATCCCGTTTTTTTTCCCATCCCAAATCCCAAATCCTGTTTTTTCCCATCCCAAATCCCATTTTTTCCCCCAAATCCCAGGTTTTTCATCCCAAATCCGGGTTTTTTATCCCAAATCCCGCTTTTTCCCACCCCAAATCCCGTTGTTTTTTATCCCAAATCCCATTTTTTTTCCCATCCCAAATCCCATTTTTTTTCCCACCCCAAATCCCGAATCCTGGGTTTTCCCATCCCAAATCCCAAATCCCAGTTTCCCATCCCAAATCCCAAATCCCAGTTTCCCATCCCAAATCCTAAGTTTTTTATCCAAAATCCCAGGTTTTTTATCCCAAATCTGGGATTTTTCCCCCAAAGCCCATTTTTTTCCCATCCCAAATCCCAAATCCCGTTGTTTTTTCCCCCAAATCCCAGGTTTTCCCATCCCAAATCCCAAATCCCGCTTTTTCCCACCCCAAATCCCGTTGGCTTTTATCCCAAATCCCTTTTTTTTTCCCCCAAATCCCGTTTTTTTCCCATCCCAAATCCCAAATCCCATTTTTTTTCCCCCAAATCCCATTTTTTTTCCCCCAAATCCCATTTTTTCCTCCCAAAATCCCATTTTTCCCCCCAAAATCCCATTTTTCCCCCCAAAATCCCATTTTTTCCCCCCAAATCCCAGGTTTTTTGATCCCAAATCTGGGTTTTTTCCCCCAAATCCCTTTTTTTTTCCCACCCCAAACCCCAAATCCCATTTTTTTTCCCCCAAATCCCTGGCTTTTATCCCAAATCCCTGGTTTTTTATCCCAAATCCCAGGTTTTCCCATCCCAAATCCCATTGTTTTTTTCCCCCAAATCCCGGGTTTTTGATCCCAAATCCGGTTTTTTTTATCCCAAATCCCATTTTTTTTCCCATCCCAAATCCCGGTTTTTCCCATCCCAAATTTCACTGTTTCCCATCCCAAATCCCAAATCCCACTGTTTTTCCCACCCCAAATCCCATTTTTTTCCCCCCAAATCCCGCTTTTTCCCATCCCAAATCCCGTTTTTTTTTCCCACCCCAAATCCCAAATCCCATTTTTTTCCCCCAAATCTGGGTTTTTTCCCCCAAATCCCTTTTTTTTTCCCACCCCAAACCCCAAATCCCATTTTTTTTTCCCCCAATTCCCATTTTTTCCCCCAAATCCCATTTTTTTCCCCCCAAATCCCATTTTTTTCCCATCCCAAATCCCAAATCCCATTTTTTTTCCCCCAAATCCCATTTTTTCCCCCCAAATCCCATTTCTTTTCCCCAAATCCTGTTGTTTTTTATCCCAATTCCCATTTTTTTCCCCCAAATCCCAGGTTTTCCCATCCCAAATCCCATTTTTTTCCCATCCCAAATCCCGAATCCCGCTGTTTTTTCCCCCAAATCCCATTTTTTCCCATCCCAAATCCCATTTTTTTTCCCTCGAATCCCATTTTTTTCCCCCAAATCCCAAATCCCAATTTCCCATCCCAAATCCCGTTTTTTTCCCCCAAATCCCATTTTTTTCCCCCAAATCCCATTTTTTTTCCCCCAAATCCCAGGATTTTTATCCCAAATCCCAAATCCCATTGTTTTTTCCCCCAAATCCCATTTTTTCCCCCCAAAATCCCATTTTTTTCCCATCCCAAATCCCAAATCCCATTTTTTTTCCCCCAAATCCCATTTTTCCCCCCAAAATCCCATTTTTTTCCCATCCCAAATCCCAAATCCCATTGTTTTTTCCCCCAAATCCCATTTTTTTCCCACCCCAAATCCCAAATCCCATTTTTTCCCATCCCAAATCCCATTTTTTTTCCCCAAAATCCCATTTTTTTTCCCCCAAATCCCAGGTTTTTTATCCCAAATCCCTTTTTTTTTCCCCCAAATCCCGTTGTTCTTTATCCCAAATCCCAAATCCCATTTTTTTTCCCCCAAATCCCATTTTCCCATCCCAAATCCCGAATCCCGCTGTTTTTTCCCCCAAATCTGGGTTTTTTCCCCCAAATCCCGTTTTTCCCATCCCAAATCCCAAATCCTGTTTTTTCCCATCCCAAATCCCATTTTTTTCCCCAAATCCCGGGTTTTTGATCCCAAATCCAGGTTTTTCATCCCATCCCAAATCCCATTTTTTTTCCCCCAAATCCCACTTTTTCCCATCCCAAATCCCATTTTTTTTCCCACCCCAAATCCCGAATCCTGGGTTTTCCCATCCCAAATCCCAAATCCCAGTTTCCCATCCCAAATCCCAGGTTTTTCATCCCAAATCCTGTTTTTTTCCCCCAAATCCCAGGTTTTTTATCCCAAATCTGGGTTTTTTCCCCCAAATCCCGATGTTTTTTATCCCAAATCCCATTTTTCCCCCAAATCCCATTTTTTTTCCCCCAAATCCCATTTTTTTCCCACCCCAAATCCCAAATCCCATTTTTTCCCATCCCAAATCCCATTTTTTCCCATCCCAAATCCCATTTTTTCCCCCCAAAATCCCATTTTTTTCCCCCAAATCCCATTTTTTCCCATCCCAAATCCCGTTGTCTTTTATCCCAAATCCCATTTTTTTCCCCCAAATCCCATTTTTTTCCCCACCCCAAACCCCAAACCCCATTTTTTTTCCCCCAAATCCCATTTTTTTCCCATCCCAAACCCCAAATCCCATTTTTTTTTTTCCACCCCAAACCCCAAATCCCATTTTTCCCCCCAAAATCCCATTTTTTCCCCCCAAAATCCCATTTTTCCCCCCAAAATCCCATTTTTTCTCCCCAAAATCCCATTTTTTTCCCCCAAATCCTGTTTTTTTCCCATCCCAAACCCCAAATCCCATTTTTTTCCATCCCAAATCCCATTTTTCCATCCTAAATCCCAAATCCCACTGTTTTTTCCCCCAAATCCCATTTTTTTCCCACCCCAAATCCCATTTTTTTTCCCCCAAATCCCGTTTTTTTTCCCATCCCAAATCCCAAATCCCATTTTTTCCCCCAAATCCCATTTTCTTCCTCCCAATCCCATTTTTTTTCTCCCAAATCCCAGGTTTTTGATCCCAAATCTGGGTTTTTTACCCCAAATCCCATTGTTTTTCCCACCCCAAACCCCAAATCCCAGTTTCCCATCCCAAATCTGTTTTTAATCCCAAATCCCATTGCTTTTCCCACCCCAAATCCCATTTTTTTCCCATCCCAAATCCCAAATCCCGTTGTTTTTCCTCCAAATCTCATTTTTTTCCCATCCCAAATAATGGTTTTTTTCCCCCAAATCCCAGGTTTTCCCACCCCAAATCCCATTTTTTTTCCCCCAAATCCCAGGTTTTTTATCCCAAATCCTGGCGTTTTTTCCCCAAATCCCGATGTTTTTTATCCCAAATCCCATTTTTTTCCCATCCCAAATCCCAAATCCCGTTTTTTTTCCCACCCCAAATCCCAAATCCCATTTTTCCCATCCCAAATCCCATTTTTTTTCCCCCAAATCCCATTTTTCTCCCCAAAATCCCATTTTTTCCCCCCAAAATCCCGTTTTTCCCATCCCAAATCCCATTTTTTCCCCTCAAATCACATTTTTTTTCCCACCCCAAACCCCAAATCCCATTGTTTTTCCCCCAAATCCCGTTGTTTTTTATCCCAAATCCCAAATCCCATTTTCCCCATCCCAAATCCCAAATCCCATTTTTTCCCATCCCAAATCCCATTTTTTCCCATCCCAAATCCCGTTTTTTCCCCCCAAAATCCTGGTTTTTTTCCCCCAAATCCCAGGTTTTTTATCCCAAATCCGGGTTTTTTATCCCCAAATCCCATTGCTTTTTATCCCAAATCCCAGTTTCCCATCCCAAATCTGGGTTTTTCCCATCCCAAATCCCAAATCCTGGTGTTTTTTCCCATCCCAAATCCCAGTTTTTTCGCCCAAATCCCAGTTTTTCATCCCAAATCCCAAATCCCATTGTTTTTCCCATCCCAAATCTGTTTTTAATCCCAAATCCCATTTTTTTCCCACCCCAAATCCCAAATCCTGCTTTTTCCCATCCCGAATCCTGGGTTTTCCCATCCCAAATCCAGAATCCCAATTTCCCATCCCAAATCCCGCTGGTTTTTTCCCCCAAATCCTGGTTTTCCCACCCCAAATCCCATTTTTCCCCCCAAAATCCCATTTTTTTCCCCATCCCAAACCCCAAATCCCATTTTTTTTCCCCAAAATCCCATTTTTTCCGCCCAAAATCCCATTTTTTCCCCCCAAAATCCCATTTTTTTTCCCCAAAATCCCATTTTTTCCCCCCAAAATCCCATTTTTTTCCCCGAAATCCCATTTTTTTCCCCCAAATCCCATTTTTTCCCATCCCAAATCCCATTTTTTCCCCCCAAAAATCCCATTTTTTCCCCCAAAGTCCCATTTTTTTCCCCCCAAAATCCCATTTTTTTCCCCCAAATCCCATTTTTTCCCCGAAATCCCATTTTTTCCCATCCCAAATCCCATTTTTTCCCCCCAAATCCCGCTTTTTTCCCGGCACTCACCGGAGGACCGATCCCCGCAGATGGCGCACAGGCGCTTCCCGGGGCCGTGGGGGGCGCAGGGATTGTTGGGAATATTGGGAATATTGGGAATATTGGGATTATTGGGAATGTTGGGATTATTGGGAATATTGGGATTATTGGGGGGACCCCGAATTCCCAGCGGGGGCTTCACGTCCTCGGAGCCGCCCCCCAGCGCCAGCGGCAGCGCGGAGGAGATCTGCGGGAAAAAACAGGGAAAATTCCGGGAATTCCGGGGGGAAATCCGGGAATTCCGGGGGGAAAATATCAGGGAATTGTGGGGGAAAATCAGGGAATTATGGGGGAAAATATCAGGGAATTCCAGGGAAAAAAAGGGAATTGTGGGGGGAAAATCTGGGAATTATGGGGGAAAATATCAGGGAATTATGGGGGAAAATATCAGGGAATTGTGGGGGGAAATCTGGGAATTCTGGGGGGAAATCTGGGAATTCTGGGGGAAAAATCTGGGAATTGCGGGGAAAATTTGGGAATTCTGGGAGGAAAAAATGTGGGAATTCTGGAGGAAAATTCCGGGGAAAAAAATCCGGGAATTCTGGGGGGAAATATCAGGGAATTCCAGGGAAAAAAATCCAGGAATTCTGGGGAAAAAAATCCAGGAATTCCAGGGGAAAAAATATGGGAATTGTGGGGGGAAAATCTGGGAATTATGGGGGAAAATCAGGGAATTGTGGGGGGAAAAATATGGGAATTCCAGGGGGAAAATCAGGGAATTTCAGGGGGAAAATCAGGGAATTGTGGGGGAAAAACCTGGGAATTTCAGGGGAAAATATCAGGGAATTGTGGGGGGAAATCTGGGAATTTCAGGGGGAAAATATCAGGGAATTGTGGGGGGAAATCTGGGAATTGTGGGGGAAAATCCAAGAATTCCAGGGGGAAAATCCAGGAATTCCGGGGGGAAAATATCAGGGAATTCCAGGGAAAAAAAGGGAATTGTGGGGGAAAATATCAGGGAATTGTGGGGGAAAATCTGGGAATTCTGGGGGGAAAATCTGGGAATTGTGGGAGGAAAATCTGGGAATTGTGGGGGGAAAATATGGGAATTCCAGGGGGAAAATATCAGGGAATTCTGGGGAAAAAAGGGAAATTCAGGGGGGAAAAATACGGGAATTGTGGGGGAAAAAATCTGGGAATTCCAGGGAAAAAATGGGAATTCCGGGAAGGGAAAAAAAATCAGGGAATTCTGGGGAAAAAAATCCAGGAATTCCAGGGAAAAAAATCCAGGAATTACGGGGAAAAAAATCCAGGAATTCCAGGGGGGAAAATCAGGGAATTTCAGGGGAAAAATCTGGGAATTGTAGGGGGAAAATCTGGGAATTCCAGGGGGAAAATATCAGGGAATTGTGGGGGGAAATCTGGGAATTGTGGGGGAAAAATATGGGAATTATGGGGAAAAAAATCAGGGAATTGTGGGGGGAAAATCAGGGAATTGTGGGGTGAAAATCAGGGAATTCTGGGGGGAAAATATCAGGGAATTCCAGGGAAAAAAAGGGAATTGTGGGGGGAAAAATATGGGAATTGTGGGGGGAAAATCTGGGAATTATGGGGGGAAAATATCAGGGAATTGTGGGGGGAAATCTGGGAATTCTGGGGGGAAAATATCAGGGAATTCCAGGGAAAAAACGGGAATTGTGGGGGGAAAAATCCAGGAATTCTGAGGGGGAAAAATCTGGGAATTGTGGGGAAAAAATATGGGAATTATGGGGGAAAATATCAGGGAATTCTGGGGAAAAAAATCCAGGAATTCCAGGGGGAAAAATCTGGGAATTGTGGGGAGAAAATCTGGGAATTCCAGGGAAAAAATGGGAATTCCAGGAAGGGAAAAAAAATCAGGGAATTCTGGGGAAAAAAATCCAGGAATTCCAGGGAAAAAAATCCAGGAATTCCAGGGGGGAAAATCAGGGAATTTCAGGGGAAAAGTCTGGGAATTGTAGGGGGAAAATCTGGGAATTCCAGGGGGAAAATATCAGGGAATTGCGGGGGGAAAATCTGGGAATTCCGGGGGGAAAATCTGGGAATTATGGGGGAAAATTAGGGAATTCTGGGGGGAAAATATCAGGGAATTATGGGGGGAAAATCTGGGAATTCCAGGGAAAAAACGGGAATTGTGGGGGGAAAAAATCTGGGAATTCTGGGGGAAAATCAGGGAATTCCAGCGGAAAAATCTGGGAATTGTTGGGGAAAATCAGGAAATTCCAGGGGGAAAATATCAGGGAATTGTGGGGGGAAAATCTGGGAATTCCAGGGGGAAAATCTGGGAATTCCAGGGGGAAAATATCAGGGAATTTCAGGGGAAAATCTGGGAATTGTGGGGGGAAAATCAGGGAATTCTGGGGAAAAAAGGGAAATTCAGGGGGGAAAAATATGGGAATTGTGGGGAGAAAATCTGGGAATTCCAGGGAAAAAATGGGAATTCCGGGAAGGGAAAAAAAATCAGGGAATTCTGGGGAAAAAAATCCAGGAATTCCAGGGAAAAAAATCCAGGAATTACGGGGAAAAAAATCCAGGAATTCCAGGGGGGAAAATCAGGGAATTTCAGGGGAAAAATCTGGGAATTGTAGGGGGAAAATCTGGGAATTCCAGGGGGAAAATATCAGGGAATTGTGGGGGGAAATCTGGGAATTGTGGGGGAAAATATCAGGGAATTGTGAGGGGAAAATATCAGGGAATTGTGGGGGGAAATCTGGGAATTGTGGGGTGAAAATCAGGGAATTCTGGGGGGAAAATATCAGGGAATTCCAGGGAAAAAAAGGGAATTGTGGGGGGAAAAATATGGGAATTGTGGGGGGAAAATCTGGGAATTATGGGGGGAAATCTGGGAATTCTGGGGGAAAATCAGGGAATTTCAGGGAAAAAAAGGGAATTGTGGGGGGAAAATCAGGGAATTGTGGGGGAAAATCTGGGAATTCTGGGGGGAAAAACCTGGGAATTTCAGGGGGAAAATATCAGGGAATTGTGGGGGAAAATCTGGGAATTATGGGGGGAAAAATATGGGAATTCTGGGGAAAAAAATCCAGGAATTCCAGGGAAAAAAATCCAGGAATTCCAAGGGGAAAAATATGGGAATTATGGGGGAAAACCAGGGAATTCCAGGGGGAAAATATCAGGGAATTTCGGGGGGAAATCTGGGAATTCTGGGGGAAAAATCCAGGAATTCTGGGGGGAAACGCGGGGCGGGAATCGGAGGCGAAGCTGGGGAGAAATGGGTGAAATCCTGGGAAAAACGGGCCTGAAATCCAGGGAAAAACACCCAAAATCCTGGGAAAAATGGGCCAAAATCCAGGGAAAAATGGGCCAAAATCCTGGGAAAAATGGGCCCAAAATCCCGGGAAAAATGGGCCAAAATCCAGGGAAAAATGGACCCAAAATGGAGGGAAAAATGGGCCAAAATCCAGGGAAAAATGGGCCAAAATCCAGGGAAAAATGGACCCAAAATCCAGGGAAAAATGGGCCAAAATCCAGGGAAAAATGGACCCAAAATGGAGGGAAAATGACCCAAAATCCAGGGAAAAATGGGCTAAAATCCAGGGAAAAATGGGCCAAAATCCAGGGAAAAATGGACCAAAATCCCGGGAAAAATGGGCCAAAATCCAGGGAAAAATGGGCCCAAAATCCAGGGAAAAATGGGCCAAAATCCCGGGAAAAACGGGGCCAAACTCAGCTCTAAATCCAGAGAAAATCACCCAAAATCCAGGGAAAAATGGGCCCAAAATCCCGGGAAAAATGAACCAAAATCCCGGGAAAAATGGGCCAAAATCCAGGAAAAAATGGATCTGAAATCCCGGGAAAAATGGACCAAAATCCAGGGAAAAACTGGGCCAGAATCCAGGGAAAAATGACCCAAAATCCAGGGAAAACCACCCAAAATCCAGGAAAACGGCCCAAAATCCAGAAAAAAAGGTCCAAAATCCAGGGAAAACAGCACCAAAATCCAGGAAAAACCACCCAAAATAAAGGGAAAATGACCCAAAATCCAGGAAAATGGCCCAAAATCCAGGAAAATGATGCAAAATGGAGGGAATTGACCCAAAATGGAGGGAAAATGACCCAAAATCCAGGAAAAACACCCAAAATCCAGAAAAATGACCCAAAATCCAAGGAAAACAGCACCAAAATCCAGGAAAATGACCAAAAATCCATGGAAAATGACCCAAAACTGAGGGAAAATGACCCAAAATCCAGGGAAAATGACCCAAAATGCAGGAAAATGACCCAAAATCCAGGAAAAACAACAAAAATCCATGGAAAATGGTACCAAAATCCAGGGAAAATGACCCAAAATCCAGGAAAACGACCCAAAATCCAGGAAAATGACCCAATATCCGGGAAAATGACCCAAAATCCAGGAAAAACAACAAAAATCCATGGAAAACAGCACCAAAATCCAGGAAAATGACCCAAAATGCAGGGAAAGAGCTGAAATCCCCCCTTTCCCCCCAAAATCCCTTTTTTTTACCAAAAATCCCATTTTTTCTCCCAAAACCCCATTTCTTCCTCTAAAAACCCCATTTTTTCACCTAAAACCCCCATTTTTTCACCTAAAATTCCAATTTTTTCACCCAAAACCCCCCAAACCCCCATTTTTCACCCAAAATTTCCATTTTTTCCCCGAAAAATCCCATTTTCCCACCCAAAATCCCACTTTTACCCTAAAAATCCCATTTTTTTTCCTGAAAATGCCATTTCTTTCCCGAAACCCCATTTTCCCTCCCAAAATCCCATTTTATTACCAAAAATCCCATTTTTTCACCCAAAATCACCATTTTTTCAACCAAAATCCCATTTTCCCTCCCAAACCCCCATGTTTTCCCCTAAAAACCCCATTTTTTCACCTAAAATCCCATTTTTCCCCCCAAAATCCCATTTTATTACCAAAAACCCCATTTTTCCCCTAAAAATCTCATTTTTTTACCAAAACATCCCATTTTTTCACCTAAAATTCCCATTTTTTTACCCAAAATTTCCATTTTTTTCCCAAACCCCCATTTTTTCCCCTAAAAACCCCATTTTTCCCTCCAAAAACCCCATTTTTTCCCCTAAAATTCACATTTTTACCTATAAAAATCCCATTTTTTCCCAAAAAATCCCATTTTTTCCCCTAAAATTCACATTTTATTACCAAAAAATCCCATTTTATTACCAAAAATCCCCATTTTTTCACCTAAAAATCCCATTTTATTACCAAAAAATCCCATTTTTTTCCCATAAAAATCCCATTTTTTCACCTAAAAATCCCATTTTTTTTTCTAAAATTCCCATTTTTTTTCCCAAAAATCCCCAAAATTCCCATTTTTTCCCCCAAATCCCCATTTTCCCTCTCACCTGGGAGCTGCTGCCGGTCCCGTATCCCAGGTTTTGGGGCGTCCCCAGGGTGGATCCCATCATTTCCCCCAAAACCCCATTTTTTCACCCAAAATCCCCAAAATTTCCATTTTTTCTCCCAAAACCCCATTTTTTCCCCCAAAATCCCCGTTTTTCCCTCCCAAAATCCCATTTTTTTACCAAAAACCCCATTTTTTCCCATAAAAATCCCATTTTTCCCCCCCAAAATCCCATTTTTTCCCCTAAAAATCCCATTTTTTTACCTAAAACCCCCATTTTTTCACCCAAAAATCCCTTTTTTTTTCCTAAAATTCCCATTTTTTTTCCCAAAAATCCCCAAAATTCCCATTTTTTTTCCCAAAACCCCATTTTTCCCTCCCAAAACCCCATTTTTTCCCCCAAAAATTCCATTTTATTACCAAAAAATCCCATTTTTTCACCTAAAAATCCCATTTTTTCACATAAAACCCCCGGGTTTTTTTCTAAAATTCCAATTTTTTCCCCCAAATCCCCATTTTTCCTCTCCCCTGGGCGCTGCTGCCGGTTCCGTATCCCAGGTTTTGGGGTGTCCCCAGGGTGGATCCCATCATTTACCCCCAAAAACCCCATTTTATACCCAAAACCCCATTTTATACCCAAAAATCCCCATTTTATACCCCAAAACCCCATTTTATTACCAAAAAATTCCATTTTTTTACCCAAAATTTCCATTTTTTTTCCCAAAACCCCATTTTTTCCCCTAAAATTCACTTTTTTTCTAAAAATCCCATTTTTTTTCTAAAATCCCCATTTTTTACCTAAAAATCCCAATTTTTTTCCCAAAACCCCATTTTTTCCCAAAAAATCCCATTTTTTCCCCAAAATTCCCATTTTTCCCCCCAAAAACCCCATTTTTTCACCCAAAAATCCCATTTTTTTTTCTAAAAACCCCATTTTTTCCCCTAAAATTCACATTTTTACCCATAAAAATCCCATTTTTTTACATAAAAATCCCATTTTTTCACCTAAAAATCCCATTTTATTACCAAAAAATCCCATTTTCCCCATAAAAATCCCATTTTTTCACCTAAAAATCCCATTTTTCCCTCCCAAATTCCCATTTTTTCCCATAAAATCCCCATTTTTCCCCTAAAATTCACATTTTTACCCATAAAAATCCCATTTTTTTACATAAAAATCCCATTTTTCCCCCCAAAAACCCCATTTTTCCCTCCCAAAATCCCATTTTATTACCAAAAAATCCCATTTTTTCCCCTAAAAATCCCATTTTTTCACCTAAAAATCCCATTTTTTCACCTAAAAATCCCATTTTTTTTTCTAAAATTCCCATTTTTTTTCCCAAAACCCCCCAAATTCCCATTTTTTCCTCACCTGGGCGCTGCTGCCGGTCCCGTACCCCAGGTTTTGGGGTGTCCCCAGGGTGGATCCCATCCCCGGGAATGGGGATCCCAGCGCGGGGGGCGGGGCCAGCCCCGGGGAGCCCAAATTTGGGGGGGAGGGGCCCAGGGGGGACCCCATGGCGGGGGGGGGAGGGGCGGGGGGGGGAGGGGAGGCGGCGCTCGAGCTGTCGGGGCTCCGGCAGTCTGGGGGGGGGGAGGGGAGAGATTGGGGGGGGACCCCCCGAAATTCGGGTCAGGGACCCCCCAAAATTAACAAAAAATGGCTCAAAATAGCACAAAATAGCAAAAAATTGCACCAAAATAGCCCAAAATTAACCCAAAATGCCTCAAAATAGCCCAAAATTAACCCAAAGTAGTCCAAAATAGCCCAAAATTAACCCAAAGTAGCCCAAAATTGCCCAAAATCAACACAAAGTAGCCCAAAATAGCCCAAAATTAACCCAAAGTAGCCCAAAATAGCCCAAAATTAACCCAAAGTAGCCCAAAATAGCCCAAAATTAACCCAAAGTAGCCCAAAATAGCCCAAAATCAACACAAAGTAGCCCAAAGTAGCCCAAAATTGCACCAAAATAGCCCAAAGTAGCCCAAAATCAACCCAAAGTAGCCCAAAATCAACCCAAAATAGCCCAAAATTAACCCAAAATAGCCCAAAATTAACCCAAAATAGCCCAAAATAGCCCAAAATCAACCCAAAATAGCCCAAAGTAGCCCAAAATCAACCCAAAGTAGCCCAAAATTGCACCAAAATAGCCCAAAATAGCCCAAAATCAACCCAAAGTAGCCCAAAGTAGCCCAAAGTAGCCCAAAATTGCACCAAAATTGCCCAAAATGCCTCAAAATTAACCCAAAATGCCTCAAAATTGCACCAAAATAGCCCAAAGTAGCCCAAAAACAACCCAAAGTAGCCCAAAGTAGCCCAAAATAGCCCAAAATAGCCCAAAATGAACCCAAAATACCCCAAAATGAACCCAAAATAGCAAAAAATCAACCCAAAGTAGCCCAAAATTGCCCAAAATTACACCAAAATACACCAAATACCCCCAATTCACCCCAAAATTACCCAAAATACACCAAAATAGCCCAAAGTAGCCCAAAATTAACCCAAAATTGCCCAAAATGCCTCAAAATTAACCCAAAATTGCCCAAAGTAGCCCAAAATCAACCCAAAGTAGCCCAAAGTAGCCCAAAATTAACCCAAAATAGCCCAAAATTAACCCAAAATAGCCCAAAGTAGCACCAAAATACACCAAAATAGCCCAAAGTAGCCCAAAATCAACCCAAAGTAGCCCAAAGTAGCCCAAAATAGCCCAAAATTAACCCAAAGTAGCCCAAAATAGCCCAAAATCAACCCAAAGTAGCCCAAAATTAACCCAAAGTAGCCCAAAATTAACCCAAAATAGCCCAAAATTAACCCAAAGTAGCCCAAAGCAGCCCAAAATTGCCCAAAATTAACCCAAAGTAGCCCAAAATAGCCCAAAATCAACCCAAAGTAGCCCAAAATTAACCCAAAATAGCCCAAAATTAATCCAAAGTAGCCCAAAATTAACCCAAAATAGCCCAAAGTAGCCCAAAATAGCCCAAAATTAACCTAAAATAGCCCAAAATTAACCCAAAGTAGCCCAAAATACCCCAAAATTGCACCAAAATCCCCCAAAATTAACCCAAAATTGCACCGAAATAGCCCAAAATTAACCTAAAATACACCAAAATAGCCCAAAATTAACCCAAAATAGCCCAAAATAGCCCAAAATTGCACCAAATGCCTCAAAATTGCCCAAAATTGCACCAAAATAGCCCAAAATTAACCCAAAATAGCCCAAAGTAGCCCAAAATACACCAAAATTAACCCAAAATAGCCCAAAATCAACCCAAAGTAGCCCAAAATCAACCCAAAATAGCACAAAATTGCCCAAAATTGCCCAAAATTAACCCAAAATAGCCCAAAATGAACCCAAAATATCCCAAAGTAGCCCCAAATCAACCCAAAGTAGCCCAAAGTAGCCCAAAATTAACCCAAAATATCCCAAAGTAGCCCCAAATCAACCCAAAGTAGCCCAAAATTAACGCAAAGTAGCCCAAAGTAGCCCAAAATCAACCCAAAGTAGCCCAAAATTGCGCAAAGTAGCCCAAAATTAACCCAAAATAGCCCAAAGTAGCCCAAAATTGCACCAAAATAGCCCAAAGTAGCCCAAAATCAACCCAAAGTAGCCCAAAATTGCCCAAAATAGCCCAAAATAGCCCAAAGTAGCCCAAAATCATCCCAAAGTAGCCCAAAATAGCCCAAAATAGCCCAAAATTAACCCAAAGTAGCCCAAAATTAACCCAAAATAGCCCAAAGTAGCCCAAAATCAACCCAAAATAGCCCAAAATTAACCCAAAATACTCCAAAATTAACCCAATAGCCCAAAATAGCCCAAAATTAACCCAAAATAGCCCAAAATTGCCCAAAATTGCACCAAAATTGCCCAAAATTGCACCAAAATGCCTCAAAATTAACCCAAAATGCCTCAAAATTGCACCAAAATAGCCCAAAGTAGCCCAAAAACAACCCAAAGTAGCCCAAAGTAGCCCAAAATGAACCCAAAATAGCCCAAAGTAGCCCCAAATCAACCCCAAGTAGCCCAAAATGAACCCAAAGTAGCCCAAAATAGCCCAAAATTAACCCAAAGTAGCCCAAAATTAACCCAAAACAGCCCAAAATAGCCCAAAATTAATCCAAAATACACCAAAATAGCCCAAAAATGCACCAAAATAGCCCAAAGTAGCCCAAAATAGCCCAAAATTGCACCAAAATAGCCCAAAATAGCCCAAAGTAGCCCAAAATACACCAAAATCAACCCAAAATAGCCTAAAATCGCACCAAAATAGCCCAAACTAGCCCAAAATTAACCCAAAATAGCCCAAAATAGCCCAAAATTAACCCAAAATTACCCAAAATAGCCCAAAGTAGCCCAAAATTAACCTAAAATAGCCCAAAATTAACCCAAAATAGCCCAAAATAGCCCAAAATTGCACCAAAATACCCCAAAATTAACCCAAAATTGCACCGAAATAGCCCAAAATTAACCTAAAATACACCAAAATAGCCCAAAATTAACCCAAAATAGCCCAAAATAGCCCAAAATTGCACCAAATGCCTCAAAATTGCCCAAAATTGCACCAAAATAGCCCAAAATTAACCCAAAATAGCCCAAAGTAGCCCAAAATACACCAAAATTAACCCAAAATAGCCCAAAATCAACCCAAAGTAGCCCAAAATTAACCCAAAATAGCCCAAAATTGCCCAAAATTGCCCAAAATTAACCCAAAATAGCCCAAAATAGCGCAAAATTGCACCAAAATAGCCCAAAGTAGCCCAAAAACAACCCAAAGTAGCCCAAAGTAGCCCAAAATTAACCCAAAATAGCCCAAAGTAGCCCAAAATCAACCCAAAGTAGCACCAAAATACACCAAAATAGCCCAAAATTGCCCAAAATCAACCCAAAGTAGCCCAAAGTAGCCCAAAATTAACCCAAAGTAGCCCGAACTAGCCCAAAATAGCCCAAAATTAACCCAAAATAGCCCAAAATACCCCAAAATCAACCCAAAGTAGCCCAAAGTAGCCCAAAATAGCCCAAAATTAACCCAAAATAGCCCAAAGTAGCCCAAAAACAACCCAAAGTAGCCCAAAGTAGCCCAAAATTAACCCAAAGTAGCCCAAAATTAACCCAAAATAGCCCAAAATGAACCCAAAATAGCCCAAAATCAACCCAAAGTAGCCCAAAATCAACCCAAAATAGCCCAAAATTAACCCAAAATATCCCAAAGTAGCACCAAAATACACCAAAATAGCCCAAAGTAGCCCAAAATCAACCCAAAATAGCCCAAAATTGCCCAAAATCAACCCAAAGTAGCCCAAAATTGCCCAAAGTAGCCCAAAATTGCCCAAAGTAGCCCAAAGTAGCCCAAAATCAACCTGAAGTAGCCCAAAATGAACCCAATAGCCCAAAATTAACCCAAAATAGCCCAAAATAGCCCAAAATTAACCCAAAATAGCCCCAAATCCCCTCAGGACCCCCCCAAATCCTCTCAGAATCCCCCAAATAACCCCAAATCCCCTCAGGGCGCCCCAAATCAGCTCAGGACACCCCAAAATCCACTCAAATCGACTCAGGACCCCCCAAACCACCTCAGGAGCCCCCAAAATCCCCTCAGGACCCCCCAAAATCCCCTCAGAATCCCCAAAATCCCCTCAGGAACCCCGCAAATCTCTCAGAACCCCCAAAATCCCCAAAAACCCCCTCAGGACCCCCCAAAATCCCCCCCAAACCCCCTCAGAACCCCTAAATACCTTCAGGACCCCCCAAAATCCCCTCAAATCCCCTCAGAATCCACAAAATCCCCTCAGGACCCCTAAAAATCCCCTCAGGACCCCTAAAAATCCCCTCAGGACCCCCAAAATCCACTCAGGACCCCCCCAAAATCCTCAAAGAACCCCCGAACCCCCTCAGGACCCCCAAAATCCCCCCCAAAAACCCCTCAGAACCCCCAAAATCCCCTCAGGACCCGCTGAAATTCCCAAAATACCCCAAATCACCCTCAGAACCCCCCAAAATCCCCTCAAGACCCCCCAAAATCCCCTCAGAATCCCCCAAAATCCCCAAAAATCCCCTCAGGACACCCCAAACCCCCTCAGGAACCCCCTCAGGAGCCCCCCAAAATCTCCTCAAGACCCCCCCAAATCCCCTCAGAACCCCCAAAATCTCCTCAGTCCCCCCCCAAACTCCCTCAGAACCCCTGAAACACCTTCAGAATCCCCAAAATCCCCTCAAAACCCCTCAGGTCCCCCCAAAACCCCTCAGGTCCCCCCCAATCCCCTTCAGGACCCCCCAAAATCCCCTCAGGAGCCCCCCAAACCCCCTCAGAACCCCTCAAACACCTTGAGGACCCCCCAAAATCCCCTCAAGACCCCCCCCAAATCCCCTCAGAATCCCCAAAATCTCCTCAGAATCCCCCAAATCCCCTCAGAATCCCCAAAATCTCCTCAGAATCCCCCAAAACCCCTCAAGACCCCCTAAAACCTCTCAGAATCCCCAAAAATTCTCTCAGGATCCCCCAAACCCCCTCAGGAGCCCCCCAAATCACCTCAGGACTCCCCAAAATCCCCCCAAATCCCCTCAGGACCCCCTAAAATCCCCTCAGGACCCCCCCAAACCCCCTCAGAATCCCCAAAATCTCCTCACAATCCCCCAAAATCCCCTCAGAATCCCCCAAAACCCCTCAAGACCCCCCAAAACCTCTCAGAATCCCCAAAAATTCCCTCAGGACCCCCCAAAATCCCCCTCAGGATCCCCCTAATCAGCTCAGGACCCCCCCAAACACCCTCAGAACCCCCCAAACCACCTCAAGACCCCCCAAAATCCCTTCAGGACCCCCCAAATCCCCTCAGAACCCCCCCAAAATCCCCTCAGAGTCCCCCAAAATCCCCCCAAAATTCCCCCCAAACCCCCTCAGGCCCCCCCAAATCCCCTCAGAATCCCCAAACCCCCTCAAAACCCCCTCAGGAACCCCCAAAATCCCCTCAGGACCCCCTAAAATCCCCTCAGGACCCCCTAAAATCCTCAAGAATCCCCTCAAACACCTTCAAAAACCCCAAAAATCCCCCCAGGACCCCCAAAAATCCCCCCAGGACCCCCCCCAAACCCCCTCAGAACCCCCCAAACCACCTCAAGACCCCCCAAAATCCCCTCAAGACCCCCCCAAATCCCCTCAGAATCCCCAAAATCTCCTCAGAATCCCCCAAATCCCCTCAGAATCCCCAAAAATCCCCTCACAATCCCCCCAAAATCCCCTCAGGACCCCCTAAAATCCCCTCAAGACCCCCCCAAAACCTCTCAGAATCCCCAAGAATTCCCTCAGGACCCCCCAAAATCCCCCTCAGGATCCCCCTAATCAGCTCAGGACCCCCCCCAAGCCCCCTCAGGACCCCCCAAATCACCTCAGGACTCCCCAAAATCCCCCCAAATCCCCTCAGGACCCCCCTAAACCCCCTCAGAACCCCCCAAACCACCTGAAGACCCCCCAAAATCCCTCAAGACCCCCCAAAATCCCTCAAGACCCCCCAAAGTCCCTTCAGGACCCCCCAAATCCCCTCAGAATCCCCAAAAATCCCCTCAGAATCCCCCAAATCCCCTCAGAACCCCCTCAAGACCCCCCCCAATCCCCCTCAGAGCCTCCCCCCACCCCCATTCCCGAGCCTCCCCCCCGGGTCCCCCACTGACCGCGGTCGCTGTCGCCCATCCCGCGCTGCCGGGGGGGGTCCCGGGGGTCTCTCGGTGCCCCCAAAATCCCGCCCCGCCCCCCCCCGGGGCCGCGCCCCCCCCCCCGCGGCCTCGGCCCCGCTCCGCCGCCGCTGGGCCCCGCCGGGACCACAATGCACCGCGTTTCCGCCGGAAGTGGCCGCTGACGCCGCCGCGGGAGCCGCTTCCGCCCGGAGTTTTGCCAGTCCTGCCCTCTGATTGGTCGGCGAGTCCCGCGCGAGGTCTCGCGAGACAAAGAGCGCCCCCATCTTTCTTGAGGGCGCTTCTGCCCTCTTCTCAGGCTCAAACTCCTTCCCTCCCCCTTCAAATCCAGCCTGGAAATCCCGAATTCAGCGGAAAAAGCCCCGAAATTCATCCTAAAAACCCCAAATCCGGCCTGAAAATCTCACAGGGGGGGTCGCCCAAAACACACTTGCGGCAAATCTCGCGAGATCAGACGTGAAGCCCCGCCGCCATCTTGGTTGAGGGCGCTTCCGCCCTCTTCTCGGGATTCAACTCCTTCCCTCACCCCTTCAAATCCAGCTGGGAAATCCCGAATTCAGCGGAAAAAGCCCCGAAATTCATCCTAAAAACCCCAAATCCGGCCTGGAAATCCCTCAGGGGTCCCCCTAAACGCTTCCAGCGCTCCCAACCCCCTACCCGCGGCAAATCTCGCGAGATCAGATGTGAAGCCTCGCCGCCATCTTTGGTGAGGGCGCTTCCGCCCTCTTCTCGCGATCCAACTCCTTCTCATCCCCCCTTTAAATCCAGGTGGAAGCTGGGAAATCCATCCCAAAACGCTGGAATTCAGCTGAAATTCCTTGGAATTCAGCACAAGCGCCTCAAATCCAGCCTGGAAATCCCTCAGGGGCTCGCCCTAAACGCACCCGCGGGAAATCTCGCGACATCAGACGTGAAGCCCCCGCCGCCATCTTTGGTACTGGCACTTCCGCCTTCGCCTCAGGCCGGGGGCGGAGATTTTGTCCAAAATTCCTTTAAAATTTCCTCCAAATTTCTCCAAAATTCCCCCCGAATCCCCTCAAAATTCCGCTCGAACCCACCCGGAATTCCACCTAAAACTCCATCGAAATCTCCCCCAAAATCCGCTCAAAATTCCCTTCAAAATCCGCCCAAAATTCCCCAAAATTCTCGGAATTTCCACCTCAAAATCGCCCTCAAATTCTCCCAAATCCCGCCCAAAATTCCTTCCAAATTCCTTTAAAATCCGCCCCAAATTCCCGCTGAAATCCGCCCCAAATCCCCTCAAAATTCCCTTCAAATTCCACCAAAAAAAATCCGCTCCGAAGAATTTTCCCAAAATTCTGATTTCCCCTTCCAGGACCCCGATTTGGGATCGGGATTTGGGATAATTTGGGATAATTTGGGGATTTTTTGGGGATTTGGGATCATCTGTGATAATTCCTTGGAATCCAGCGGGATTTGGGGTAATTTGGAATCATTTTGGGATTTTTTGGGGGATAATTTTGGGATTTGGGATCTGGAATTTGGGGCCAATTTGGGGCCAATTTTGGGATTTTTTGGGATCCGGGATTTGGGGCAATTTGGGATATTTTCGGGATTGTTTGGGAATCTGGGATTTGGGACCTGGAATTCCCGACCCCTTCGGATCCAGCGGGATTTGGGATCATTTTGAGACTTTTTGGGATCCGGGATTTGGGGTAATTTGGGATAATTTGGGGATTTTTTTGGGATTTGGGATCATCTGCGATAATTCCTTGGGATCCAGTCGGATTTGGGGCAATTTGGGATCATTTTGGGGGATAATTTCGGGATTTGGGATCTGGAATTTGGGACCATTTGGGACAAATTTGGGGATTCTTTGGGATCCGGGATTTGGGGTAATTTGGGATAATTTGGGGATTTTTGGGGATCCAGGATTTGGGGTAATTTGGGACAAATTTTGGATCATTTGGAATCCAGGATTTGGGATCATTAGGGATCATTTTGGGGATTTTTTTAGGATTTGGGATCATTTGGGACCCCCGGGTTCCCCCAAACCCCCCTGATAGCCCCGGGGGGGTCCCTTTGTAGCCCCTCCCCCACCCCACCCCTGGCCACACCCCTTTTCCCACGCCCCATTCATTTCCCATCAAGCCCCGCCCCTTTCCCATTCATTTCCACCAAGCCCCGCCCCCTTTTCCCACTCCCCATTCATTTCACACCAAGCCCCGCCCCCTTTTCCCACTCCCCATTCATTTCCCTTTAAGCCCCGCCCCTTTCCCCTTCCTGCCGCTCCCCATTGGCTGCCCCGCCTGGCCCCGCCCCCTTTTCCCACTCCCCATTCATTTCACACCAAGCCCCGCCCCTTTCCCATTAATTTCCACAAGCCCCGCCCCCTTTTCCCACGCCCCATTCATTCCCTGCGCTCCTTTTCCCGCCACTCCCAAGCCCCGCCCCCTTTCCCCACTCCCCATTCATTTCCCACCAAGCCCCGCCCCCTTTTCCCACTCCCCATTCATTGCCCTTTAAGCCCCGCCCCTTTTCCCACTCCCCATTCATTTCACACCAAGCCCCGCCCCTTTTCCCTCCCCTCCGCTCCCCATTGGCTGCCTGGCCGGGCCCCGCCCCCTTTTCCCACTCCCCATTCATTTCCCACCAAGCCCCGTCCCTTTCCCATTAATTTCCACAAGCCCCGCCCCCTTTTCCCACGCCCCCATTCATTCCCTGCGCTCCTTTTCCTGCCACTCCAAGACCCCGCCCCCTTTTCCCACTCCTCATTCATTTCCCGCCAAGCCCCGCCCCTTTTCCCGCTCCCCATTCATTGCCCTTTAAGCCCCGCCCCCTTTTCCCACGCCCCCATTTATCCCCCACCAAGCCCCGCCCCTTTCTCCTCCTCTCCACTCCCCATTGGCTGCCCGGCCGGGCCCCGCCCCCTTTTCCCACTCCCCATTCATTCTGCTTTCCTTTTCCCGCCACTCCCAGGCCCCGCCCCCTTTCCCCACTCCCCATTCATTTCCCTTTAAGCCCCGCCCCTTTTCCCTCCCCTCCGCTCCCCATTGGCTGCTCGGCCGGGCCCCGCCCCCTTTTCCCACTCCCCATTCATTTCCCTTAAGCCCCGCCCCTTTCCATTAATTTCCGCCAAGCCCCGCCCCCTTTCCCACTCCCCATTCATTCTGCTTTCCTTTTCCCGCCACTCCCAGGCCCCGCCCCCTTTCCCCACTCCCCATTCATTTCCCGCCAGGCCCCGCCCTTTTCCCACTCCCCATTCATTGCCCTTTAAGCCCCGCCCCCTTTTCCCACGCCCCCATTTATCCCCCACCAAGCCCCGCCCCTTTCTCCTCCTCTCCACTCCCCATTGGCTGCCTGGCCGGGCCCCGCCCCCTTTTCCCACTCCCCATTCATTCTGCTTTCCTTTTCCCGCCACTCCCAGGCCCCGCCCCCTTTTCCCACGCCCCATTCATTTCCCACCAAGCCCCGCCCCCTTTCCCCACTCCCCATTCATTTCCCTTTAAGCCCCGCCCCTTTTCACCTCCCCTCCACTCCCCATTGGCTGCCTGGCCGGGCCCCGCCCCCTTTTCCCACTCCCCATTCATTTCCCACCAAGCCCCGCCCCTTTCCCATTAATTTCCACAAGCCCCTTTTCCCACGCCCCCATTCATTCCCTGCGCTCCTTTTCCCGCCACTCCCAGGCCCCGCCCCCTTTCCCCACTCCCCATTCATTTCCCGCTAGGCCCCGCCCTTTTCCCACTCCCCATTCATTTCCCTTTAAGCCCCGCCCCTTTTCCCACGCCCCATTCATTTCCCCTTAAGCCCCGCCCCTTTCCCCACTCCCCATTCATTTCCCCTTAAGCCCCGCCCCTTTCCCCTCCCCCGCCGCTCCCCATTGGCCGCCCCGCCTGGCCCCGCCCCCTGTGGGCGTGGCTACAAGACCGATCGGCGTTTATTGAAAGGCTCCGCGCAGCGGCGGCCCCGGGGGGTGGAGCCAGCCCGGCCCCACCGGGGGGGGCTCGGGGGGCCCGGGGGGGGCTCGGGGGGCCCGGGGGGTTCCGGGGGGCCCGGGGGGGTTCGGGGGGGCCCCGGGGGGTGGAGCCAGCCCGGCCCCGGGGGTCCCAACGCGGGCCGGGGGCTCGGGGGGGGAGGGGCTGGAGGGGGAGGGGCCGGGGGCGTTTCGTGGTGTGGGGGAGGGGCTTCAATCGATGGGGGGGGGGGGAGGGGACGGAGGGTGGGGGAGGGGTCCCATGGTGTGGGGGAGGGGCGTGGCGAGTGACGGAGTGGGCGGGGGGGGTGTTCCCATGGTGTGGGGGAGGGGCGGTCTCATGGATCGGGGTGGGGGGAGGGGTCCCAGCGCTTTTTTTTTGGGGGGGGGGGGTGGGGGAGGGGCGGCGAATGGGGGGAGGGGCCCCGGTAAATTGGGGGGAGGGGTCCCTGGTGATAATGGGGGGAGGGGGAGGGGACGGGACCGAGCCCCACGGGACCCCCCCCGGTGCTGGGGAACCTCCCCCCCCGTGCCCCTCCCCCACCCCCCGCAGCCCCCCCGGGGTGGGGGAGGGGCACAGAGGGGGGGGCCGGGCCCGGTGCACGGGGGGGGGGGAGGGGCGGTACACGGTGGGGGAGGGGTCCCGGTGGTACCGGGGGGGGGTCCCGGGAGGGGTTCCGGTGGTTCCGGTGGTCCCGGGGGCGGTTCCGGTGGTCCCGGGGGGTTCCCGGTGGTCCCGGGGGGGGTTCCCGGTGGTCCCGGGGGGCGTTCCCGGTGGTCCCGGGGTGGTCCCGGGGGGTTCCCGGTGGTCCCGGGGGTGGTTCCGGTGGTGGTTCCGGTGGTTCCGGGGTGGTCCCGGTGGTCCCGGGGGTGGTTCCGGTGGTCCCGGGGGGGTTCCCGGTGGTTCCGGGGGGGGGTTCCGGTGGTCCCGGGGGCGGTCCCGGTGGTCCCGGCAGGTTCCAGTCCCAGTCCCGGTGCCCGGGGGGGGGGTCCCGGTGCACGGTGAAGGGGGAGGGGTGGGGGGGGGGTCGATGCACGGGGGGGGGGGGGTCCCGGTGCACGAGGAGGGTCCAGTCCCGGTGCTGGTGCACGAGGGGGGGTCCCGGTGATTCGGGGGGGGGGTCTCCGGTGGTCCCGGTGATTCGGGGGGGGGGGTCTCCGGTGGTCCCGGTGATTCGGGGGGGGGTCTCCGGTGGTCCCGGTGATTCGGGGGGGGGGTCTCCGGTGGTCCCGGTGATTCGGGGGGGGGGTCTCCGGTGGTCCCGGTGATTCGGGGGGGGGTCTCCGGTGGTCCCGGTGATTCGGGGGGGGGTCTCCGGTGGTCCCGGTGCTCGATGGGGGAAGGGGTCAATGCTCGAGGGGGGGGGTCCCGGTGCTCGATGGCGGCGCTGATCGATGGGGGAGGGGTCCCGGTGATTCCCGGGGGGGGTCCCGGTGCTCCAGGGGGGGGGGGTTCGGCGGTTCCGTTCCGGGTGGGGGAGGGGCGGGTCCGGTGGTGCTGGGGGAGGGGGGAGGTGAAGCTCGAGGGGTCCTGATGTGGGGGGAGGGGTCCTGAGGGGGGGACCCCGCTGCTGGAACGGCGAAATTCGGGGGTCCCGGTGCTCCGGGGGGGGGTCCCGGTGCTCCCGGGGGGGGTCCCGGTGCTGGAGGACGGCGAAATTCGGTGAAATTCGGTGAATTTTGAGGGTCCCGGTGCTCGAGGACGGCGAAATTCGGTGAAATTTGGGGTTTCTGGTGCTCGAGGACGGCGAAATTTGGTGAAATTTGGTGAAATTCGGGGTTCCCGGTGCTCGAGGACGGTGAATTTTGGGGGTCCCCGTGCTCGAGGACGGCGAAATTCGGTGGATTTTGGGGTCCAGGTGCTCGACGATGATGAATTTTGGTGAAATTTTGGTGAAATTTTGGTGAATTTGGGGGGTCCCGGTGCAAGAACGGTGAAATTCGGGGGTCCCGGTGCTCGAGGATGATGAATTTGGGTGAATTTTGGTGAAATTTAGGGGTTCCGGTGCTCAAATGGTGAAATTCGGAGGTCCCGGTGCTCGAGGATGATGAATTTTGGTGAATTTTGGTGAAATTTGGGGGTTCCGGTGCTCGAGGATGGTGAAATTTGGTGAATTTTGGTGAAATTCGGGGGTCCCGGTGCTCGAGGGGGGGTCCCGGTGTTCGAGGATGGTGAAATTTGGTGAAATTTGGGGTTTCCAGTGCTCGAGGACGGCGAAATTTTGGTGAAATTTGGTGAATTTTGGGGGTTCCGGTGCTCGAGGAAGGTGAATTTTGGTGAAATTTGGTGGATTTTGGTGAATTTTGGGGGTCCCGGCGGCTCAAGGACCCCCCCGAACCCCCCCGAACCCCCCAATTCCCCTTGCACGAGGTCCCGGCGGCTCTCGGGGGGCTCCTGGCGAGGACCCCAAAATCCTGACGGGGACCCCAAAAATCCTGACGGGGACCCCAAAATCGTCATGGGGGACCCCAAAATCCTCATGGGGACCCCAAAATCCTCACGGGGACCCCAAAATCCTCACGATGACCCCAAAATCCTCACGGGGGACCCTAAAATCCGCTCAGGGACCCCAAAATCCTCACGGGGACCCCCAAAATCCTGACACGGGGAACCCCAAAATCCTCACGGGGACCCCCAAAATCCTCACGGGGACCCCAAAATCCTCACGGGGACCCCAAAATCCACTCAGGGACCCCAAAATCCACTCAGGGACCCCAAAATCCTCACGGGGACCCCCAAAATCCTGACACGGGGAACCCCAAATCCTGACACGATGACCCCAAAATCCTCAGAGGGGACCCCAAATCCTCGCCCGGGGACCCCCAAAATCCTCACGGGGACCCCAGAATGGTCACGGGGACCCCCAAAATCCTCACGGGGGACCCCAAATCCTCGCCCGGGGACCCCCAAAATCCTCACGGGGGACCCCAAATCCTCGCCCGGGCCCCCCTTTCCCGGCGCGAGGAGCCCTTTTTGCGCGAGGACCCCCCCCCAAAAACCCCCAAAACCATAAAATTCCTCGCGCAGACCCCCCCCAAAATTCCTGGGGACCCCCCCCCCAAGCCCCCAGCGCGAGCTTCCCCCCCCTCCCCGCCTTCCTCCTCCTCCTCCTCCTCCTCCTCCTCCTCCTCACCCCGGGGGTCTCCGGGTGTTCCCCCCCTCCCCTCCCGCCCTCCCCTTTCCCCCCCTTTTCTCTCCCCCAGGGCTCGGGGGGGCTCTGGGGGGGTTCTGGGGGGGCTCTGGGGGGGCTCGGGGGGGTCCCGGGGACCCCCGGGGCGGGGGTTAGTGCTCAGCAGCGGGGCCGCGCCGCTCGCAGCCGTTGGCCGTGATCGGGGGTGGCGGGGGCGGAGGCGGGGGCCGCCCGGGGACCCCCCCGGCCCCCCAAATCACACCCGGGTCTGCTGCACCCACGGCGGAAAGCTGCCTCTCCTGCAAGGCACCGAGGGGGCTCATTCACCCCCCCCGCCCCCCGCAATGGCCCCGCAGAGACCCCAAAAACCACCCCCGAGGGAGCCTGGAATATCCCCAAAAACTGCCCCAAAACCACCCCCGAGGGAGCCTGAAATGTCCCTGGAATGTCCCCAAAACCACCCCCGAGGGAGCCTGAAATGTCCCTGGAATGTCCCCAAAAACTGCCCTGAAATGTCCCCAAAAACTGCCCCAAAACCGCCCCCGAGTGACCCTGAAATGTCCCAAAAACTGCCCTGAAATGGACCTGATTTATCCGCAGAAACAGCCCCAAAAACAGCCCCCGAGTGACCCTGAAATGTCCCTGAAATGTCCCCAAAAACTGCCCCAAAACCGCCCCCGAGTGAGCCTGGAATGTCCCTGAAATATCCCTGAAATATCCCCAAAAACCGCCCTGAAATGTCCCAAAAACTGCCCTGAAATGTCCCCAAAACCGCCCCCGAGTGACCCTGAAATGTCCCTGGAATGTCCCCAAAATCAGCCCTGAAATATCCCTGGAATGGCCCTGAAATGTCCCCCAAAACTGCCCTGAAATGTCCCCAAAACTGCCCTGAAATGTCCCCAAAAACCACCCCCGAATGACCCTGAATTGTCCCTGAAATGTCCCCAAAAACAGCCCCAAAACCGCCCCAAGTGACCCTGAAATGTCCTTAAAAACTGCCCTGAAATGTCCCTGGAATGTCCCCAAAATCCGCCCCGAAACCACCCCGAAGTGACCCTGAAATGGCCCTGGAATATCCCTGGAATATCCCCCAAAAAACTGCCCTGGAATATCCCTGGAATATCCCCAAAACTGTTCTAAAATATCCCTGAAATGGCCCTGAATTATCCCCAAAAAACATCCCAGAACTGCCCCCAAGTGACCCTGAAATGTCCCCAAAATGGCCCTGAAATATCCCTGAAATGTCCCCAAAAATGTCCCTGAAATGTCCCCAAAATGGCCCTGAAATATCCAAAAAATGTCCCTGAAATGTCCCCAAAACAGCCCCGAAGTGACCCCAAAAATATCCCTGAAATGGCCCTGAAATGTCCCCAAAAATGTCCCCAAAATATCCCAAAAATGTCCCTGAAATGTCCCCAAAATGTCCCTCAAATACCCCAAAAATGGCCCTGAAATGTCCCAAAGGACCCAAAGGGACCCAAAATGACCCAAAGTGGCCCCAAAAGGACCCAAAATGACCCAAAGGGACCCAAAAGGAACCGAAGGGACCCAAAAGGAACCAAAGGGACCCAAAAGGACCCAAAATGACCCAAAGGGACCCAAAAGAACCCAAAAGGGACCCAAAATGACTCAAAAGGATCCAAAAGAGACCCAAGAACACCCAAAGTGGCCCCAAAATGACCCAAAGGGACCCAAAAGGACCCAAAATGACCCAAAAGGGACCCAAAAGGACCCAAAAGGACCCAAAATGACCCAAAGGGACCCAAAATGGCCCCAAAAGGGACCCAAAATGACTCAAAAGGATCCAAAAGAGACCCAAGAACACCCAAAGTGGCCCCAAAATGACCCAAAGTGGCCCCAAAATGACCCAAAGGGACCCAAAATGGCCCCAAAAGGGACCCAAAATGACCCAAAGTGGCCCCAAAATGACCCAAAATGGCCCCAAAAGGACCCAAAGGGACCCAAAAGGACCCAAAAGGACCCAAAAGAGACCCAAAAACACCCAAAGTGGCCCCAAAGGGACCCAAAATGACCCAAAGGGACCCAAAATGACCCAAAGGGACCCAAAATGGCCCCAAAAGGGACCCAAAATGACCCAAAGTGACCCCAAAATGACCCAAAGGGACCCAAAAGGACCCAAAAGAGACCCAAAAACACCCAAAGTGGCCCCAAAAGGACCCAAAATGACCCAAAATTACCCCAAAAGCCCCTCCCCCCCCCCCCCCCCAGGTCTCTCTCACCCGCAGCACCGGCCTCGGGCTGACCCCAAATCAACCAAATCCACCCCAAAATCATCCCTGAGCCACCCCAAAATAACCCTGGGACCCCAAAACTCATCTCAAGACCCCAAAATAACCCTGAGCCGCCCCAAAATAACCCTGAACTGCCCCAAAACTGATCCTGAGACCCCAAAACTGACCCTGAGCCACCCCAAAATGACCCTGGGACCCCAAAATAACCCTGGGACCCCAAAACTGACCCTGAGCACCCCAAAATCATCCCTGAGCCACCCCAAAATAACCTTGGGACCCCAAAACTCATCTCAAGACCCCAAAATAACCCTGAGCCGCCCCAAAATAACCCTGGGACCCCAAAACTGACCCTGAGACCCCAAAATAACCCTGGGACCCCAAAATGACCCTGAACTGCCCCAAAACTGACCCTGAGCCACCCCAAAATGACCCTGGGACCCCAAAATGACCCTGAACTGCCCCAAAACTGACCCTGAGCCGCCCCAAAATAACCCTGGGACCCCAAAACTGACCCTGAGCCGCCCCAAAATAACCCTGAACTGCCCCAAAATAACCCTGGGACCCCAAAACTGACCCTGAGCCGCCCCAAAATAACCCTGAACTGCCCCAAAACTGACTGTGAGATCCCAAAACTGATCCTGAGCCACCCCAAAATAACCCTGAGCCCCCCAAAATAACCCTGGGACCCCAAAATGACCCTGAGCACCCCAAAATGATCCTGAGCCCCCCCAAAATAACCCTGAACTGCCCCAAAATAACCCTGAACCCCCTAAAAGTGACCCTGAACCCCCTAAAAGTGACCCTGAGCCACCCCAAAATAACCCTGGGACCCCAAAACTGACCCTGAGCACCCCAAAATAACCCTGGGACCCCAAAACTCATCTCAAGACCCCAAAACTGACCCTGAGCCGCCCCAAAATAACCCTGAGACCCCAAAACTGACCCTGAGACCCCAAAATAACCCTGAACTGCCCCAAAACTGATCCTGAGACCCCAAAACTGACCCTGAGCCCCCCAAATTAACCCTGAGCCACCCCAAAACTGATCCTGAGACCCCAAAACTGACCCTGAGCACCCCAAAATAACCCTGGGACCCCAAAACTGACCCTGAGCCCCCCCAAAATAACCCTGAACTGCCCCAAAATAACCCTGAACTGCCCCAAAACTGACCCTGAGCACCCCAAAACTGATCCTGAGCCACCCCAAAATAACCCTGGGACCCCAAAATGACCCTGAGCCCCCCCAAAATGACCCTGAGCCCCCCCCAAATGACCCTGAACTGCCCCAAAATAACCCTGAACTGCCCCAAAACTGATCCTGAGACCCCAAAACTGACCCTGAGCCACCCCAAAATAACCCTGAACCCCCTAAAAGTGACTCTGAGCCACCCAAAATTAATCCTGGGACCCCAAAACTGACCCTGAGCCCCCCCAAAACTGATCCTGAGCCACCCCAAAATGACCCTGGGACCCCAAAATGACCCTGAACTGCCCCAAAACTGATCCTGAGCCACCCCAAAATGACCCTGGGACCCCAAAATGACCCTGAACTGCCCCAAAACTGATCCTGAGCCACCCCAAAATGACCCTGGGACCCCAAAATAACCCTGAACCCCCCTAAAATTCACCCTGAACCCCTAAAATTCACCCTGACCCTACAAATGTCACCCTGAACCCCCAAAAATTCAGCCTGAACCCCCCAAAATTCACCCCAAACCCCTAAAATTAGTCCTGAACCCCTAAAATTCACCCTGAACCCCCAAATTTTACCCTGAACCCCTAAAATTCAGCCTGAACCCCCCAAAAATTCAGCCTGAACCCCCAAAATTCACCCTGAACCCCCCAAAATTCACCCTGAACCCCTAAAATTAGTCCTGAGCCCCTAAAATTCACCCTGAACCCCCAAATTTTACCCTGAACCCCTAAAATTCAGCCTGAACCCCCCAAAAATTCACCCCAAACCCCTAAAATTCACCCCAAACCCCTAAAATTCAGCCTGAACCCCCCAAAACTCACCCTGAACCCCAAAAATTCACCCTGAACCCCAAAAATTTACCCTGACCCTAAAAATGTCACTCTGACCACCCCAAAAATTCACCCTGAACCCCTAAAATTAACCCAGAACCCCCCCAAATTCACCCTGAACCCCAAAAATTCACCCTGAGCCCCTAAAATTAACCCAGAACCCCCCCAAATTCACCCTGAACCCCAAAAATTCACCCTGAACCCCAAAAATTTACCCCAAACCCCTAAAATTCACCCCAAACTCCTAAAATTCAGCCTGAACCCCCCAAAATTCACCCTGAACCCCTAAAACTTCACCCTGACCCCCAAAAATTCACCCTGAACCCCAAAATGTCACCCTGAACCCCCAAATTAACCCTGACCCTACAAATGTCACCCTGAACCCCAAAAATTCACCCTGAACCCCTAAAGTTCACCCCAAAACGAACCCAAACCACCCCAAATTTGTCCCCACAACCCCCAAAAAAGCCCCTAAAATTGTCCCCAAATCCCCTGGAATTGTCCCCAAATCCCCTGGGATTGTCCCCAAACCTCTGGAACTGTCCCCAGATCCCCCAGAAATGTCCCCAAATCTCTGGAATTGTCCCCAAATCCCCTGGAACTGTCCCCAAACCCCTGGAATTGTCCCCAAATCCCCTGGAACTGTCCCCAAATCTCTGGAATTGTCCCCAAACCAGAACTGTCCCCAAACCCCAGAACTGTCCCCAACCCCAGAACTGTCCCCAAACCCAGAACTGTCCCCAGATCCAGAACTGTCCCCAACCCAGAACTGTCCCCAAACCCCTGGAACTGTCCCCAAACCCAGAACTGTCCCCAACCCCCAGAACTGTCCCCAACCCTTGGAACTGTCCCCAACCCCCCCAGAACTGTCCCCAACCCCCCCAGAACTGTCCCCAACCCCCAGAACTGTCCCCAACCCAGAACTGTCCCCAACCCCAGAACTGTCCCCAATCCAGAACTGTCCCCAACCCCCAGAACTGTCCCCAACCCAGAACTGTCCCCAACCCCAGAACTGTCCCCAACCCCAGAACTGTCCCCAACCCCTGGAATTGTCCCCAACCCCAGAACTGTCCCCAAACCCCAGAACTGTCCCCAACCCCAGAACTGTCCCCAACCCAGAACTGTCCCCAAACCCAGAACTGTCCCCAACCCAGAACTGTCCCCAACCCCAGAACTGTCCCCAACCCAGAACTGTCCCCAAACCAGAACTGTCCCCAGCCCTGGAATTGTCCCCAAACCCAGAACTGTCCCCAACCCAGAACTGTCCCCAACCCCAGAACTGTCCCCAACCCCTGGAATTGTCCCCAACCCCAGAACTGTCCCCAAACCCCAGAACTGTCCCCAAACCAGAACTGTCCCCAACCCTGGAACTGTCCCCAACCCAGAACTGTCCCCAACCCAGAACTGTCCCCAAACCAGAACTGTCCCCAACCCAGAACTGTCCCCAACCCCAGAACTGTCCCCAAATCCAGAACTGTCCCCAACCCCAGAACTGTCCCCAAATCCAGAACTGTCCCCAACCCCAGAACTGTCCCCAAATCCAGAACTGTCCCCAACCCCAGAACTGTCCCCAAATCCCCTGGAACTGTCCCCAAACCAGAACTGTCCCCAACCCAGAACTGTCCCCAAATCCAGAACTGTCCCCAACCCAGAACTGTCCCCAAATCCAGAACTGTCCCCAATCCAGAACTGTCCCCAAACCAGAACTGTCCCCAACCCAGAACTGTCCCCAAACCAGAACTGTCCCCAAACCAGAACTGTCCCCAACCCAGAACTGTCCCCAACCCCAGAACTGTCCCCAAACCCAGAACTGTCCCCAACCCAGAACTGTCCCCAACCCAGAACTGTCCCCAACCCAGAACTGTCCCCAAATCCAGAACTGTCCCCAAATCCAGAACTGTCCCCAAACCAGAACTGTCCCCAACCCAGAACTGTCCCCAAACCAGAACTGTCCCCAAACCAGAACTGTCCCCAACCCCAGAACTGTCCCCAAATCCAGAACTGTCCCCAAATCCAGAACTGTCCCCAACCCTGAACTGTCCCCAACCCTTGGAACTGTCCCCAAATCCAGAACTGTCCCCAACCCCAGAACTGTCCCCAAATCAGAACTGTCCCCAAATCCAGAACTGTCCCCAACCCCAGAACTGTCCCCAACCCAGAACTGTCCCCAACCCAGAACTGTCCCCAACCCCTGGAATTGTCCCCAACCCCAGAACTGTCCCCAACCCCTGGAATTGTCCCCAACCCCAGAACTGTCCCCAACCCCAGAACTGTCCCCAACCCCTGGAATTGTCCCCAACCCCTCCAAGCTGTCCCCTCCCCCCCGAGCTGTCCCCTCCCCCCCAAGCTGTCCCCTCCCCCCGGTGTCCCCAGGTCCCGCTGTCCCCCCCGTGACAGGACATGGCACACGGACACGGTGTCACCTCCCCCCGTGGGATGGGGACAGACACAAGACACGAGGATGGTGACGGTGACGCGGCGCCAGCGCTGGGGGACCCTCGGTGACAACCCCGCCCCCAGCCCGGCCACCCCCCCGGGGGGACAACGGTGGCACCTCCAGGGGGAGGGGACAGAGCCGCTGGTGGCACCTGAGGGGACACGGGGACACCTGGGGTGGTGTCACCAGAGTGTCCCCAGAGTGTCCTCAGTGTCCACAAGGGACATGGGGACATCAGGAGGGACATGGGGACACCTGAGGGGACACGGGGACACCTGGGGTGGTGTCACCGAAGTGTCCCCAGAGCGTCCTCAGTGTCCACAAGGGACATGGGGACACCTGGGGTGGTGTCACCAGAGTGTCCCCAGAGTGTCCTCAGTGTCCACAAGGGACATGGGGACATCAGGAGGGACATGGGGACACCTGGGGTGGTGTCACCAAAGTGTCCCCAGAGCGTCCTCAGTGTCCTCAAGGGACATGGGGACACCTGGGGTGGTGTCACCAAAGTGTCCCCAAAGTGTCCTCAGTGTCCACAAGGGACATGGGGACACTTGAGGGGACATGGGGACACCTGGGGTGGTGTCCCCAGAGTGTCCCCAAAGTGTCCTCAGTGTCCCCAGAGTGTCCTCAGTGTCCACAAGGGACATGGGGACACCTGAGGGGACATGGGGACACCTGGGGTGGTGTCACCAGAGTGTCCCCAAAGTGTCCCCAAAGTGTCCTCAGTGTCCACAAGGGACATGGGGACACCTGGGGTGGTGTCACCAGAGTGTCCCCAAAGTGTCCCCAGAGTGTCCTCAGTGTCCACAAGGGACATGGGGACATCAGGAGGGACATGGGGACACCTGGGGTGGTGTCACCAGAGTGTCCCCAGAGTGTCCTCAGTGTCCACAAGGGACATGGGGACATCAGGAGGGACATGGGGACACCTGGGGTGGTGTCACCAAAGTGTCCCCAGAGTGTCCTCAGTGTCCCCAAAGTGTCCTCAGTGTCCTCAAGGGACATGGGGACACCTGGGGGGACATGGGGACACCTGGATCCGCATGCCCAGGTGACACAGGGACACGGGAGGGACAGGAGGACACCAGGAGGGACATGGGGACATCTGGATCCGTGTCCCCAAGGGTCCCCAATGTCCTTTGGGGACACAGGAGGGACATGGGGACACCTTGGTCCATGTCCTCAAGGACATGGGGACACCAAGAGGGACATGGGGACACGGAGGGACGTGGGGACAGCGGGGGTGGTGTCCCCAAGGGGTCCTGAGGGACATGGGGACACAGGAGGGACATGGGGACATCTGGATCCGTGTCCCCAAAGGTCCCCAATGTCCTTTGAGGACATTAAAGGGTCTTGGGGACATCTGGATCCGTGTCCCCAAGGACATGGGGACACCAGGAGGGACGCAAGGACACCCGGATCTGTGTCCCCAAGGGTCCCCAACGTCCCCTGGGGACACGGGAGGGACAGGAGGACACCAGGAGGGACATGGGGACACCAGGAGGGACATGGGGACACCGGGGGTGGTGTCCCCAAGGGGTCCTGAGGGTCTTGGGGACACCTCGGTCCGTGTCCCCAAGGGTCCCCAGTGTCCTTTGGGGACACAGGAGGGACAGGAGGACACCAGGAGGGACATGGGGACAGCTCGGTCCATGTCCCCAAGGGGTCCTGAGGGACATGGGGACATCAGGAGGGACATGGGGACACCTCAGCCCATGTCCCCAAGGACATGGGGACACCAGGAGGGACATGGGGACACCAGGAGGCTCTTGGGGACATCTGGATCTGTGTCCCCAGGTGTCCCCAGTGTCCCTTGGGGACACCAGGAGGGACATGGGGACACCTCGGTCCATGTCCCCAGGGGATCCTGAGGGACATGGGGACACCAGGAGGGACATGGGGACACCTCGGTCCATGTCCCCAGGTGTCCCCAGTGTCCCTTGGGGACATCAGGAGGGACATGGGGACACCTCGGTCCATGTCCCCAAGGGGTCCTGAGGGACATGGGGACACCAGGAGGGACATGGGGACACCAGGAGGGACATGGGGACACCTCGGTCCATGTCCCCAAGGACATGGGGACAGCAGGAGGGACATGGGGACACCGGGGGTGGTGTCCCCAAGGGGTCCTGAGGGACATGGGGACACCAGGAGGGACATGGGGACACCTTGGTCCATGTCCCCAAGGACATGGGGACAGCAGGAGGGACATGGGGACAGTTAAGGGACACGGGGACACCCAGATCTGTGTCCCCAAGGGATCCTGAGGGACATGAGGACATCAAAGGGTCTTGGGGACACCTCGGGACATGTCCCCAAGGACAGGGGGACACCAGGAGGGACATGGGGACACCCAGATCTGTGTCCCCAAGGGTCCCCAGTGTCCCTTGGGGACATCAGGAGGGACATGGGGACACCTCGGTCCATGTCCCCAAGGGGTCCTGAGGGACATGGGGACATCAGGAGGGACATGGGGACATCAGGAGGGACATGGGGACACCGGGGGTGGTGTCCCCAAGGGGTCCTGAGGGACATGGGGACATCAGGAGGGACATGGGGACATCTGGATCTGTGTCCCCAGGTGTCCCCAGTGTCCCTTGGGGACACCAGGAGGGACATGGGGACACCAGGAGGGACATGGGGACACCAGGAGGGACATGGGGACATCTGGACCTGTGTCCCCAGGTGTCCCCAGTGTCCCCTGGGGACACAGGAGGGACATGGGGACATCTGGATCTGCGTCCAAGGGTCCCCAGTGTCCTTTGGGGACATCAGGAGGGACATGGGGACATCTGGATCTGTGTCCAAGGGTCCCCAGTGTCCTTTGGGGACATCCAAGGGTCTTGGGGACATCTGGATCTGTGTCCCCAGGTGTCCCCAGTGTCCCTTGGGGACACCAGGAGGGACATGGGGACACTGGGGGTGGTGTCCCCAAGGGGTCCTGAGGGACATGGGGACACCAGGAGGGACATGGGGACACTTTGGTCCATGTCCTCAAGGACATGGGGACACCCAGATCGGTGTCCCCAAAGGGACACGGGAGGGACATGGGGACAGGAAAGGGACATGGGGACACCTGGAGCCGTGTCCCCAAGGACATGGGGACACAGGAGGGACATGGGGACACCTGGAGCCGTGTCCCCAAGGGTCCCCAATGTCCCTTGGGGACAGGAAAAAGGACATGGGGACACAGGAGGGACACAGGGACACCTGGAGCTGTGTCCCCAAGGGTCCCCAATGTCCCTTGGGGACAGCAGAGCGCTTGGGGACATCTGGACCCGTGTCCCCAAGGGTTCCTGATGCCCCTTGGGGACATGGGAGGGACATGGGGACACAGGAGGGACATGGGGACATTCCGGATCCGTGTCCCCAGGGGTTCCCGATGTCCCTTGGGGACATTCCGGAGGGTTCCAGATGTCCCCAGGGGTTCCCGGTGTCCCTTGGGGACAGCAGAGCACTTGGGGACATTCCAGATCTGTGTCCCCAGTGTCCCTTGCGGACATTCCGGAGGATTCCAGATGTCCCCAGGGGTTCCCGATGTCCCCAAGGGTTCCCAGTGTCCCCAAGGGTTCCCGATGTCCCTTGGGGACAGGAAAGGGACATGGGGACATTCCGGATCCGTGTCCCCAGGGGTTCCCGATGTCCCCAAGGGTTCCCGGTGTCCCTTGGGGACATTCCGGAGGGTTCCAGATGTCCCCAAGGGTTCCCGATGTCCCCAGGGGACACAGGAGGGACATGGGGACATTCCGGATCCGTGTCCCCAAGGGTTCCCGGTGTCCCCAGGGGACACAGGAGGGACATGGGGACATTCCGGATTCGTGTCCCCAGGGGTTCCCGATGTCCCCAAGGGTTCCCGGTGTCCCCAAGGGTTCCCGGTGTCCCTTGGGGACATTCCGGAGGGTTCCAGATGTCCCCAGGGGTTCCCGATGTCCCCAGGGGACACAGGAGGGACATGGGGACATTCCGGAGGGTTCCCGATGTCCCTTGGGGACATTCCGGATCCGTGTCCCCGCGGGTTCCCGATGTCCCCAGGGGTTCCCGGTGTCCCTTGGGGACAGGAAAGGGACATGGGGACATTCCGGAGGGTTCCAGATGTCCCCAGGGGTTCCCGGCGTCCCTTGGGGACATTCCGGATCCGTGTCCCCGCGGGTCCCCCGGGGGGTGGCGGGGAGGGGACAAGGACCCACCTGGGGTGTCACCGGTGGCCGAGGGTCCGGTGCCACTGGCGGGGCCGGGCCGCGCTACCTGACGGACAGCTGTGACAAGAGAGACACGGGAGGGGACATCAGGGCCACCACCCCGGCTGGCACCGCGGGACCCCCAGGTGACACCGGGGTGGCACCAGGGGTGGCACTGGGGGGACCCTGAGGTGGCACCGGGGGGACCCCGACCCCAGGAGGGGGCACGGGAGCGGCCCCGTCACTGGGGGGGGACACGGGGGTGGCCTTGGGGACACCGAGGTGGCCTTGGGGACGTGGTGGTGGCCTTAGGGACATCGAGGTGGCCTTGGGGACGTGGAGGTGGCCTTGGGGATGTGGTGGTGGCTGTGGGGACACTGAGGTGGCCTTGGGGACACCAAGGTGGCCTTAGGGACGTGGTGGTGGCTTTGGGGACATCAAGGTGGCCATGGGGACATCAGGGTGGCCTTGGGGACATCAGGGTGGCCGTGGGGACACGGGGGTGGCGCTGGCCCTGGGCTGGGGGGGGTGGGGCGGTGTCACCTCTGCCCTGCAATGTCCCTCTGGTGTCACCCCAGGGGTGGCCCTGTCCCCTCCAGGGGTCACTTTGTCCCCACTGGGGTGGCCCTGTGTCCCTCCAGGGGTGGCCCTGTCCCTTCCAGGGGTCACTTTGTCCCCTCTGGGGTGGCCCTGTCCCCTCTTGGGGTCACTCTGTCCCTTCCAGGGGTCACTTTGTCCCCTCAGGGGTCACTTTGTCCCCTCAGGGGTGGCCCTGTCCTCACGGGGGGTGGCCCTGTCCCCCTCACATCCCCCTGGGGGTCACTTTGTCCCCTCTGGGGTGGTCCTGTCCCCCCTGGGGGTCACTTTGTCCCCTCTGGGGTGGTCCTGTCCCCTCTGGGGGTCACTTTGTCCCCTCTGGGGGTGGCCTTGTCCCCTCCAGGGGTCACTTTGTCCCCTCAGGGGTGGCCTTGTCCCAACTGGGGGTGGTCCTGTCCCTCCAGGAGTGGCCCTGTCCCCTCTGGGGTCACTTTGTCACCCCTGGGGGTGGCCCTGTCCCTTCTGGGGGTCACTTTGTCCCTTCCAGGGGTCACTGTGTCCCCTCCAGGGGTGGCCTTGTCCCCTCTTAGGGTCACTTTGTCCCCTCTGGGGGTCACTCTGTCCCCTCTGAGGTCACTTTGTCCCCTCTTAGGGTCACTTTGTCCCTTCCAGGGGTCACTCTGTCCCCTCTGAGGTGGCCCTGTCCCCTCTGGGGGTCACTCTGTCCCCTCTGAGGTGGCCCTGTCCCCTCTTGGGGTCACTCTGTCCCCTCTGGGGGTCACTCTGTCCCCTCTGAGGTGGCCCTGTCCCCTCTGGGGGTCACTCTGTCCCCTCTGAGGTGGCCTTGTCCCCTCTTGGGGTCACTCTGTCCCCTCTTAGGGTCACTTTGTCCCCTTTGGGGTCACTTTGTCCCCTCTGGGGTCACTCTGTCCCCTCTGAGGTCACTTTGTCCCCCCCGGGGGTGGCCCTGTCCCCCTGTGCCCCCCCCCAAGTGCCACCACGTCCCCCCCAGGCACCCCCAGCCCCCCCCCGGGGGTGGCCCTGTCCCCTCTGAGGTCACTTTGTCCCCTCTGAGGTCACTTTGTCCCCTCTGAGGTCACTTTGTCCCCCCCCCCCAAGTGCCACCACGTCCCCCCCAGGGGTGGCCTTGTCCCCCCCGCCGCCCCCAGAGGTGACAGGAGCCCCCCAAACCCCCCCAGGGGCACCCAAAGACCCCCCAAAAACCCCCAAAGACCCCCCAAAAATCCCCAAATCCCCCCCAAAACCCCCAAATCCCCCAAAAACCCCCCCAAATCCCCCCCAAAAATCCCCCATAGACCCCTCCAGGACACCAAGAGACCCCCAAACCACCCCAAATCCCCTCCAGGAGACCCAGAGACCCCCAAACCCCCCCAAAGCCCCCCCAAATCCCCCCCAGGACACCCATGGACCCCCAAATCCCCCCCAAATCCCACCCAGGGACACCCAGAGACCCCCAAATCCCCCCCAATCCTCCCAAATCCCACCCAAATCCCCCCATATCCCCCCCGGGACACCCATAGACCCCCAAATACTCCCCAAATCCCCCCCAGGACACCCAGAGACCCCCAAATCCCCCCCCAATCCCCCCCTAGCCCCCCCATAACTCCCCCAGGACACCAAATCTCACCCAAATCCCCCCCAAATCCCCCCCCAGGGACACCCATAGACCCCCAAATCCCCCCCAAATCCCCTCCAGAACACACAGAGACCCCCAAATCCCCCCCAGATCCCCCCCAGGGACACCTATGGACCCCCAGACACCCCTAAATCCCCCCCAAATCCCCTCCAGAACACCCATAGACCCCCAAATCCCCCCCAGATCCCCCCCAGGGACACCTATGGACCCCCAGACACCCCCAAATCCCCCCCAGATCCCCCCCAGGGACACCCATAGACCCCCAAATCCCCCCCAGATCCCCCCCAAATCCCCCCCAGGGACACCCATAGACCCCCAAATCCCCACCAAATAGCCCCAAATCCTCCCTCAGGACACCCATAGATCCCCAAATCCCCCCCAAATCCCCCCCAAATCTCCCCAAATCCCCCCCAGGGACACCCATAGACCCCAAATCCTCCCCAAATCCCCCCCAAATCCTCCCCAGGGACACCTGTAGACCCCCAAATCCCCCCCAAATCCCCCCCAGGGACACCCATAGACCCCCAAATCCCCTCCAAATCTCCCCAAATCCCCCCAGGGACACCCATAGACCCCAAATCCTCCCCAAATCCCCCCCAAATCCTCCCCAGGGACACCTGTAGACCCCCAAATCCCCCCCAGATCCCCCCCAAGACACACATAGACCCCCAAATCCCCCCCAAATCTCCCCCAAATCCTCCGAAATCCTCCCCTAAATCCCCCCCAGGACACCCATAGACCCCCAAAACCCCCCCAATCCCCCCCCCAAATCCCCCCATAGGCCCCCAAATCCCCCCAAATCGCTCCCCATAGACCCCCAAATCCCCCCCAAACCCCCCCAGGGACACACATAGACCCCCAAACCCCACCAAATCCCCCTCCAGAACACCCATAGACCCCCAAATCCCCCCCCAAATCCCCCCCAGGGACACCTATGGACCCCCAGACACCCCCAAATCCCCCCCAAATCCCCCCCAGGGACACACATAGACCCCCAAATCCCCCCCAAATCCCCTCCAGAACACCCAAATCCCCTCCAAATCCCCCCCAAATCCCCCCCAAACCCCCCCAGGGACACCCATGGACCCCCAAATCCCCCCCAAATCCCCTCCAGAACACCCATAGACCCCCAAATCCCCCCCAAATCCCCTCCAGAACACCCATAGACCCCCAAATCCCCCCCAAATCCCCTCCAGAACACCCATAGACCCCCCAAATCCCCCCCAACCTCCCCCCAAGGACCCCCCCAGCCCCCCCCCGGCCGCCCCCCGGGCCGGGCGCGCCCCCAGCGCGGCGTGGGATGGCCGATGTCACACGGAGCAGAGCAATGACATTGTAATTTCCACCTGAGCGTCGAGCAGCCGCCGCCGGCCCTCGGACGGGTCGTGGGCGCCCAAGTGATCCCTGCGCAGCTCCTGCTCCACCAGCATCAGCCTGCGGGGCCAGGCTTCACCGGGGTCATGCTGCCACCCCCCCGGGGACATCCCCGGGGACACCCAGGGACACCCCCGGGACACCAGGGACACCCAGGGACACCTTGGGGACACCTTGGGGACACCCCCGGGATGTGGGGACATCATTGGGGACACCCAGGGACACCCAGGGACACCTTGGGGACACCACCGGGACGTGGGGACATCCTCGGGGACACCCCCGGGACACCCAGGGACATCCCCGGGACGGGGGGACACCCCCGGGGACACGGGGACATCATTGGGGACACCCCCTGGGACACCAGGGACACCCAGGGACACCAGGGATACCCAGGGACACCTTGGGGACACCTTGGGGACACCCCCGGAACGTGGGGACATCATTGGGGACATCCCCGGAGACACCCAGGGACACCTCCGGGACACCAGGAACACACAGGGACACCCAGGGACACCCCCGGGGACACCCAGGGACACCCCCGGGACGGGGGGACACCCCCGGGGACACGGGGACATCACTGGGGACACCCCCGGGACACCAGGGACACCCAGGGACACCTTGGGGACACCTTGGGGACACCCTGGGGACACCCTGGGCACAGCCCTGGTGGCCCCTGCGCAGCTCCTGCTCCACCAGCATCAGCCTGCGGGGCCAGGCTTCACCGGGGTCATGCTGCCACCCCCCCGGGGACATCCCCGGGGACACCCAGGGACACCCCCGGGACACCAGGGACACCCAGGGACACCTTGGGGACACCTTGGGGACACCCAGGGACACCCCCGGGACACCAGGGACACCCAGGAACACCTTGGGGACACCTTGGGGACACCCCCGGGACGTGGGGACATCCCCGGGGACACCCAGGGACACCCCCGGGACACCCCCGGGGACACGGGGACATCATTGGGGACACCCCCGGGGACACCAGGGACACCCAGGGACACCCTGGGGACACCTTGGGGACACCTTGGGGACACCCCCGGGGACACCAGGGACACCCAGGGACACCCTGGGGACACCTTGGGGACACCCTGGGGACACCCTGGGCACAGCCCTGGTGGCCCCTGCGCAGCTCCTGCTCCACCAGCATCAGCCTGCGGGGCCAGGCTTCACCGGGGTCATGCTGCCACCCCCCCGGGGACATCCCCGGGGACACCCAGGGACACCCCCGGGACACCAGGGACACCCAGGGACACCTTGGGGACACCTTGGGGACACCCCCGGGACGTGGGGACATCCCCGGGGACACCCAGGGACACCTTGGGGACACCTTGGGGACACCCCCGGGACACCCAGGGACACCCAGGGACACCTTGGGGACACCCTGGGGACACCCCCGGGACACCCAGGGACACCCCCGGGACACGGGGACATCATTGGGGACATCCCCGGGGACACCCAGGGACACCCAGGGACACCAGGGATACCCAGGGACACCCCCGGGGACACCCAGGGACACCCCCGGGGACACCAGGGACACCCAGGGACACCTTGGGGACACCCAGGGAAACCCCCGGGACACCAGGGACACCCAGGGACACCTTGGGGACACCCCCGGGACACCTTGGGGACACCCTGGGGACACCCAGGGACATCCCCGGGACGGGGGGACACCCCCGGGGACACGGGGACATCACTGGGGACACCCCCGAGGACACCCAGGGACACCCCCGGGACACCAGGGACACCAGGGACACCCTGGGGACACCTTGGGGACACCCTGGGGACACCTTGGGGACACCCACAGACACCTTGGGGACACCCAGGGACACCCAGGGACACCAGGGACACCCAGGGACACGTTGGGGACACCCCTGGGACACCCAGGGACACCCCCGGGACGGGGGGACACCCCCGGGGACACGGGGACATCATTGGGGACATCCCCGGGGACACCAGGGACACCCAGGGACACCCAGGGACACCCCTGGGATGTGGGGACATCATTGGGGACACCCCCGGGGACACCCAGGGACACCCCCGGGACACCCAGGGACACCCCCGGGACACCCAGGGACACCAGGGACACCCAGGGACACCCTGGGGACACCTTGGGGACACCTTGGGGACAGCCCTGGTGGCCCCTGCGCAGCTCCTGCTCCACCAGCATCAGCCTGCGGGGCCAGGCTTCACCGGGGTCATGCTGCCACCCCCCCGGGGACATCCCCGGGGACACCCAGGGACACCCCTGGGACACCAGGGACACACAGGGACACCTTGGGGACACCCCCGGGACGTGGGGACATCATTGGGGACACCCCCGGGCAAATGGGGACATCCCCGGGGACACCCAGGGACACCCCCGGGACATGGGGACATCATTGGGGACACCCCCGGGACGTGGGGACATCCCCAGGGACACCCAGGGACACCCCCGGGACACCCAGGGACACCCAGGGACACCTTGGGGACACCCCCGGGACACCCAGGGACACCCCCGGGACAGGGGGACACCCCCGGGGACACGGGGACATCACTGGGGACACCCCCGGTACACCAGGGACACCCAGGGACACCTTGGGGACACCTTGGGGACACCCACAGACACCTTGGGGACACCCAGGGGCACCCAGGGACACCTTGGGGACACCCTGGGGACACCTTGGGGACACCAACAGACAGCTTGGGGACACCCAGGGACACCCAGGGACACCCCCGGGGACACCTTGCGTACACCCCCGGGACACGGGGACATCACTGGGGACACCACCGGGACGTGGGGACATCATTGGGGACATCCCCGGGACACCCAGGGACACCTTGGGGACACGGGGACATCATTGGGGACACCCCCGGGGACACCCAGGGACACCCCCGGGGACATGGGGACATCACTGGGGACACCCCCGGGGACACCCAGGGACACCCAGGGACACCTTGGGGACACCTTGGGGACACCCTGGGGACACTCTGGGGACATTCCAAGCCATGGGGACACCCTGGGGACACCCCCCGAGAGGTGGGGACACTGCTGGGGACACCGTGTGGGCCAGGCCATGTCCCCGTGTGCCTCGATGTCCCCATGGCCCCGGTCACCTGTGTGTCACCTGTGTCACCTGTGTGTCACCTGTGTCACCTGTGTGTGTCACCTGTGTGTCACCTGTGTCACCTGTGTGTCACCCGTGTGTCACCTGTGTCACCTGTGTCACCTGTGTGTCACCTGTGTGTCACCTGTGTCAACTGTGTGTCACCTGTGTCACCTGTGTGTCACCTGTGTCACCCCCTGTGTCACCTGTGTGTCACCTGTGTCACCTGTGTCACCTGTGTGTCACCTGTGTCACTGTGTCACCTGTGTCACCTGTGTGTCACCTGTGTCACTGTGTCACCTGTGTCACCCCCTGTGTCACCTGTGTCACTGTGTCACCTGTGTCACCTGTGTGTCACCTGTGTGTCACCTGTGTCACTGTGTCACCTGTGTCACCTGTGTCACTGTGTGTCACTGTCCCCTCAGTGTCCCCAGTGTCCCCAATGTCCCCAATGTCCCCGATGTCCCCAATGTCCCCAGTGTCCCCTCAGTGTCCCCGATGTCCCCGTGTGTCCCTCACCTGCTGATGATGCTCTTGATCTGGGAGTCCCCGTGTGACCCCCGGTGTGTCCCTGTCCCCAATGTCGCTGATATCCCCAGTGTCCCCAATGTCCCCTCAGTGTCCCCAATGCCCCTGAGTGTCCCCAGTGTCCCCAACGTCCCCGATGTCCCCGCTGTCCCCGTGTGTCCCTCACCTGCTGATGATGCTCTTGATCTGGGAGTCCCCGTGTGACCCCAATGTCCCCAATGTCCCCAATGTCCCTGATGTCCCCGATGTCCCTGATATCCCCAATGTCCCCAATGTCCCCAATGTCCCCAGTGTCCCCAATGTCCCCAGTGTCCCTGATGTCCCCGATGTCCCTGATATCCCCAATGTCCCCAATGTCCCCAATGTCCCCAATGTCCCCGATGTCCCCAGTGTCCCCAACGTCCCCGATGTCCCCGCTGTCCCCGTGTGTCCCTCACCTGCCGATGATGCTCTTGATCTGGGAGTCCCTGTGTGACCCCAATGTCCCCAATGTCCCCGATGTCCCCAATGTCCCTGATATCCCCAATGTCCCCAATGTCCCCAACGTCCCTGATGTCCCCAATGTCCCCAATGCCCCTGAGTGTCCCCAATGTCCCCAATGTCCCCAATGTCCCCAATGTCCCCAATGTCCCCAGTGTCCCCTCAGTGTCCCCAATGTCCCCAATGTCCCCAATGTCCCCAATGTCCCCGCTGTCCCCGTGTGTCCCTCACCTGCCGATGATGCTCTTGATCTGGGAGTCCCCGTGTGACCCCAATGTCCCCAATGTCCCCAATGTCCCCAATGTCCCCAGTGTCCCCGCTGTCCCCGTGTGTCCCTCACCTGCCGATGATGCTCTTGATCTGGGAGTCCCAGTGTGACCCCCGGTGTGTCCCTGTCCCCAATGCCCCTGTGTGACCCCAATGTCCCCGATGTCCCCAATGTCCCCAACGTCCCCGATGTCCCCGCTGTCCCCGTGTGTCCCTCACCTGCCGATGATGCTCTTGATCTGGGAGTCCTTCTCCTGCTGCTGCTGCCGGAGCCGTTTCTCGCTGAGCTCCAGGCGCTGCTGGTACTGCAGCAGGATGCGGCTGGTCTGCTCCTCCTGCGTCACCAGCCGCCGCTCGTACTCCTCCAGCTTGCGGTTGGACATGTGCAGCCGCTCCTTCAGCGAGTGGATCTCCTCCTCGTACTCCTTCACCTGCCAAAGGGACACTGCAGCACACCTGGGGACACCTGGGGACACCTGGGCACACCTGGGGACACCTGGATACACCTGGGGACACCTGGGGACACCTGGACACACCTGGGGACACCTGGGGACACCTGGGGACACCTGGGGTACACCTGGGCACACCTGGGGACACCTGGGGTACACCTGGGGACACCTGGGGACACCTGACACCCCCCTGTCCCTGTGCAGCCGCTCCTTCAGCGAGTGGATCTCCTCCTCGTACTCCTTCACCTGCCAAAGGGACACTGCAGCACACCTGGGGACACCTGGGGACACCTGGGCACACCTGGGGACACCTGGGGACACCTGGGGACACCTGACACCCCCCTGTCCCTGTGCAGCCGCTCCTTCAGCGAGTGGATCTCCTCCTCGTACTCCTTCACCTGCCAAAGGGACACTGCAGCACACCTGGGGACACCTGGGGACACCTGGGGACATCCCTGGGGACACCTGGGGACACCTGGGGACACCTGGGGACACCTGGGATACACCTGGGGACACCTGGGGACACCTGGGATACACCTGACACCCCCCTGTCCCTGTGCAGCCGCTCCTTCAGCGAGTGGATCTCCTCCTCGTACTCCTTCACCTGCCAAAGGGACACTGCAGCACACCTGGGGACACCTGGGGACACCTGGGGACACCTGGGGACACCTGGGGACACCTGGGGATGCACCTGGGATACACCTGGGGACACCTGGGGACACCTGGGGACACACCTGGGGACACCTGGGGACACCTGGGGACACACCTGGGGACACCTGGGCACACCTGGGGTACACCTGGGGTACACCTGGGGACACCTGGGGACACCTGGGGACACCTGGGGACACCTGGGATACACCTGGGGACACCTGGGATACACCTGGGGACATCTGGGGACACCTGGGGACACCTGGGGACACCTGTCACACACCTGTCAGTGTCACACACCTGTCACACACCTGTCACACACCTGTGTCACACCTGTCGGTGTCACACCTTACCCGGTCCAGCCGGCTCTCGTCCATGGATTTGGAGTACTCTTTCAGTTTGTGACCCTCACACCTGTCACACACCTGTCACACACCTGTCACACACCTGTCACACACCTGTCACACACCTGTCACACACCTGTCACACACCTGTCACACCTGTCAGTGTCACACACCTGTCACACACCTGTCACACACCTGTCACACACCTGTATCACACCTGTCACACCTTACCCGGTCCAGCCGGCTCTCGTCCATGGATTTGGAGTACTCTTTCAGTTTGTGACCCTCACACCTGTCACACACCTGTCACACACCTGTCAGTGTCACACCTGTCACACACCTGTCACACACACCTGTCACACACCTGTCACACACCTGTCACACACCTGTCACACACCTGTCACACACCTGTATCACACCTGTCACACACCTGTCACACACACCTGTCACACACCTGTCACACACCTGTCACACACACCTGTCACACACCTGTCACACACCTGTCACACCTGTCACACACCTGTCACACACCTGTCAGTGTCACACCTGTCACACACCTGTCACACACCTGTCAGTGTCACACCTGTCACACACACCTGTCACACACCTGTCAGTGTCACACACACCTGTCACACACCTGTCACACACCTGTCAGTGTCACACACCTGTCACACACCTGTCACACACCTGTCAGTGTCACACACACCTGTCACACACCTGTCACACACCTGTCAGTGTCACACACCTGTCACACACCTGTCACACACCTGTCACACACCTGTCACACACCTGTATCACACCTGTCACACACCTGTCACACCTGTCACACCTGTCACACACCTGTATCACACCTGTATCACACCTGTCACACACCTGTCACACACCTGTCACACCTGTCACACACCTGTCACACACCTGTCACACCTGTCACACACCTGTCACACACCTGTCACACACCTGTCAGTGTCACACACCTGTCACACACCTGTCACACACCTGTCACACCTGTCACACACCTGTGTCACACCTGTCACACACCTGTCACACACCTGTCACACACCTGTCACACACCTGTCACACCTGTCACACACCTGTCACACACCTGTCACACACCTGTCACACACCTGTCACACACCTGTCACACACCTGTCAGTGTCACACCTGTCACACCTGTCGGTGTCACACCTGTCACACACCTGTCACACACCTGTCACTGTCACACCTGTCACACACCTGTCGGTGTCACACCTTACCCGGTCCAGCCGGCTCTCGTCCATGGATTTGGAGTACTCTTTCAGTTTGTGACCCTCACACCTGTCACACACCTGTCACACACCTGTCACACACCTGTCACACACCTGTCACACACCTGTCACACACCTGTCACACACCTGTCAGTGTCACACACCTGTCACACACCTGTCACACACCTGTCACACACCTGTCAGTGTCACACACCTGTCACACACCTGTCACACACCTGTCACACACACCTGTGTCACACACCTGTCACACACCTGTCACACACCTGTCACACACCTGTCACACACCTGTCACACCTGTCAGTGTCACACACCTGTCACACACCTGTCACACACCTGTCACACACCTGTATCACACCTGTCACACACCTGTCACACACCTGTGTCACACACCTGTCACACACCTGTCACACACCTGTCACACACCTGTCACACACCTGTCAGTGTCACACACCTGTCACACACCTGTATCACACCTGTGTCACACCTGTCGGTGTCACACCTGTCACACCTGTCGGTGTCACACCTTACCCGGTCCAGCCGGCTCTCGTCCATGGATTTGGAGTACTCTTTCAGTTTGTGACCCTCACACCTGTCACACACCTGTCACACACCTGTCACACACCTGTCACACACCTGTCAGTGTCACACACCTGTCACACCTGTCGGTGTCACACACACCTGTCACACACCTGTCACACACCTGTCACACACCTGTCACACACCTGTCAGTGTCACACCTGTATCACACCTGTCACACACCTGTCACACACCTGTCACACACCTGTCACACACACCTGTCACACACCTGTCAGTGTCACACCTGTCACACACCTGTCACACACCTGTCACACACCTGTCACACACCTGTCACACACACCTGTCACACACCTGTCACACACCTGTCACACACCTGTCACACACCTGTCACACACCTGTCACACCTGTCACACACCTGTATCACACCTGTCACACACCTGTCACACACCTGTCACACACCTGTGTCACACCTGTCACACACACCTGTCACACACCTGTCACACACCTGTCACACACCTGTCAGTGTCACACCTGTCACACACCTGTCACACACCTGTGTCACACCTGTCACACACCTGTCACACACCTGTCAGTGTCACACCTGTCACACACCTGTCACACACCTGTGTCACACCTGTCACACCTTACCCGGTCCAGCCGGCTCTCGTCCATGGATTTGGAGTACTCTTTCAGTTTGTGACCCTCACACCTGTCACACACCTGTCACACACCTGTCACACACACCTGTCAGTGTCACACACCTGTCACACACCTGTCACACACCTGTCACACACCTGTATCACACCTGTCACACCTGTCGGTGTCACACCTTACCCGGTCCAGCCGGCTCTCGTCCATGGATTTGGAGTACTCTTTCAGTTTGTGACCCTCACACCTGTCACACACCTGTCACACACCTGTCACACCTGTCACACACCTGTCACACCTGTCACACACCTGTCACACACCTGTCACACACCTGTCACACACCTGTCACACCTGTCACACACCTGTATCACACCTGTCACACCTTACCCGGTCCAGCCGGCTCTCGTCCATGGATTTGGAGTACTCTTTCAGTTTGTGACCCTCACACCTGTCACACACCTGTCAGTGTCACACACCTCTCACACACCTGTCACACACCTGTCACACACCTGTGTCACACCTGTCACACCTTACCCGGTCCAGCCGGCTCTCGTCCATGGATTTGGAGTACTCTTTCAGTTTGTGACCCTCACACCTGTCACACACCTGTCACACACCTGTCAGTGTCACACCTGTCACACACCTGTCACACACCTGTCAGTGTCACACCTGTCACACACCTGTATCACACACCTGTCACACACCTGTCACACACCTGTCACACACCTGTATCACACCTGTCACACACCTGTCACACACCTGTCAGTGTCACACCTGTATCACACCTGTCACACCTTACCCGGTCCAGCCGGCTCTCGTCCATGGATTTGGAGTACTCTTTCAGTTTGTGACCCTCACACCTGTCACACACCTGTGTCACACACCTGTCACACACCTGTCACACACCTGTCACACACCTGTCACACACCTGTCAGTGTCACACACACCTGTCACACACACCTGTGTCACACCTGTCACACCTTACCCGGTCCAGCCGGCTCTCGTCCATGGATTTGGAGTACTCTTTCAGTTTGTACTCCTCGCGCTCGATGTGCGAGCTCTCGATGTCGGCCGACAGGTGCGGCATGTTGGACACCCAGGCCACCGTGCGCTCCGACGCCGGCAGCACCGGGTTCAGCGTGGACGGCGTCTGCGACGCCTGCGGGGACACCGGGGGGACAGGGGGACACCGGGGGGACAGGGGGACACCAGGGGGACATGGGGACACCGGGGGGACAGGGGGACACCGGGGGGGACAGGGGGACACCGGGGGGGACATGGGGACACCAGGGGGACACCGGGGACACCGGGGGGACACCAGGGGGACATGGGGACACCGGAGGGACATGGGGACAGAGGGGGGACATGGTGACACCAGGGGACATGGGGACACCAGGGGGACACCAGGGGGACATGGGGATATGGGGACACCGGGGACACCGGGGGGACAGGGGGATATGGGGGATATGGGGACATGGGGACACCGGGGGGGACATGGGGACATGGGGGACATGGGGGACAAAGGGGACACCAGGGACAGAGAGGACATGGGGGGGACATGGGGGGACATGGGGACACCAGGGGGACACCAGGGGGGGACATGGGGACAGAGGGGACACCAGGGGGACATGGGGACACCGGGGGGACATGGGGACATGGGGATATGGGGACACCAGGGGGACATGGGGACACCGGGGGGGACATGGGGATATGGGGACATGGGGACATGGGGGACACCAGGGGACATGGGGGACACCAGGGGACATGGGGACACCGGGGGGGACATGGGGGACACCAGGGGACATGGGGACACCAGGGGGGGACATGGGGATATGGGGGACATGGGGATATGGGGACATGGGGACACCGGGGGGGACATGGGGATATGGGGGACATGAGGACAGAGGGGACACCAGGGGACATGGGGGACAAATGGGACACCAGGGGGGATATGGGGACATGGGGATATGGGGGACATGGGGGACATGGGGACAAAGGGGACACCAGGGACAGAGAGGACATGGGGGGACAGGGGGACACCAGGGGGACATGGGGACATGGGGGGACACCAGGGACACCAGGCCACATGGGGACACCGGGGGGACATGGGGGACATGGGGGACAAAGGGGACACCAGGGGGACATGGGGACACCAGGGGGACATGGGGACACCGGGGGGATATGGGGGACATGGGGACACCAGGGGGACACCAGGGAGGGACAGAGGGGACAGGGGGACACCGGGGGGACATGGGGACACCGGGGGGGACATGGGGACATGGGGGACATGAAGACAGAGGGGACACCAGGGACACCGGGGGGACACAGAGGGGACATGGTGGGGACGCAGGGACACCAGGGACATGGGGGTGGGGACATAGGGACAGAGGGGACACCAGGGACAGAGGAGACATGGGGGGACATGGTGGGACATGGGGACAGAGAGGACATGAGGGACATGGGGGGGATATGGGAGGACATGGGGACACGGGGGAGGGACAGGGGACATGGGGCAGAGGGGACACAGGGACACCGGGGACATGGGGGACAGAGGGGACATGGGGGGACACCGGGGACATCGGGGTGGGGACAGAGGGGAGACATGGGGGGGGGGGGGACATGAGGGGACACAAGATGAGTTTGGTTCCTTCACCACCCTGTCCCCGGCGTGTCCCCGTGTCCCCCCCCCATGTCCCCCCATGTCCCCCCCTGCCCCCCGTGTCCCCATGTCCCCCCCCATGTCCCCCCTGCCCCCCGTGTCCCCATGTCCCCCCCATCCCCCAATGTCCCCATCTCCATCCCGTGTCCCCACATCCCCCGATGTCCCCACACCCCCCGATGTCCCCCAGTGCTGTCCCCCTACCCCCGATGATGTCCCCGCTGTCCCCACATCCCCGATGTCCCCCCCAATCCCTGATGTCACCCCCCCCGATGATGTCCCCACACCCCCCGATGTCCCCAATGTCCCCCTGCCCTTACATCCCCCCCATCCCCCGATGTCCCCCAATGTCCCCAATGTCTCCATCCCCCGATGTCCCCACACCCCCGATGATGTCCCCGCTGTCCCCACACCCCTGATGTCCCCGATGATGTCCCCCCCACACCCCCGATGTCCCCACACCCCCCGATGTCCCCGCTGTCCCCCACCCCGATGATGTCCCCACACCCCCCGATGTCCCCCCACCCCGTTGATGTCCCCGTTGTCCTCCCCACCCCCGATGATGTCCCCGATGTCCCCCCACCCCCGATGTCCCCCAATGTCCCCAATGTCTCCATCCCCCGATGATGTCCCCACACCCCCCGATGTCCCCCCTGCCCTCAGTGTCCCCAAATCCCCCGATGTCCCCGATGTCCCCCCACCCCCGATGTCCCCGATGATGTCCCCCGCCACCCCCGATGATGTCCCCGCTGTCCCCAGTGTCCCCACACCCCTCGATGTCCTCCCTGCCCCCAGTGTCCCCACATCCACCGATGTCCCCGCTGTCCCCCCACCCCGATGAGGTCCCCCCACCCCCGATGTCCCCACTGTCCCCACATCCACCGATGTCCCCGCTGTCCCCCCACCCCGATGAGGTCCCCCCACCCCCTCGCTGTCCCCCCCCCCCCCCCACCTGTTTGGTGACGGGCGGTTTCATCCCGGCCACCGAGGCCTCCTTGGCCAGTGAGGGCTGGCGGGACCGGCCCGGTCCGTAGGCGGGTTCGGGGGAGGCCAGCAGGTTCCCGCTGGCCGGCCTCGCCTTCTGCGGCACCCCCAGCGCCGCGGGACCCCCGCCGCCCTTCCCCGCCCGCGACCCCCGCGGGGTGGGCGGCGGGGGGGCCCCGATGGTGATTTGGGGGGGGGCCAGCGTGTCCTGCAGCGAGAGCTGCCGGCGCCCGAAGTCTCCCCCCGGCCGCCCGAACTCGTCGCTGTAGCTGTGGCTGTGCGTGATGTGTTTTTGGGGAGGGGTGGCCAGCTCCTCGCTCTTGCTGTAGCCGTGCAGCGGCGGCGGGGGGACGCCCCCGAAGTGCCCCCCGTCTCCTCCGCCGCCCCCTTCGCCCCTCCCGCCGCCCCCTCCGCCCCCCTCGGGGCCTCGCAGGGGCCCGTCGGCGGCCAGGTGGAACAGAGGGTTCTGGAAGGAGAGCGGCACCCGCAGCTGCGCCGCGCCCGCCTCGGGCACCCCCAGGCGCGGCGGGGCCAGGCTGGAGGCGCTGCCCTGCGAGAGGCGGCCCGGCCGCAGCCCCCCCTGGCCCGCGCCCCCCGGGGCCGGGGCTCCGGCCAGCAGCTCGGCCGGCAGGCTGGGGATGCTGTCCACCCGGCCGTCCTGCAGGTCCAGCATGGACACGCTCTTGCCCACGCCCAGAGCGGCGCCGCGGCCGCCCTCGGGCTCGGTCAGGTCCGAGCTGCTGGTGCAGTAGGCGGGCGAGGAGCGGGCGAGCGGGGGGCGGCTGAGGAGCAGCACCTCCGGGGGGGGCTTCTCCTGCGGCGGGGAGGGCAGGCGGGGGGCGTCCATGGAGCTGCGGGACACGGGGGAGATGATGTGGGGGGGATGTGGGGGGTGGGATATGGGGGGTGGGTTATGGGGTGAGAGATGGGGGTGGGGATATGGGGTGGGGGATATGGGGGATGTGGGGATATGGGGTGTATGGGGTGTGTGGGATATGGGGTGTGTGGGTTATGGGGTGTGGGGATACGGGGTGTGTGGGATATGGGGTGTGTGGGATATGGGGTGTGGGTTATGGGGTGTGGGGATATGGGGGGGATGTGGGGTGTGGGGTGTGGGTTATGGGGTGTGGGTTATGGGGTGTGGGTTATGGGGTGTGTGGGATATGGGGTGTGTGGGTTATGGGGTGAGGGGGATATGGGGTGTGGAATATGGGGTGTGGGTTATGGGGTGTGGGTTATGGGGTGTGGGGATACGGGGTGTGGGGATATGGGGTGTGTGGGATATGGGGTGTGGAATATGGGGTGTGGGTTATGGGGTGTGGGTTATGGGGTGTGTGGGTTATGGTGTGTGGGATATGGGGTGTGGAATATGGGGTGTGGGTTATGGGGTGTGTGGGTTATGGGGTGTGTGGGTTATGGGGTGTGGGTTATGGGGTGTGGGTTATGGGGTGTGGGTTATGGGGTGTGTGGGATATGGGGTGTGTGGGATATGGGGTGTGTGGGATAGGGGATGTGGGTTATGGGGTGTGGGATATGGGGTGTGGGGGATATGGGGTGTGGGTTATGGGGTGTGGGATATGGGGTGTGGGATATGGGGTGTGGGTTATGGGGTGTGTGGGTTATGGGGTGTGTGGGATAGGGGATGTGGGTTATGGGGTGTGGGTTATGGGGTGTGGGTTATGGGGTGTGGGATATGGGGTGTGGGATATGGGGTGTGGGATATGGGGTGTGGGTTATGGGGTGTGGGTTATGGGGTGTGGGATATGGGGTGTGGGTTATGGGGTGTGTGGGATATGGGGTGTGTGGGATATGGGGTGTGTGGGATAGGGGATGTGGGATATGGGGTGTGGAATATGGGGTGTGGGTTATGGGGTGTGGGTTATGGGGTGTGGGGATACGGGGTGTGGGGATATGGGGTGTGTGGGATATGGGGTGTGGAATATGGGGTGTGGGTTATGGGGTGTGGGTTATGGGGTGTGTGGGATATGGGGTGTGGGATATGGGGTGTGGGTTATGGGGTGTGGGTTATGGGGTGTGGGATATGGGGTGTGGGATATGGGGTGTGGGATATGGGGTGTGGGTTATGGGGGGGATGTGGGGTGTGGGGTGTGGGGTGTGGGTTATGGGGTGTGGGTTATGGGGATATGGGGTGTGGGATATGGGGTGTGGGATATGGGGGATATGGGGTGGGATATGGGGGATATGGGGTGGGATGTGGGGATATGGGGTGGGATATGGGGGATGTGGGGTGGGGATATGGGGTGTGTGTTATGGGGTGTGGGATATGGGGTGTGGGGGATATGGGGTGTGGGGGATATGGGGTGTGGGTTATGGGGTGTGGGGGATGTGGGGTGGGATATGGGGGATGTGGGGTGGGATGTGGGGTGGGATATGGGGTGTGTGGGGTGGGATTTGGGGGATGTGGGGTGGGATATGGGGGATGTGGGGTGAGATATGGGGATATGGGGTGGGGATATGGGGTGTGGGATATGGGGGGTGTGGGGGATGTGGGGTGGGGATATGGGGATATGGGGTGGGATATGGGGGATGTGGGGTGGGATGTGGGGTGGGATGTGGGGTGGGATGTGGGGTGTGGGATATGGGAGATGTGGGGTGAGGAACACAGACGGGATGAGGGCGATTGGACACGGCCCCAAATCCAGCTCTGGAATCGTCGGCCCCGCGGCCACCGCTGCCCCGGCCCCATCCCGAATGTTCCCATCCCAAATATTCCCATCCCAAACATTCCCATCCCAAACATTCCCATCCCGAACGTTCCCATCCCAAACGTTCCCATCCCAAACGTTCCCATCCCGAACGTTCCCATCCCGAACGTTCCCATCCCAAACGTTCCCATCCCGAATGTTCCCATCCCAAACGTTCCCATCCCAAATATTCCCATCCCGAATGTTCCCATCCCAAACGTTCCCATCCCAAACATTCCCATCCCAAATATTCCCATCCCGAATGTTCCCGTCCCAAACATTCCCATCCCCATCCCAAACATTCCCATCCCAAATATTCCCGTCCCAAATATTCCCATCCCAAACATTCCCATCTCGAATATTCCCGTCCCAAATATTCCCGTCCCAAATATTCCCATCCCGAACATTCCCATCCCCATCCCAAATATTCCCATCCCAAATATTCCCATCCCAAATATTCCCATCCCAAATATTCCCATCCCAAATATTCCCGTCCCAAATATTCCCATCCCGAATATTCCCATCCCAAATATTCCCGTCCCAAATATTCCCATCCCGAACATTCCCATCCCCATCCCAAATATTCCCATCCCAAATATTCCCATCCCAAATATTCCCATCCCGAATATTCCCATCCTGAACGTTCCCATCCCGAACATCCTGATCCCAATCCCAGTTTCATCCCAACCCCAATCCCAATCCCAATCCCAATCCCGTCACGACCCTGCTCCAGATCTGGATCCAGATCCCAATTCCCACCCCAATCCCAACCCTAAATCCCAATCCCAAATCCCCACCCTAAATCCATATCCCAAACCCTAAATTCCAACCCCAGTTCCCAAATCCCAAATCCCAATTCCCAAATCCCAATCCCCAATTCCCCAATCAATTCCCAATTCCCAAATCCCAAATTCCTCAATTCCCAATCCCCAATTCCCAATCCCCAATTCCCAATTCCCAATCCCCAGTTCCCAATCCCCAATTCCCAATCCCCAATTCCCAAACCCCAAATCCCCAATCCCCAATTCCCAATTCCCAAATCCCAAATTCCAATCCCCAATCCCCAAATCCCAAATCCCAATTCCCAAATCCCAATCCCCAATTCCCCAATCAATTCCCAATTCCCAAATCCCAAATTCCTCAATTCCCAATCCCCAATTCCCAATCCCCAATTCCCAATTCCCAATCCCCAGTTCCCAATCCCCAATTCCCAATCCCCAATTCCCAAACCCCAAATCCCCAATCCCCAATTCCCAATTCCCAAATCCCAAATTCCAATCCCCAATCCCCAATTCCCAATCCCCAATCCCCAATCCCCAATTCCCAATCCCCAATCCGCAATTCCCAATTCCCAAATCCCAATCCCCAATTCCCAAATCCCCAATTCCCAATCCCCAATCCCCAATTCCCAATTCCCAATCCCCAATTCCCAAATTCCAATCTCCAATTCCCAATTCCCAATTCCCAAATTCCCAATTCCCAAATTCCCAATTCCCAATTCCCAAATTCCCAATTCCCAAATTCCCAATTCCCAATTCCCAAATTCCCAATCCCGAATTCCCAATTCCCAAATCCCCAATTCCCAAATTCCCAATTCCCCAATCCCGGTTCCCGGTTCCCGCCCCTCACCTGTTGAGCCCCCGCACCATGTAGGACTGGAGATCCACGGAGCTGCGGGGACAGGACAGGTGAGAGCCCAGGTGACACCTGGGGACACCTGGGGACACCTGGACAGGACAGGGGACACCCCCAGGGACACCTGGGGACACCTGGGGACACCTGGACAGGACAGGTGGGGACACCCCCAGGGACACCTGGGGACACCTGGGACAGGACAGGTGGGGACACCTGGGGACACCTGGGACAGGACAGGGGACACCCCCGGGGACACCTGGGGACACCTGGGACAGGACAGGTGGGGACACCTGGGGACACCTGGACAGGACAGGTGGGGACACCCCCAGGGACACCTGGGGACACCTGGGACAGGACAGGTGGGGACACCTGGGGACACCCCCAGGGACACCTGGGAACACCTGGGGACACCTGGGGACACCTGGACAGGACAGGTGGGGACACCTGGACAGGACAGGGGACACCCCAGGGACACCTGGACAGGACAGGTGGGGACACCTGGACAGGACAGGGGACACCCCAGGGACACCTGGACAGGACAGGGGACACCCCCGCGGACACCTGGGGACACCTGGGACAGGACAGGTGAGACCCCCAGGGACACCTGGGACAGGTGGGGACACCTGAGGACACCCCCAGGGACACCTGGGGACACCTGGGGACACCTGGACAGGACAGGGGACACCCCAGGGACACCTGGGACAGGACAGGTGACACCCCCAGGGACACTTGGACAGGTGGGGACACCTGGGGATACCTGGGGACACCCCCAGGGACACCTGGGGACACCTGGGGACACCCCCAGGGACACCTGGGACAGGTGGGGACACCTGGGGACACCCCCAGGGACACCTGGGACAGGACAGGGGACACCCCCGGGGACACCTGGGACAGGTGGGGACACCTGGGGACACCCCCAGGGACACCTGGGACAGGTGGGGACACCCCCAGGGACACCTGGGGACACCTGGGGCAGGACAGGTGAGACCCCCAGGGACACCTGGGGACACCTGGGGACACCTGGGACAGGACAGGGGACACCCCAGGGACACCTGGGACAGGTGATGACACCTGGGGACACCCCAGGGACACCTGGACAGGACAGGGGACACCTGGGGACACCTGGGACAGGACAGGGAACACCCCAGGGACACCTGGGACAGGTGGGGACACCTGGGGGACACCTGGGGACAACTGGGGACACCCCCAGGGACACCTAGGACAGGACAGGTGAGACCCCCAGGGACACCTGGGGACACTTGGGACAGGTCAGGGGACAGCCGGGGGACACCTGGACAGGTGGGGACACCTGGGGACACCCCCAGGGACACCTGGGGACACGTGGGGACACCTGGGACAGGACAGGTGAGACCCCCAGGGACACCTGGGGACACCTGGGACAGGTGGAGACACCCCCAGGACACCTGGGACAGGTGGGGACACCTGGGGACACCCCCAGGGACACCTGGGACAGGTGGGGACACCCCCAGGGACACCTGGGGACACCTGGGACAGGTGGAGACACCCCCGGGACACCTGGGACAGGTGGGGACACCTGGGGGGTCACAGGTGGGACAGGAAGGTCCCCCAGGTCCTGGGGGGGGGTGACCGTGGGGACATGGGGGGGGCACAGGTGAGACCGAGGGTCACCAGGTGAGACAGGTGAGGTTTGGGGGTCACCTGGGACACACAAGCGAACAGGTGACAGGTGACACATGACAGGTGACAGGTAACAGGTGACAGTGACAGGTGACAGGTAACAGGTGACAGGTGATGGTGACAGTTAACAGGTAACAGGTGACAGGTAACAGGTAACAGGTGACAGGTGGATGGGGCCAGGTGACACAGGAACACCTGGGCCACTCAAGCAGCCACAGTGACAGGTGACAGGTGACAGGTGACAGATGACAGGTGATGGTGACAGGTGACAGGTGACAGGTAACAGGTGACAGTGACAGGTGACAGGTAACAGGTGACAGTGACAGGTGACAGGTAACAGGTAACAGGTAACAGTGACAGGTAACAGGTGACAGGTGACAGTGACAGGTAACAGGTGACAGTGACAGTGACAGGTGACAGTGACAGGTAACAGGTGACAGGTGACAGGTGGGTGGGGCCAGGTGACACAGGAACACCTGAGCCATTCAAGCAGCCACAGTGACAGGTGACAGGTGACAGATGACAGGTGACAGGTGACAGGTGCCAATACCGGGTACCTGATGACAGGTGACAGGCAGCAGGTACCAGGTGACAGATAACAGATAATAGGTGACAAGTGAGAGGCAACAGGTGACAGGTAACAGATAACAGGTGACAGGTGACACATGCCAGGTGACAGGTGACAGATACCAGGTGACACATGCCGGATGACAGGTACCAGGTGACACATGACAGGTACCAGGTGACACATGCCGGATGACAGGTACCAGGTGACACATGCCAGGTACCAGGTGACATATGACAGGTACCAGGTGCCAGATGACAGGTACCAGGTGACACATGCCAGGTGCCAGGTGACACATGCCAGGTGCCAGGTGACAGATAACAGGTACCAGGTGACAGATGACAGGTACCAAGTGACACATGACAGGCATCAGGTGACACATGCCGGGCGCCAGGTGACAGGTACCAGGTGACAGATACCAGGTACCGGGTGACAGATGCCAGGTGCCAGGTGACACACGCCAGGCGCCAGGCAGCAGGTGACAGATGCCAGGTGACAGATACCAGGTGACACATGCCAGGTGACAGATGACAGATCAGAGGTGACACATGCCAGGTGCCAGGTGCCAGGTGCCAGGCAGCAGGTGACAGATGCCAGGTGACAGATGCCAGGTGACAGATGCCAGGTACAATGTGACAGATGCCAGGTGACAGATGCCAGGTGACAGATGCCAGGCGCCAGGTGACAGATGCCAGGTGACAGATATCAGGTACCATGTGACACATGCCAGGCGCCAGGTGCCAGGTATCAGGTACCAGGTGACAGATGACAGGTACCAGGTGACACATGCCAGGTGACAGGTCACAGATCAGAGGTGACACACGCCAGGTGACAGATCAGAGGTGACACATGCCAGGTGACATGTGACAGATCAGAGGTGACACACGCCAGGTGACAGATCAGAGGTGACACACGCCAGGTGCCAGATGACAGGTACCAGGTGACAGATGACAGGTAACATGTGACACATGCCAGGTGACCGGTGACAGATCAGAGGTGACACATGCCAGGTGACAGATCAGAGGTGACACACGCCAGGTGCCAGATGACAGGTACCAGGTGACACACGCCAGGTGACAGATCAGAGGTGACACATGCCAGGTGACAGGTGACAGATCAGAGGTGACACACGCCAGGTGACAGATCAGAGGTGACACACGCCAGGTGACAGGTGACAGATGACAGGTACCATGTGACACATGCCAGGTGCCAGATGACAGGTACCAGGTGACAGGTGACAGATCAGAGGTGACACACGCCAGGTACCATGTGACACATGCCAGGTGACAGGTGACAGATGACAGGTACCAGGTGACAGATGACAGGTACCATGTGACACACGCCAGGTGCCAGGTGACAGATCAGAGGTGACACATGCCAGGTGCCAGGTGCCAGCTGACAGATATCAGGTACCAGGTGACAGATGACAGGTACCAGGTGACACATGCCAGGTGACAGATCAGAGGTGACACACGCCAGGTGACAGATCAGAGGTGACACACGCCAGGTGCCAGGTGACAGATCAGAGGTGACACACGCCAGGTGACAGATCAGAGGTGACACACGCCAGGTGACATGTGACAGATCAGAGGTGACACACGCCAGGTGACAGATCAGAGGTGACACATGCCAGGTGCCAGGTGACAGATCAGAGGTGACACATGCCAGGTGCCAGGTGACAGATCAGAGGTGACACACGCCAGGTGACAGATCAGAGGTGACACATGCCAGGTGCCAGGTGACAGATCAGAGGTGACACACGCCAGGTGACAGATCAGAGGTGACACATGCCAGGTGACAGGTGACAGATCAGAGGTGACACACGCCAGGTGACAGATCAGAGGTGACACATGCCAGGTGACAGGTGACACATGCCAGGTGACAGATGACAGATCAGAGGTGACACACGCCAGGTGACAGATGACAGGTACCAGGTGACACACGCCAGGTGACAGATCAGAGGTGACACACGCCAGCTGCCAGCTGCCAGGAGCTGCCAGGTACCCATTTGCGGCTGCGGGGCGGCAGGTGCGCTCACCTGTTGAGGTCGCGCACGAGGTAGGGCTGCAGGTCGGCCGAGGGCCCGCGCAGCACCAGCCCCTTGGGGGGCAGCCGCTCGCCCTGGCTCGGCTGCCGCTGCAGGTGAGGGTTCCGCAGCGCCACGCTGATGTCGGTCAGCAGCCGCGGCAGCGGGCCCAGCTTCAGCAGCGCCTCCTGCGGGACAGGTGAGCACACCTGAGTACACCTGGGGACACCTGGGGACACCTGGGGACAGCTGGGTACACCTGGGGACACCTGGGGACACCTGAGACCTCATCTGGGGGAACCCCATTGAGCTGTGACAGTGACTGTGACAGGGCCCAGCTTCAGCAGCGCCTCCTGCGGGACAGGTGAGCACACCTGAGTACACCTGGGGACACCTGGGGACACCTGGGGACACCTGGGGACACCTGGGTACACCTGGGGACAGCTGCGTACACCTGGGCACACCTGGGGACACCTGGGGACACCTGAGACCTCATCTGGGGGAACCCCATTGAGCTGTGACAGGGCCCAGCTTCAGCAGCGCCTCCTGCGGGACAGGTGAGCACACCTGAGTACACCTGGGGACACCTGGGGACACCTGGGGACACCTGGGGACACCTGAGACCTCATCTGGGGGAACCCCATTGAGCTGTGACAGGGCCCAGCTTCAGCAGCGCCTCCTGCGGGACAGGTGAGCACACCTGAGTGCACCTGAGTGTACCTGAGCACACCTGGGGACACCTGGGAACAGCTGGGTACACCTGGGGACACCTGAGCACACCTGGGGACACCTGGGGACACCTGGGGACACCTGGGGACACCTGGGGACAGCTGGGAGTGCACCTGGGTACAGCTGGGCACACCTGGGATACACCTGGAAACACCTGAGCACACCTGGGTACAGCTGGGTACACCTGAGCACAGGTGAGGCCATGGCCCCCCAGGTGAGGCTGTCACCCCCAGGTGAGGCTGTCACCGCCCAGGTGAGGCTGTCACCGCTCAGGTGAGGCTGTCACCCCCCAGGTGAGGCTGTCACCGCCCAGGTGAGGCTGTCACCCCCAGGTGAGGCTGTCACCGCCCAGGTGAGGCTGTCACCCCCCAGGTGAGGCTGTCACTGCCCAGGTGAGGCTGTCACCCCTCAGGTGAGGCTGTCACCCCCAGGTGAGGCTGTCACCCCTCAGGTGAGGCTGTCACCCCCAGGTGAGGCTGTCACCCCTCAGGTGAGGCTGTCACCGCACAGGTGAGGCTGTCACTGCCCAGGTGAGGCTGTCACCCCTCAGGTGAGGCTGTCACTGCCCAGGTGAGGCTGTCACCGCCCAGGTGAGGCTGTCACCCCCCAGGTGAGGCTGTCACTGCCCAGGTGAGGCTGTCACCCCCCAGGTGAGGCTGTCACTGCCCAGGTGAGGCTGTCACCGCACAGGTGAGGCTGTCACCACCCAGGTGAGGTTCTCCAGGTGAGGTTCCTCAGGTGAGGTTCCCCAGGTGTGTCCAGGTGCGTTACCTTGCTGAGCTGGCTCATGACCTCCCAGAGCAGCGCGTGCAGCGTGGACAGCCCCAGCACCACCCCCAGGTGAGGCTGTCACTGCACAGGTGAGGCTGTCACCGCACAGGTGAGGCTGTCACTGCACAGGTGAGGCTGTCACCGCACAGGTGAGGTTCTCCAGGTGAGGTTCCTCAGGTGAGGTTCCCCAGGTGCGTTACCTTGCTGAGCTGGCTCATGACCTCCCAGAGCAGCGCGTGCAGCGTGGACAGCTCGCGGCCCAGGTCGATGTAGCCCTCGAAGCTGGTGCTGTTGGTCAGCGTGTCCAGGTTGGAGATCTCGTACAGGAACTGCTGCATGCTGGCCCACTCCAGCTCCAGGAACTCGTTCATGAAGGCCATGTACTCCTCCTTGCTGCCGAACCTGCACAGGTGCGCACAGGTGAGCGCGGGGACATCACCCGGACAGGTGAGGGTGGGGTGGGCAGGTGAGGAGAACATCCCTGACAGGTGAGGGTAGGGATGGAAGGTGAGGAGAACATCCCTGACAGGTGAGGATGGGGCCAGGAGATGAGGAGAACATCCCGGACAGGTGAGGGTGGGGTCAGAAGGTGAGGAGAACATCCCTGACATGTGAGGGTAGGGATGGAAGGTGAGGAGAACATCCCGGACAGGTGAGGGTGGGGTCAGGAGGTGAGGAGAACATCCTGGACAGGTGAGGGTGGGGTCAGAAGGAGAGAGAACATTCCTGTCAGGTGAGGGTGGTGACAGCCAGGTTGGTGGGAACATCATCCAGCAGGTAACAGCAGGGAATGAGGAGGACAGGTGTCCAGGATCCATCATCAATTGTTGTCATCATCATCATCCACTGTCACTTGTCTTCATCCATCATCCATCCATCATCCATCATCCATCATCCATCCATCATCCATCCATCATCCATCATCCATCATCCATCCATCAATCCATCCATCATCCATCATCCATCATCCATCCATCATCCATCATCCATCATCCATCCATCATCCATCCATCATCCATCCATCCATCATCCATCCATCATCCATCATCCATCCATCATCCATCATCCATCCATCCATCATCCATCATCCACCATCCACCATCATCCACCATCACCATCCATCACCATCATCCACACCATCACCCATCCATCATCCACCATCACCATCATCCATCACCCACACCACCACCACCACCACCACCCCACCATCACCATCCATCCATCCATCCCATCCATCCATCATCCATCCATCCATCACCATCATCCATCACCATCAGCCACATCCACCATCCATCACCACCATCCATCACCACACCAGCCATCCACCATCCATCATCCATCATCCACCATCATCCACACCATCATCACATGCATGCCATCCACACCATCATCCATCATCCACATCCACCATCCATCACCATCATCCATCACCATCCACATCCATCCATCATCCACACCATCCATCACCATCCCACCACATCCACACCATCATCCACCATCACCATCACCACACCATCACCATCATCACCCACATCCATCCATCATCCATCATCCATCACCATCATCCATCCATCACCACCACATCCATCCACCATCATCCATCCATCCATCATCCACCCCATCACCATCACCACATCATCCACCATCATCCATCCATCATCCATCATCCATCATCCATCATCCATCATCCATCCATCATCCATCCATCATCCATCCATCCATCCATCCATCATCCATCATCCATCCATCCATCATCCATCATCCATCCATCATCCATCATCCATCCATCCATCATCCATCCATCATCCATCATCCATCATCCCTCCATCATCCATCATCCATCCATCCATCCATCCATCCATCATCCATCCATCCCTCATCCATCATCCATCATCCATCATCCATCATCCATCATCCATCCATCCATCCATCCATCATCCATCATCCATCCATCATCCATCCATCATCCATCATCCATCCATCATCCATCATCCATCATCATCCATCATCCATCATCCATCATCCATCCATCCATCATCCATCATCCATCATCCATCATCCATCCATCATCCATCATCCATCATCCATCCATCATCCATCCATCATCCATCCATCCATCCATCATCCATCCATCCATCCATCATCCATCCATCATCCATCCATCCATCATCCATCATCCATCCATCCATCATCCATCATCCATCATCCATCCATCCATCATCCATCATCCATCCATCATCCATCCATCCATCATCCATCATCCATCCATCATCCATCATCCATCCATCCATCATCCATCATCCATCCATCCATCCATCCATCATCCATCATCCATCATCCATCCATCATCCATCATCCATCCATCATCCATCATCCATCCATCATCCATCCATCATCCATCCATCCATCATCCATCCATCATCCATCCATCATCCATCCATCCATCCATCATCCATCCATCCATCATCCATCATCCATCCATCATCCATCCATCATCCATCATCCATCCATCATCCATCCATCATCCATCCATCATCCATCATCCATCATCCATCATCCATCCATCATCCATCATCCATCCATCCATCCATCATCCATCCATCATCCATCCATCCATCCATCATCCATCATCCATCATCCATCATCCATCCATCCATCCATCCATCCATCATCCATCCATCATCCATCATCCATCATCCATCATCCATCCATCCATCCATCCATCCATCATCCATCCATCCATCATCCATCATCCATCATCCATCCATCATCCATCCATCATCCATCATCCATCATCCATCATCCATCCATCATCCATCATCCATCATCCATCCATCATCCATCATCCATCATCCATCATCCATCCATCCATCATCCATCATCCATCCATCATCCATCCATCATCCATCATCCATCCATCATCCATCCATCATCCATCCATCATCCATCATCCATCATCCATCCATCCATCATCCATCCATCATCCATCCATCATCCATCCATCATCCATCCATCATCCATCATCCATCCATCATCCATCATCCATCATCCATCATCCATCCATCATCCATCCATCATCCATCCATCCATCCATCATCCATCATCCATCATCCATCATCCATCCATCCATCCATCCATCCATCATCCATCCATCCATCATCCATCCATCCATCATCCATCATCCATCATCCATCCATCATCCATCCATCCATCATCCATCCATCATCCATCATCCATCATCCATCATCCATCCATCATCCATCATCCATCATCCATCATCCATCCATCATCCATCATCCATCCATCATCCATCATCCATCCATCATCCATCCATCATCCATCCATCATCCATCATCCATCCATCATCCATCATCCATCATCCATCCATCATCCATCCATCATCCATCATCCATCCATCATCCATCATCCATCATCCATCATCCATCATCCATCCATCATCCATCATCCATCCATCCATCATCCATCCATCCATCATCCATCATCCATCCATCCATCATCCATCCATCATCCATCCATCCATCCATCATCCATCATCCATCCATCATCCATCCATCCATCCATCATCCATCCATCATCCATCATCCATCATCCATCCATCATCCATCATCCATCCATCATCCATCATCCATCATCCATCATCCATCATCCATCCATCATCCATCATCCATCCATCATCCATCATCCATCCATCATCCATCATCCATCATCCATCCATCATCCATCATCCATCATCCATCATCCATCATCCATCCATCCATCATCCATCCATCATCCATCATCCATCCATCATCCATCATCCATCCATCATCCATCATCCATCATCCATCCATCATCCATCCATCATCCATCCATCCATCCATCCATCATCCATCCATCCATCCATCATCCATCCATCATCCATCCATCCATCCACCCATCATCCATCCATCATCCATCATCCATCCATCATCCATCATCCATCCATCATCCATCCATCATCCATCATCCATCATCCATCATCCATCCATCATCCATCCATCATCCATCCATCATCCATCATCCATCCATCATCCATCCATCCATCCACCCATCATCCATCCATCATCCATCATCCATCCATCATCCATCATCCATCCATCATCCATCCATCATCCATCATCCATCCATCCATCATCCATCCATCCATCCATCCATCCATCCATCCATCCATCCATCATCCATCCATCCATCCATCATCCATCATCCATCATCCATCCATCATCCATCCATCCATCATCCATCCATCATCCATCCATCATCCATCCATCATCCATCATCCATCCATCATCCATCCATCCATCATCCATCCATCCATCATCCATCCATCATCCATCCATCATCCATCATCCATCATCCATCATCCATCATCCATCCATCCATTGTCCATCATCTCCACCCATCTCCACCCCTCCCCACCTCTCCGTGCCCCCGTCCCCGCTCCCCTCCCGCCGTCTCCGCCCTCACTTGGTGAAGTTGGCCAGGTTCTGGATGACCTTGGCGATGAGGGTCAGCGTCCTGGCCGTCTGCTCGTCGGGGTACTCCTGCATCAGCCCGAAGAGGCTGGGGGACATCACGGCGGGGCACAGGAAGCGCAGGAAGAGCGAGGCGCTGATCAGGCGGTCGGCGATGTCCTCGCGCCCGCGCTCGGCGCAGCGCAGCCGCCACGAGGCGAACACCTCCTTCAGCTCCCGCGGGAACACGCTGCCGGCGGCGCGCGGCGTCAAGGCGCGCCGGCGCCGCCGGGGACCTTCCCCCGCCGCCGTCCCCCGCCGCCCGCGCCCCCCGCCGCGCTCACCAGTGGGAGTTGACCACCTTGCAGAGCGCCAGCTCGCAGCACATGCGCAGGTTGGCCTGGTGGTCGGCCAGCGTGGAGGCCGAGCACTTCATGGGGTCCACCTCGCAGTTCTCCTCCGACTCGTAGAGCGCGCGGATGAACTCGCCTGCGGCGCGGGCGGGGACGCCCACCGGGACGGCGAGGGGGAGAAGGGACACAATCGTGTCCTGGGTGTGAGAAGGGACCACCCGAAGAGCGCGTGGTGGTGGTGGTGGAACGTGATCATGGGTGGGGAACGAAGATCTCGTGGTGGTGGTGATGGAACGTGATCATGGGTGGGGAGCGAAGATCTCGTGGTGGTGGTGATGGAACGTGACCATGGGTGGGGAACGAAGATCTCGTGATGGTGGTGGTGGAACATGACCATTGGTGGGGAATGAAGATCTCGTGGTGGTGGTGATGGAAACTGGAACCACCCAAGGATCTCGTGATGGTGGTGGTGGAACGTGACCATGGGTGGGGAGCAAAGATCTCGTGGTGGTGGTGGTGGAACGTGACCATGGGTGGGGAACGAAGATCTCGTGATGGTGGTGAAGGAATGTGACCATGGGTGGGGAACGAAGATCTCGTGGTGGTGGTGATGGAAACTGGAACCACCCAAGGATCTCATGATGGTGGTGAAGGAACGTGACCATGGGTGGGGAACGAAGATCTCGTGATGGTGGTGATGGAACATGACCATGGGTGGGGAGCAAAGATCTCGTGATGGTGGTGATGGAACGTGATCATGGGTGAGGAATGAAGATCTCGTGGTGGTGGCGGTGGAACGTGACCATGGGTGGGGAATGAAGATCTCGTGGTGGTGGTGATGGAAACTGGAACCACCCAAGGATCTCATGGTGGTGGTGATGGAACGTGACCATGGGTGGGGAATGAAGGTCTCGTGATGGTGGTGATGGAACGTGACCATGGTGGGGAACACCCAAAGAGCGCGTGATGGTGGTGATGGAACCTGGAACCACCCAAGGATCTCGTGATGGTGGTGACGGAACGTGACCATGGGTGGGGAACGAAGATCTCGTGATGGTGGTGATGGAACGTGACCATTGGTGGGGAATGAAGATCTCGTGGTGGTGGTGATGGAAACTGGAACCACCCAAGGATCTCGTGATGGTGGTGGTGGAACGTGACCATGGGTCGGGAACAAAGATCTCGTGGTGGTGGTGGTGGAACGTGACCATGGGTGGGGAACGAAGATCTCGTGGTGGTGGTGATGGAAACTGGAACCACCCAAGGATCTCGTGATGGTGGTGAAGGAACGTGACCATGGGTGGGGAACGAAGATCTCATGGTGGTGGTGATGGAACGGGACCATGGGTGGGGAGCAAAGATCTCATGATGGTGGTGAAGGAACGTGACCATGGGTGGGGAATGAAGATCTCGTGATGGTGGTGATGGAACGTGACCATAGGTGGGGAACAAAGATCTCGTGATGGTGGTGATGGAACGTGACCATGGGCGGGAGCACCCAAAGAGCATATGGTGGTGGTGATGGAACCTGGAACCACCCAAGGATCTCGTGATGGTGGTGATGGAACGTGATCATGGGTGGAGAATGAAGATCTCGTGATGGTGGTGATGGAACGTGATCATGGGTGGGGAATGAAGATCTTGAGGTGGTGGTGATGGAACGTGACCATGGGAGGGACCATCCAAAGAGCACGTGGTGGTGGTGATGGAACGTGATCATGGGTGGGGAATGAAGATCTCGTGATGGTGGTGATGGAACGTGACCATGGTGGGGAACACCCAAAGAGCGCGTGATGGTGGTGATGGAACCTGGAACCACCCAAGGATCTTGTGATGGTGGTGATGGAACGTGACCATGGGTGGGGAATGAAGATCTCATGATGGTGGTGATGGAACCTGGAACCACCCAAAGATATTGTGATGTTGATGGAACCTGGAACCACCCAATGGTCTCATGGTGGTGGTGATGGAACATGACCATGGGTGGGGAACAAAGGTCTTGTAATGGTGATGGAACCTGGAACCACCCAAAGACCTCATGATGGTGGTGATGGAACATGACCATGGCGGGGGAGCACCCAAAGAGCGCGTGGTGGTGGTGACGGAACCTGGAACCACCCAAAGGTCTCATGGTGGTGGTGATGGAACATGACCGTGAGTGGGGACCATCCAATGACCTCATGGCCATGAGTGGGGATCACTCAAAGATCTCGTGGTGGTGGAACCTGGAACCACCCAAAGGTCCTGTGATGGTGGTGATGGAGCATGACCATGTGTAGGGAGCACCCAAAGGTGTCATGATGGTGGTGATGGAACGTGACCATGGGTGGGGAAGAAAGATCTCATGATGGTGATGATGGAATCTTGAACCACCGAAGAATCTCGTGATGGTGGTGGTGGAACGTGACCATGTGTAGGGAGCACCCAAAGGTCTCGTGGTGGTGGTGATGGAACCTTGAACCACCCAAAGATCTTGTGAATATGGTGATGGAGCTTCACCATGAGTAAGGACCATCCAGTGACCTCGTGGCCATGAGTGGGGATCACTCAAAGATCTCATGATGATGGTGATGGAACATGACCTTGAGTGGGGACCGAAGACCTCGTAATGGTGGTGATGGAACCGGGAACCACTCAAAGATCTCACGATGGTGGTGATGGAACCTGGAATCACCCAAAGGTCTCATGATGGTGGTGATGGAGCATGACCATGGGTGGGGACCATTCAATGACCTCATGGTCATGAGTGGGGATCGCTCAAAGATCTCATGATGGTGGTGGTGGAACCTGGAACCACCCAAAGGTCTCATGATGGTGGTGATGGAACCTGGATCACCCAAGGATCTCACGATGGTGGTGATGGAACATGACCATGGGATGCTGGTGATGGAACATGACTGTGAGTAGGGACCATCCAATGACCTCATGATGGTGGTGCTGGAACCTGGAACCACCCAAAAAATCTCATGGCCATGAGAAGGAACCACCCAAGATCTCATGGTGGTGGTGATGGAACATGACTGTGAATAGGGACCACCCAAGGATCTCATGGTGGTGGTGATGGAACCTGGCCATGAGTGAGGATCACCCAAGATCTCATGATGGTGTTGATGCAACCTGGATCACCCAAGGATCTCATGATGGTGGTGATGGAACCTGGCCATGCGTGAAGACCACCCAAGATCTCATGATGGTGGTGATGGAACTTGGACGTGACTGGGCACCACCCAATGACCTCATGGCCATGAGTGGGGACCACCCAAGCATGCCATGACCACAGGAAGGGGCCACCCAACCTTGTCATGGCCACCTGTAGGACCACCCAATGACCTCATGATGGTGGTGATGGAACCCGGCTGTGAGCAGGGACCACCCAACCACCTCATGACCACAAGGGGCCACCCAACCACGGCACGGCAGCAAGCGGGACCAGCCAATGACAACATGAGGAGGAACCACCCAAACATCTGATGGCCACGAGTGGGACCACCCACCCGACCACACCCCTGCCAACGAGGCCACGCCCCCAGTGCCGGTGGAACTCACCAATGGCGTCCTTGAGGTATTTCTGGCCGATGAGCTTCAGGTACTCCTCGATGGCTTTGGTGGCCAAGGTGTTCTCCCGGAAGATCAGGTGCTCCCGGTCCATGAAACGATCCACCTCCGTCATGGCCATGTCCGACAGGAAGTCCTGCCCGCGACCGTCAGCGCGGCCCGGCGCCGGACATCCCTCTGTCCCATCTCCATCATCCATCCATCCATTGTCCATCCATCATCCATCCATCATCCATCATCCATCCATCATCCATCATCCATCCATCATCCATCATCCATCCATCCATCATCCATCCATCATCCATCATCCATCCATCCATTGTCCATCCATCATCCATCCATCATCCATCATCCATCCATCATCCATCATCCATCCATCATCCATCATCCATCCATCCATCCATCCATCATCCATCATCCATCATCCATCATCCATCCATCATCCATCATCCATCCATCATCCATCCATCATCCATCCATCCATTGTCCATCCATCATCCATCATCCATCATCCATCCATCATCCATCCATCCATCCATTGTCCATCATCCATCCATCCATCATCCATCCATCATCCATCATCCATCATCCATCCATCATCCATCCATCCATTGTCCATCCATCATCCATCCATCATCCATCCATCCATCCATCATCCATCCATCATCCATCATCCATCCATCATCCATCATCCATCCATCCATCATCCATCCATCATCCATCATCCATCATCCATCATCCATCCATCATCCATCATCCATCCATCATCCATCATCCATCCATCCATCCATCCATCATCCATCATCCATCATCCATCATCCATCCATCATCCATCATCCATCCATCCATCATCCATCCATCCATCCATCATCCATCATCCATCCATCATCCATCCATCATCCATCATCCATCCATCCATCCATCATCCATCATCCATCCATCACCATCATCCATCATCCACACCATCCATCATCCCATCCCACCCATCATCCATCCACATCCACCATCATCCATCATCCATCCATCCATCCACATCCATCATCCATCCACATCCATCATCCATCCACCATCACCATCCACCCATCCACATCCATCCACCACATCCCACCATCATCCACATCCATCATCCACTTCCATCATCCATCCATCATCCATCACCACATCCATCCACATCCATCACCACCCATCCACCATCACCACATCCCCATCATCCATCAGCCATCCATCCACCACATCCATCCATCCATCCATCATCCATCATCCATCATCCATCCATCACCATCATCCACCATCCATCCATCATCCACCACCATCCATCCACACCACCACCAACCCATCATCCCATCATCCATCACCACCATCACCATCATTCCATCCATCCACCATCATCCCCATCCATCCATCCACTCCATCATCCATCCTCCACCACATCCATCACCACATCCATCCATCATCCACCACCATCCATCATCCACCATCCATCATCCATCATCCATCCATCATCCATCATCCATCCATCCATCATCCATCATCCACCATCCATCCATCATCCATCCATCATCCACCATCACCATCACCATCCATCACCATCATCCATCATCCATCCACATCCATCATCCACCATCATCCATCCATCACCCATCCATCCATCATCCATCATCCATCCACATCCATCCACCATCATCCATCCATCATCCATCATCCATCCATCATCCATCATCCATCCATCCACCATCATCCATCATCCATCCATCATCCATCCATCATCCACCATCATCCATCCATCATCCATCCATCCATCATCCCATCATCCACTCATCCATCATCCATCCACATCCATCATCCATCACCATCCATCAACCCATCATCCATCCATCCATCCATCCATCCATCATCCATCCACCATCCATCATCCATCCATCCCACCATCCATCATCCATCCAACCACTCCACCATCATCCATCATCCATCATCCACATCCATCCATCATCCATCATCCATCATCCATCCATCATCCATCATCATCCATCCATCATCCATCCATCATCCATCATCCATCATCCATCATCCACCATCATCCATCATCCATCATCCACATCCTCCATCACCATCATCCATCCATCCATCCATCATCCATCCATCACCATCATCCATCATCCATCATCCATCATCCACCATCATCCATCATCCATCCATCCATCATCCATCATCCATCATCATCCATCATCCATCCATCCATCATCCATCATCCATCATCCATCATCCATCATCCCATCCCATCATCCATCATCCATCATCCATCATCCATCCATCATCCATCATCCATCCATCATCCATCCATCATCCATCCATCCATCCATCATCCATCATCCATCCATCATCCATCCATCATCCATCCATCCAACCATCCATCATCCATCATCCATCCATCCATCATCCATCCATCCATCCCATCCACATCCATCATCCATCATCCATCCATCCATCCATCATCCATCATCCATCATCCATCATCCATCATCCATCATCCATCCATCATCCATCATCCATCCATCATCCATCCACCATCCATCATCCATCCATCATCCATCATCCATCCATCCATCATCCATCATCCATCGTCCATCATCCCATCATCCATCACCATCATCCATCATCCATCCATCCATCATCCATCCATCATCCATCATCCATCCATCCATCATCCATCATCCATCGTCCATCATCCATCATCCATCATCCATCATCCATCATCCATCCATCCATCATCCATCCATCATCCATCCATCCATCATCCATCCATCATCCATCCATCATCCATCCATCATCCATCTCCATCATCCATCATCCATCCATCCACATCCATCATCCATCCTCATCCATCATCCATCATCCATCCATCATCCATCCATCATCCATCATCCATCCATCATCCATCCATCATCCATCATCCATCATCCATCCATCATCCATCCATCATCCATCATCCATCATCCATCATCCATCCATCCATCATCCATCCATCATCCATCCATCTCCATCATCCATCCATCCATCCATCATCCATCCATCATCCCATCCATCCATCATCCATCCATCATCCATCATCCATCATCCATCCATCATCCATCCATCATCCATCATCCATCCATCATCCATCATCATCCATCATCCATCATCCATCCATCATCCATCCATCATCCATCCATCATCCATCATCCATCCATCATCCATCATCCATCATCCATCCATCATCCATCATCCATCATCCATCATCCATCCATCCATCATCCATCATCCATCCATCATCCATCATCCATCATCCATCATCCATCCATCCATCCATCCATCATCCATCCATCATCCATCCATCCATCCATCATCCATCATCCATCCATCCATCATCCATCATCCATCATCCATCATCCATCATCCATCCATCATCCATCCATCATCCATCATCCATCCATCATCCATCATCCATCATCCATCCATCATCCATCCATCATCCATCATCCATCCATCCATCCATCATCCATCCATCATCCATCCATCATCCATCATCCATCCATCCATCCATCCATCATCCATCATCCATCATCCATCATCCATCATCCATCATCCATCATCCATCATCCATCCATCATCCATCATCCATCATCCATCATCCATCATCCATCATCCATCCATCATCCATCCATCATCCATCATCCATCCATCCATCCATCCATCATCCATCATCCATCCATCATCCATCATCCATCATCCATCATCCATCATCCATCATCCATCCATCATCCATCATCCATCCATCATCCATCCATCATCCATCCATCATCCATCATCCATCATCCATCATCCATCATCCATCATCCATCATCCATCCATCATCCCACCACCATCCCCCCATCCCATCCTCCATCCCACCACCATCCCACCACCATCCCACCGCCCCACCACCCCCACCATCCCCACCTTGGCCTTGCCGGTGCTCTGCAGGATGTGCACCAGCGCGCAGGCCACCTCCTCCTTGCTCTTGACGCTGAGCACGGGCTCCAGCACGGCGCACAGCATGCGGTAGTTGTTGGTGACGTACTCTGCGAACTCCTTGTACAGCTCCATGGGCAGGATGCTCATGGTCTGGAAGCGGCTCTTCACCCGCAGCGCCGGACAGCCGGCCTTGCTCTTGCTGCCGCTGGGCTGGCTCAGGGGGTACCACTGCTCGGCGAAGTGCCGCCCGGTGACGCTGGCGATGGGGATGCTCACCATGCCCACGTAGTTGCTCTTGTCCTTCTTCCTCTTCTTGTCGGTGTCCTTGTAGAGGTGCAGGCGGATGGTGCGCACGGCCGGCAGGTTGTTGAACTCGAAGTGCTCGCCCCAGAAGACGTTGTCGGTGCGGGCCTTGCTGGTGGTGCGGGCGTACAGCATGTCGTCCAGGCACAGCTCGCAGTAGTAGCGCTTCTTGGGCGGCAGGTCGCGCGCCTCGATCACCCACAGCTTCAGCACGTTGTCCACGCGACGGCTGTTGTCCTGCGGGGCGGGGGAGAAGAGGTTGGTCACCGTGTGGTCAGTGCCTGTGGTCACTGATCACCCCCTGATCGCCCACAGCTTCAGCACGTTGTCCACGCGACGGCTGTTGTCCTGGGGGGCGGGGGAGGAGAGGGTGGTCACCGCGTGTGGTCAGTGCCTGTGGTCACCGTGTGGTCAGTGCCTGTGGTCACTGATCACCCCTGATCGCCCACAGCTTCAGCACGTTGTCCATGCGATGACGGTTGTCCTGCAGGGCGGGGGTGGCACTTGTGGTCACCACATGGTCAGTGCACCCTGTCACCGTGTGGTCAGTGTCCATGGTCACCGTGTGGTCAGTGTCCATGGTCACCGTGTGGTCAGTGCCCATTGTCACCGTGTGGTCAGTGTCCATGGTCACCGTGTGGTCAGTGCACGCTATCACCGTGTGGTCAGTGTCCATGGTCACCGTGTGGTCAGTGTCCATGGTCACCGTGTGGTCAGTGCACATTGTCACCGTGTGGTCAGTGTCCATGGTCACCGTGTGGTCAGTGCCTGTGGTCACCGTGTGGTCAGTGCCCATGGTCACCGTGTGGTCAGTGCACATTGTCACCGTGTGGTCAGTGTCCATGGTCACCGTGTGGTCAGTGCCTGTGGTCACCGTGTGGTCAGTGCACATTGTCACCGTGTGGTCAGTGTCCATGGTCACTGTGTGGTCAGTGCCCATGGTCACCGTGTGGTCAGTGTCCATGGTCACCGTGTGGTCAGTGCCTGTGGTCACCGTGTGGTCAGTGCACATTGTCACCGTGTGGTCAGTGTCCATGGTCACCGTGTGGTCAGTGCAGATTGTCACCGTGTGGTCAGTGCCCATGGTCACCGTGTGGTCAGTGTCCATGGTCACCGTGTGGTCAGTGCCCGTGGTCACCGTGTGGTCAGTGTCCATGGTCACCATGTGGTCAGTGCCCATTGTCACCGTGTGGTCAGTGTCCATGGTCACTGTGTGGTCAGTGTCCATGGTCACCGTGTGGTCAGTGTCCATGGTCACCATGTGGTCAGTGCCTGTGGTCACCGTGTGGTCAGTGCACATGGTCACCGTGTGGTCAGTGTCCGTGGTCACTGTGTGGTCAGTGCCTGTGGTCACCGTGTGGTCAGTGTCCATGGTCACCGTGTGGTCAGTGCACATTGTCACTATGTGGTCAGTGCACATTGTCGCCATGTGGTCAGTGCACATTGTCACTGTGTGGTCAGTGTCCATGGTCACCATGTGGTCAGTGCCTGTGGTCACTGTGTGGTCAGTGCACATTGTCACCGTGTGGTCAGTGTCCATGGTCACCACATGGTCAGTGTCCATGGTCACCGTGTGGTCAGTGTCCATGGTCACCGTGTGGTCAGTGCCTGTGGTCACCGTGTGGTCAGTGCCTGTGGTCACCGTGTGGTCAGTGCCCATGGTCACCGTGTGGTCAGTGCATGCTGTCACCGTGTGGTCAGCGTCCATTGTCACCGTGTGGTCAGTGCCCATGGTCACCGTGTGGTCAGTGTCCA
>CM076537.1:1343450-1443262 GCA_038429875.1 Poecile montanus | reverse complement strand
GGGAATTTTTGGGGGGATTTGGGGGGAAAAATGGGGATTTTGGGGGAAAAATGGGGGAAAAAGGGAATTTTGGGGGATTTTGGGGGAATTCTGGGGAAAAATGGGAATTTGGGGGATTTTGGGGGAAAAATGGGGAAAAAGGGGAATTTTTGGGGGATTTGGGGGGAATTTGGGGAAAAATGGGAATTTTGGGGGGATTTTAGGAAAAAAAAGGGGATTTTAGGGCGAATTTTGGGGGGATTTTGGGGGAAAAATGGGGAAAAAAGGGAATTTTTGGGGGATTTTGGGGGAAGAAAGGGAATTTGGGGAAGAAAAAGGGGGACTTAGGGAGATTTTGGGGAAAAAAAAGGATTTAGAGGGATTTGGGGGGATTTGGGGGGGAAAATGGGAACTTGGGGGTATTTTGGGGAATTTTGGGAAAATGGGAATTTTGGGGGATTTTGGAGGGGATTTTGGGGAAAAAGGGAATTTTGGGGGAACAATGGGGATTTTGGGGGGATTTTAGGGAAAAAATGGGATTTTGGGGGATTTGGGGGGATTTTAGGGAAAGAGGGATTTTAGGGCAGGATTTGGGGGATTTTGGGGGAAAAAAGGGGATTTTAGGGGGATTTTGGGGGATTCTGGGTTAAATTTTCAGGATTTTGGGGTTCCTGGATTGGTTTTTGGGGGATTTTTGGCGATTTCGGGTTGAATTTTCAGAATTTTGGTGGATTCTGGGTTAAATTTTCAGGATTTTGGGGCTCCTGAGTTGATTTTTGGGAAGATTTTGGGGATTCTGGGTTGAATTTCAGGATTTTGGGCCTCCTGGGTTGAATTTTCAGGATTTTGGGAGATTTGGGGTTAAATTTTCAGGATTTTGGGGCTCCTGGATTGGTTTTTGGGGGATTCTGGGTTGAATTTTCAGAATTTTTGGGGATTTCGGGTTGAATTTTTGGGATTTTGGGGGATTTTGGGGCTCCTGAGTTGATTTTTGGAGGATTTTGGGGGATTCTGGGTTGAATTTTCAGGATTTTGGGGCTCCTGGATTGGCTTTTTGGGGGAGTTTTGGGGATTTCGGGTTGAATTTTTGGGATTTTGGGGGATTTTGGGGCTCCTGAGTTGATTTTTGGGAGGATTTTGGGGGATTCTGGGTTGAATTTTCAGGATTTTGGGGGATTTTGGGTTCATTTTGGGGGGATTTTGGGGGATTTCGGGTTAAATTTTCAGGATTTTGGGGGATTTGGGGCTCCTGGGTTGTTTTTTTGGGATTTTAGAGGATTTTGGGTTGAATTTTCAGGATTTTGGGGCTCCTGGGTTGGTTTTTGGGGATTTTGGGTTAAATTTTCAGGATTTTGGGGCTCCTGGATTGGTTTTTGGGGGATTCTGGGTTGAATTTTCAGAATTTTGGGGGATTTTGGGTTAAATTTTCAGGATTTTGGGGGATTTTGGGGCTCCTGAGTTGATTTTTGGGAGGATTTTGGGGAATTCTGGGTTGAATTTTCAGGATTTTGGGGTTCCTGGATTGGTTTTTTGGGGGATTTTTGGGGATTTCGGGTTGAATTTTTGGGATTTTGGGGGATTTTGGGGCTCCTGAGTTGATTTTTGGGAGGATTTTGGGGGATTCTGGGTTGAATTTTCAGGATTTTGGGGGATTCTGGGTTGAATTTTCAGGATTTTGGGGGATTCTGGGTTAAATTTTCAGAATTTTGGGGCTCCTGGATTGGTTTTTGGGGGGATTTTGGGGGATTTCGGGTTGAATTTTTGGGATTTTGGGGGATTTTGGGGCTTCTGGATTGGTTTTTGGGGGATTTTGGGGAATTTTGGGTCGAATTTTCAGGATTTTGGGGGATTTGGGGTTGATTTTGAGGGATTTTGGGGCTCCTGGGTTGGTTTTTGGGGGACTCTGGGTTGAATTTTCATGTTTTTGGGGTATTTTGGGTCGATTTTTCAGGATTTTGGGGCTCCAGGGAGGAATTTGGGGCTCCAGGGAAGGTTTTTGGGGGGTGGGACCCCCCAAATTTTGGGGACTCACCGGTTCCAGCGTCGCCGGCTCCCCCTTCTCCCCCTTGGAGCCTCGGGGGGCCTGGGGGGGGCAGACATGGAAACCCCCCAAAATTTGGGGCCGTCAGACGTGGGGGGACCCCAAAATTCACCCCTGGGACCCCCCAAAAAAAACCCAAAATCCCTTCCCAAAACAGCCCAAAAAATCCTTTAAAAAAACCCAAAATTCCCTAAAAAAAACCCAAAAAATTCCCTTAAAAAACGCCAGAAAATTCCCTAAAAACCCCAAAAATTCCCTAAAAACCCCAAAATTCCCCCCAAAATCTCCCCAAATCCCCCCAAAATGCCCCAAATCCCCCCAAAATCCCAAAAGTCTTCCCAAAATCCCCCCAAATTCCCAAAAATTCCCCCCAAAATCCCCCCCAAGAACCCTCAAATCCCCCCAAAATCCCCCAAATCTCCCCCAAATCCCCCCAGAATCTCAAAAATCCCACCCAAAATCCCCAAAAAAATCAAAATTAAAAAAACCTCCCCCAAAATCCCCTTTTTCCCCCTCAAATCCCCCCAAATTCCCATTTTCCCCCCAAAATCTCCCCAAAATCCCAAAAATCCCCCCAAAATCCCACAAAATCCCCCAAACCCCCCCAAATTCCCCAAATCTCCCCAAAATCCTCAAAATCCCCTCAAATCTCCCCAAAATTCCCCAAAATCCCCCCAAAATCCCCAAAATTCCCTTTTTCCCCCTCAAATTTCCCCCAAATTCCCATTTTTCCCCCAAAATCCAAAAAAATCCCCCCAAAATCCCCCAAAATCCCCCCAAAATTTCCCCCAAATCCACCAAAATCCCCCCAAAATCCCCCCAAAATCCCAAAAATCCCCCAAAATCCCCCAAAACCCCCCAAATCTCCCCAAATCTCCCCAAAATCCCCAAAATCCCCTCAAATCTCCCCAAAATTCCCCAAAATTCACCCAAATCCCCCCAAAATCCCAAAAATCCCCCCAAAATCCGAAAAAATACCCCAAAATTCCCTTTTTCCCCTCAAATCTCCCCAAAATTCCCATTTTGCCCCCAAAATCCCTCCAAAATCCCCCCCAAAATTTCGCCAAAATCCCCCAAAATTCCACCAAAATCCCTCAAAATCCCCCCAAAATCCCCTTTTTCCCCTCAAAATCCCAAAAATCCCCCAAAATCCCCCTGAAATCCCCCAAAATTCCCATTTTCCCCCAAAATCCCCACAAAATTCCCATTTTCCCCCCAAAATAAAAAAAAATCCCCCAAAATCCCCCCAAAATTTCCCCCAAATCCACCAAAATCCCCCCAAAACCCCCCAAAATCCCCCCAAAATCCCTAAAAATCCCCAAAATCCCCCAAAATCCTCCCCAAAATCCCCAAAAATCTCCCCAAAACCCCCCAAAATCCCTCCAAATTCCTCCCCCCCAAAACACTTCAAATCCAACACATTTTTCAAACCCAAAATTCATACCCAAAATTATTCCACCTAAACTCCTCATATTTCTCAAAATTCCATCTTTACCCCCCCAAATCCCCCCCCCATACCCCACAATATCCCCCCATCCCCTCCCCCCCCCCCATCCCTAACCCCCCACCCTCCCCCCCCACCCCCCCCCCAACCCCCCCCCCACTCCCCCCCCTCCCTCCCACCCCCAATCACCCCATCCCCCCCAACTCCCAAACCTCCCCCACCCTCCCCCCTGCACATCCCCCAAACTCCCCCATACCCCAAAATCCCCCCAATCCCATTTACCCCCCAAAATCCCAAAAAACCCCCCAAAATCCCCCAAAATCCCCCAAAAATTCCCCCAACTCCACCAAATCCCCCCAAATCCAAAAAAAAACCCCAACTCTCCCCCACATCCCCCAAATCCCAACAATCCTCCAAAATCCCTCAAATGCCCAATCCCCCTAAATCCCAAAAATCTCCCCAAAAACCCAAAAATCCCTCCCAAATTTCCCCAAAATCCCCTCAAATCCCCCCAAAATTCCCATTTTCCCCCAAAATCTCCCCAAAATCCCAAAAATCCCCCCAAAATTCAAAAAATCTCCCCCAAAATCCCCCAAAATTTCCCCCAAATCCACGAAAATCCCTCCAAAATCCAAAAAAAAAACCCCCCAAAATCCAAAAAAATCCTCCCAAAATCCAAAAATCCCCCCAAAATCTCCCCAAATCCTCCCAAATCCCCCCCAAAATTCCCTTTTTCCCCCTCAAATCCCCCCAAAAATTCCCATTTTCCCCCCAAAATTCCCCCATATCCCCCCAAAATGCCCCAAATCTCCCCAAAATCCCACAAAATCCCCCAAATCTCCCCAAAATCCCTCCCAAATCCCCCCCAAATCCCCCAAATCTCCCCAAAATCCCAAAAATCCCTCCCAAAATCCCCTTTTTCCCCTCAAATCCCCCCAAAATTCCCATTTTTCCCCCAAAATTCCCCAAAATCCCCCTGAAATCCCCCAAAATTCCCATTTTTACCCCAAAATCCCCACAAAATTCCCATTTTCCCCCAAAATCCCCCCCAAATCCACCAAAAACCCCCCAAAATTTCCCCCAAATCCCCCAAAATCCCCCCAAAATCCCCCAAAAATTTCCCCCAAACCCCCCCAAAATCCCCCCAAAATCCCCCCAAAATTCCCCAAAATCCCAAAAAATCTCCCCCAAACCCCCAAAATCCCTCCCAAATTTCCCCAAAATCCCCTCAAATCCCCCCAAAATTCCCATTTTCCCCCAAAATCCCCCCAAAATCCCCCAAAATCCCCCCAAAATTTCCCCCAAATCCACCAAAATCCCCCCAAAATCCCCCCAAAATCCCCAAAATCCCCCAAAATTCCCATTTTTCCCCCAAAATTCCCATTTTCCCCCCAAAATTTCCCCAAAATCCCCCCAAAATTCCCCCAAAATCCCTCAAAATCCCCCAAAAATCCCCTTTTTCCCCTCAAAATCCCAAAAATCCCCCAAAATCCCCCTGAAATCCCCCCAAAATTCCCATTTTTACCCCAAAATCTCCCCAAAATTCCCATTTTTCCCCCAAAATAAAAAAAAATCTCCCAAAATCCCCCCAAAATTTCCCCCAAATCCACCAAAATCCCCCCAAAATCCCCCCCAAATCCCCCCAAAATCCCCCCAAAAACCCCAAATCCCCCCAAATCCTCCCAAAATCCCCAAAAAATCTCCCCAAAACCCCCAAAATGCCTCCCAAATTTCCCCAAAATCCCCTCAAATCCCCCCAAAATTCCCATTTTTCCCCCAAAATTCCCATTTTTCCCCCAAAATTCCCATTTTTCCCCCCAAAATTCCCATTTTTCCCCCCAAATTCCCGGATTTTTTGGGGGGGTCTCGCCCCTCCCCCTCTACCTGCCGGTAGCTGTTTTTGGGGAACCCCAAATTTGGGGGGGTCCCGGGGGCCGGGGCCGTGTTCTGCATCCTCTGGGGGGACAAAAAAATTCGGGAAGACCCCAAAAAAATTTGGGAAAAATCCCAAAAATTTGGGAAAAAAAAAAAAACCAAAAAATTCCGGGACCCCTCCTCATTTTAATCCCAAAATTTTGGGGTTTTTTCCCAAATTTTGGGGTTTTTTTCCCCAAATTTTGGGATTTTTTTTCCCCGATTTTGATTTTTTTCCTCAAATTTTGGGGTCCCCACGCCCAAATTTGGGATTTTTCCCCAATTTTGGGGATTTTTCCCCAGTTTAGGGTTTTTTTCCCAAATTTTAGGGGTTTTTTCCCCAATTTTGGGTTTTTTTCCCCCAAATTTTGGGGTCCCCATCCCAAATTTTTGGAGTTTTTTCCTCAAATTTTGGGGTTTTTCCCCATTTTTTGGGTTTTTTTTTCCAATTTTGGGGTCCCCACCCCCCCCAATTCCCAAATTTTGGGGTCCCAAATCCCAAATTTTGGGGTCCCCAATCCCCAATCCCCAAATTTTGGGATCCCAATTTCCCCCAATTCCCAAATTTTGGGATCCCCAATCCCCATTTCCCAAATTTTGGGGTCCCCAATTCCCAAATTTTTGGAGTTTTTTCCTCAAATTTGGGGGTTTTTCCCCATTTTTGGGTTTTTTTTCCAATTTTGGGGTCCCCAATTCCCAAATTTTGGGGTCCCCAAATCCCAAATTCCCAAATTTTGGGGTCCCAAATTCCCAAATTTTTGGAGTTTTTTCCTCAAATTTTGGGGTTTTTCCCCATTTTTGGGTTTTTTTTCCAATTTTGGGGTCCCCAATTCCCAAATTTTGGGGTCCCCAATCCCCAATTCCAAATTTTGGGGTCCCCAAATCCCCAATTCCCAAATTTTGGGGTCCCCAATCCCAAATTTTTGGAGTTTTTTCCTCAAATTTTGGGGGTTTTCCCCATTTTTGGGTTTTTTTTCCAATTTTGGGGTCCCAAATTCCAAATTTTGGGGTCCCCAAATCCCAAATTCCCAAATTTTGGGGTCCCCAAATCCCAAATTCCCAAATTTTGGGGTCCCCATCTCAAATTTTTGGAGTTTTTTCCTCAAATTTTGGGGTTTTTCCCCATTTTTGGGTTTTTTTTCCAATTTTGGGGTCCCCAATCCCAAATTTTGGGGTCCCCAATCCCAAATTCCCAAATTTTGGGGTCCCAATTTCACCCAATTCCCAAATTTTGGGGTCTCCCAATCCCCAATTCCCAAATTTTGGGGTCCCCAAATCCCAAATCCCCAAATTTTGGGGTCCCCAACCCCCCCAATTCCCAAATTTTGGGGTCCCCAAATCCCCAAATTCTCAAATTTTGGGGTCCCCAATTCCCCAATTCCCAAATTTTGGGGTCCCCAACCCCCCCAATTCCCAAATTTTGGGATTCCAATTTCCCCCAATTCCCAAATTTTGGGGTCCCCAATTCCCAAATTTTTGGAGTTTTTTCCTCAAATTTTGGGGTTTTTCCCCATTTTTGGGTTTTTTTTCCAATTTTGGGGTCCCCAGTTCCCAAATTTCGGGGTCTCCAAATCCCCAATTCCCAAATTTTGGGATCCCAAATCCCCAATTCCCAAATTTTGGGGTCCCCAATCCCAAATTCCCAAATTTTGGGGTTCCCAAATCCCAAATTTTTGGACGTTTTTCCTCAAATTTTGGGGTTTTTCCCCATTTTTGGGTTTTTTTCCAATTTTGGGGTCCCCAATTCCCAAATTTCGGGGTCCCCAAATCCCAAATTCCCAAATTTTGGGGTCCCCATCCCAAATTTTTGGAGTTTTTTCCTCAAATTTTGGGGTTTTTCCCCATTTTTTGGGGTTTTTTTCCAATTTTGGGGTCCCAATCCCCAAATTCTGGGATCCCAATTTCCCCCAATCCCCAAATTTTGGGGTCCCCAAATCCCAAATTCCCAAATTTTGGGGTCCCCAATTCCCAAATTTTTGGAGTTTTTTCCTCAAATTTTGGGGTTTTTCCCCATTTTTGGGGTTTTTTCCAATTTTGGGGTCCCAAATCCCAAATTTTGGGGTCCCAAACCTCCCAATTCCCAAATTTTGGGGTCCCAAACCCCCAATTCCCAAATTTTGGGGTCCCCAAATCCCCAATTCCCAAATTTTGGGGTCCCAAATTCCCAAATTTTTGGAGTTTTTTTCTCAAATTTTGGGGTTTTTCCCCATTTTTGGGTTTTTTTCCCAATTTTGGGGTTCCCAAATCCCCAATTCCCAAATTTTTGGAGTTTTTTCCTCAAATTTTGGAGTTTTCCCCATTTTTTGGGTTTTTTTCCAATTTTGGGGTCCCCAACCCCCCCAATTCCGAAATTTTGGGGTCCCCAAATCCCCAATTCCCAAATTTTGGGATCCCAATTTCCCCCAATTCCCAAATTTTGGGGTCCCCAAATCCCAAATTCCCAAATTTTGGGGTCCCCAATCCCCAAATTCCCAAATTTTGGGGTCCCCAATCCCCAATTCCCAAATTTTGGGGTCCCCATCCCAAATTTTTGGAGTTTTTTTCTCAAATTTTGGTTTTTTTTCCCCATTTTTTGGGTTTTTTTTTTCAATTTTGGGGTCTCCAAATCCCCAATTCCCAAATTTTGGGATCCCAATTTCCCCCAATTCCCAAATTTTGGGATCCCAAATTCCCAAATTTTGGGGTCCCCATCCCAAATTTTTGGAGTTTTTTCCTCAAATTTTGGGGTTTTTCCCCATTTTTGGGTTTTTTTCCAATTTTGGGGTCCCCAACCCCCCCAATTCCCAAATTTTGGGGTCTCCAATCCCCAATTCCCAAATTTTGGGGTCCCCAAATCCCCAAATTCCCAAATTTTGGGGTCCCAAATTCCCAAATTTTTGGACTTTTTTCCTCGAATTTTGGGGTTTTTCCCCATTTTTGGGGTTTTTTTCCAATTTTGGGGTCCCCAATCCCCAAATTTTGGGATCCCAATTTCCCCCAATTCCCAAATTTTGGGGTCCCCAATTCCCCAATTCCCAAATTTTGGGGTCTCCAAATCCCCAATTCCCAAATTTTGGGGTCCCCAATCCCCAAATTCCCAAATTTTGGGGTCCCCAAACCTCCCAAATTCCCAAATTTTGGGGTCCCCAATTCCCAAATTTTTGGAGTTTTTTCCTCAAATTTTGGGGTTTTTCCCCATTTTTGGGTTTTTTTTTCCCAATTTTGGGGTCCCCAAATCCCCAATTCCCAAATTTTGGGATCCCAAGACCCCAAATCCCAAATTTTGGGGTCCCCAAATCCCCAATTTACCAAATTTTGGGGTCCCCAATCCCCAATTCCCAAATTTTGGGGTCCCAATTTCACCCAATTCCCAAATTTTGGGGTCTCCCAATCCCCAATTCCCAAATTTTGGGGTCCCCAAATCCCCAATTCCCAAATTTTGGGGTCCCCAAATCCCCAATTCCAAATTTTGGGGTCCCCGAATCCCCAATTCCCAAATTTTGGGGTCCCAAATTCCCAAATTTTTGGACTTTTTTCCTCAAATTTTGGGGTTTTTCCCCATTTTTGGGTTTTTTTTCCAATTTTGGGGTCCCAAATCCCAAATTTCGGGGTCCCCAACCCCCCCAACTCCCAAATTTTGGGGTCTCCAATCCCCAATTCCCAAATTTTGGGGTCCCCAAATCCCCAAATTCCCAAATTTTGGGGTCCCAAATTCCCAAATTTTTGGACTTTTTTCCTCGAATTTTGGGGTTTTTCCCCATTTTTGGGGTTTTTTTCCAATTTTGGGGTCCCCAATCCCCAAATTTTGGGATCCCAATTTCCCCCAATTCCCAAATTTTGGGGTCCCCAATTCCCCAATTCCCAAATTTTGGGGTCTCCAAATCCCCAATTCCCAAATTTTGGGGTCCCCAATCCCCAAATTCCCAAATTTTGGGGTCCCCAAACCTCCCAAATTCCCAAATTTTGGGGTCCCCAATTCCCAAATTTTTGGAGTTTTTTCCTCAAATTTTGGGGTTTTTCCCCATTTTTGGGTTTTTTTTTCCCAATTTTGGGGTCCCCAAATCCCCAATTCCCAAATTTTGGGATCCCAAGACCCCAAATCCCAAATTTTGGGGTCCCCAAATCCCCAATTTACCAAATTTTGGGGTCCCCAATCCCCAAATTCCCAAATTTTGGGGTCCCAATTTCACCCAATTCCCAAATTTTGGGGTCTCCCAATCCCCAATTCCCAAATTTTGGGGTCCCCAAATCCCCAATTCCCAAATTTTGGGGTCCCCAAATCCCCAATTCCAAATTTTGGGGTCCCCGAATCCCCAATTCCCAAATTTTGGGGTCCCCAATTCCCAAATTTTTGGAGTTTTTTCCTCAAATTTTGGGGTTTTTCCCCATTTTTGGGGTTTTTTTCCAATTTTGGGGTCCCCAGTTCCCAAATTTCGGGGTCTCCAAATCCCCAATTCCCAAATTTTGGGATCCCAAATCCCCAATTCCCAAATTTTGGGGTCCCCAATCCCAAATTCCCAAATTTTGGGGTTCCCCAATCCCAAATTTTTGGAGTTTTTTCCTCAAATTTTGGGGGTTTTCCCCATTTTTGGGTTTTTTTTCCAATTTTGGGGTCCCAAATCCCAAATTTCGGGGTCCCCAACCCCCCCAACTCCCAAATTTTGGGGTCCTCAAATCCCCAATTCCCAAATTTTGGGGTCCCCAAATCCCCAAATTCTCAAATTTTGGGGTCCCCAATTCCCCAATTCCCAAATTTTGGGGTCCCCAACCCCCCCAATTCCCAAATTTTGGGATTCCAATTTCCCCCAATTCCCAAATTTTGGGGTCCCCATCCCAAATTTTTGGAGTTTTTTCCTCAAATTTTGGTTTTTTTCCCCATTTTTGGTTTTTTTTTTCAATTTTGGGGTTCCCAAATCCCCAATTCCCAAATTTTTGGAGTTTTTTCCTCAAATTTTGGAGTTTTCCCCATTTTTGGGTTTTTTTCCCAATTTTGGGGCCCCCAACCCCCCTTAATTCCCAAATTTTGGGGTCCCAAATTTCCCAATTCCCAAATTTTGGGGTCTCCAAATCCCAAATTCCCAAATTTTGGGGTCCCCATCCCAAATTTTTGGAGTTTTTTCCTCAAATTTTGGGGTTTTTCCCCATTTTTTGGGGTTTTTTTCCAATTTTGGGGTCCCAATCCCCAAATTCTGGGATCCCAATTTCCCCCAATCCCCAAATTTTGGGGTCCCCAAATCCCAAATTCCCAAATTTTGGGGTCCCAAATTCCCAAATTTTTGGAGTTTTTTTCTCAAATTTTGGGGTTTTTCCCCATTTTTGGGTTTTTTTCCCAATTTTGGGGTCCCAAACCCCCCCAATTCCCAAATTTTGGGGTCCCCAATCCCCAAATTCCCAAATTTTGGGATCCCCAATTCCCCAATTCCCAAATTTTTGGAGTTTTTTCCTCAAATTTTGGGGTTTTTCCCCAATTTTGGTTTTTTTTTCCAATTTTGGGGTCCCCAATTCCCAAATTTTGGGGTCCCCAAATCCCCAATTCCCAAATTTTGGGATCCCAAGACCCCAAATCCCAAATTTTGGGGTCCCCAAATCCCCAATTTACCAAATTTTGGGGTCCCCAATCCCAAATTCCCAAATTTTGGGGTCCCCATCCCAAATTTTTGGAGTTTTTTCCTCAAGTTTTGGGGTTTTTCCCCATTTTTGGGGTTTTTTTCCCAATTTTGGTGTCCCCAATTCCCAAATCCCCAAATTTTGGGGTCCCCAACCCCCCCAATTCCCAAATTTTGGGGTCCCAAATCCCCAAATTCCCAAATTTTGGGATCCCAATTTCCCCCAATTCCCAAATTTTGGGGTCCCCAAATCCCAAATTCCCAAATTTTGGGGTCCCCAATCCCCAAATTCCCAAATTTTGGGGTCCCCAATCCCCAAATTCCCAAATTTTGGGATCCCAATTTCCCCCAATTCCCAAATTTTGGGGTCCCCAAATCCCCAAATTCCCAAATTTTGGGGTCTCACCTGGAGCCTCTCCGGGGGGGTTCCCCCAAATTCTCCGCAGCCCCCGCAGGATTTGGGGTGGGGTCGGAATTCCGGGAAGATCCGGAGCTCCTGGATGTCCCCCTGGAATTTTGGGGGGTTTTGGGAGGGGTCACCCCAAATTTGGGGAGGTTTTGGGGGATTTTGGGGCCGGAATTTTATGATTCCCAACCGGAATTTCACCGTTCCCGCCCAAAATTCCCAAATTCCCACCCAAAATTCCCAAATTCCCACCCAAAATTCCCAAATTCCCATCCAGAATTCCCACATTCCCATCCCAAAATTCCCACCCCAAAAAATTCCCAAATTGCCATCCAAAATTCCCTGAAATTCCAGCCCCAAAATTCCCCCATTCCCACCCAAAATTCCCAAATTACCACCAAAAATTCCTGTATGGAATTCCCACCCCAAATTCCCACCTAAAATTCCCAAATTCCCAAAATTCCCTGAAATTCCCACCCCAAATTCCCACCCCAAGTTCCCAAATTCCCATCCAAAATTCCCATCTGGAATTCCCACCCTAAATTCCCAAATTCCCACCCCAAATTCCCCCCATTCCCTCCCAAAATTCCCAAATTCCCACCCAAAATTCCCACCAAAAATTCCCACCCCGAATCCTCCCATTCCCATCCCAAATTCCTAAATTCCCACCCAAAATTCCCTGAAATTCCCACTCAAAATTCCCAAAATTCCCTCCCAAAATTCCCAAATTCCCATCCAAAATTCCCATCCAGAATTCCCGAATTCCCACCCCAAATTCCCCCATTCCCATCCAAAATTCCCACCCAGAATTCCCAAATTCCCAGCCAGAATTCCCACCCCAAAATTCCCAAATTCCCTCCCAAAATTCCCAAATTCCCACCCCTCCGATTTTTTGGGAATTTTTCCCGGGATCACCTGGAATCCCTGGGCCAGGAGGAGGCTCCGGAGGAACCCAGAATTCCCAAATTCCCCCATTCCCGATTTTTTGGGAATTTTTTCCTGGGATCACCTGGAATCCCTGGGCCAGGAGGAGGCTCCGGGGGAACCCAGAATTCCCAAATTCCCACCCAAAATTCCCATCTGGAATTCCCACCCTAAATTCCCAAATTCCCATCCAGAATTCCCAAATTCCCAAATCCCCAAATTCCCCCCCAAAATCCCCCCATTCCCACCCAAAATTCCCACCCAAAATTCCCACCCCAAAATTCCCAAAATTCCCACCCCAAATTCCCAAAATTCCCACCCCAAATTCCCAAATTCCCATCCCCAAAATTCCCAAAATTCCCACACAAAATTCCCATCCAAAATTCCACCCAAAATTCCCAAAATTCCCATCCAAAATTCCCAAAAATTCCCGCCAAAAATTCCCAAAATTCCCAAATTCCCACCCAAAATTCCCACCCAAAATTCCCCCAAAATTCCCACCCCAAAATTCCCAAATTCCCATCCAAAATTCCCAAAATTCCCACACAAAATTCCCAAATTCCCATCCCCAAAATTCCCAAAATTCCCCCCCAAAATTCCCATCCAAAATTCCCAAATTCCCACCCAAAATTCCCACCCAAAATTCCCATCCAGAATTCCCAAATTCCCAAATTCCCGTCCAGAATTCCCAAATTCCCACCCCAAATCCCCCCATTCCCACCCCAAATTCCCACCCAAAATTCCCAAATTCCCACCCAAAATTCCCAAATTCTCACCCAAAATTCCCAAATTCCCATCCCCAACATTCCCAAAATTCCCCCCCAAAATTCCCACCCAAAATTCCCAAAATTCCCATCCCCAAAATTCCCAAAAATTCCCGCCCAAAATTCCCAAAATTCCCAAATTCCCACCCAAAATTTCCACCCAAAATTCCCAAAAATTCCCATCCGGAATTCCCACCCCCCCCGATTTTCCGGGAATATTTTTTTGGGAATTTTTCCTGGGATCACCTGGAATCCCTGGGCCAGGAGGAGGCTCCGGGGGAACCCAGAATTCCCAAATTCCCACCCAAAATTCCCATCTGGAATTCCCACTCAAAATTCCCAAATTCCCGTCCAGAATTCCCAAATTCCCACCCCAAATCCCCCCATTCCCACCCAAAATTCCCACCCAAAATTCCCAAATTCCCACCTGGAATTCCCATCCCAAAATCCCCCCATTCCCACCCAAAATTCCCACACAAAATTCCCAAATTTCCACCCCAAATTCCCAAATTCCCATCCAGAATTCCCAAATTCCCACCCCAAAATTCCCAAAATTCCCACACAAAATTCCCAAATTCCCATCCAAAATTCCCAAATTCCCATCCAAAATCCCCCCATTCCCACCCCAAATTCCCAAATTCCCATCCCCAAAATTCCCAAATTCCCACCCCAAAATTCCCAAAATTCCCATCCAGAATTCCCAAATTCCCATCCAAAATTCCCAAATTCCCATCCAAAATCCCCCCATTCCCATCCAAAATTCCCAAATTCCCACCCCAAAATCCCCAAAATTCCCATCCAAAATTCCCAAATTCCCATCCCCAAAATTCCCAAAATTCCCATCCAAAATTCCCATCCAAAATTCCACCCAAAATTCCCAAAATTCACACCCAAAATTCCCAAAAATTCCCATCCGGAATTCCCACCCCCCCCCCCGATTTTCCGGGAATATTTTTTTTGGAATTTTTTCCCGGGATCACCTGGAATCCCTGGGCCAGGAGGAGGCTCCGGGGGAACCCAGAATTCCCAAATTCCCATCCCAAATTCCCATCCCCAAAATTCCCAAATTCCCATCCCCAAAATTCCCAAATTCCCATCCCCAAAATTCCCAAATTCCCACCCAAAATTCCCCCCCAAAATCCCCCCAAAATTCCCACCCAGAATTCCCAAATTCCCACACAAAATTCCCACCCTAAATTCCCCAAATTCCCAAATTCCCACCCCAAAATTCCCTCCCAAAATCCCCCCAAAATTCCCATCCCAAAATTCCCAAATTCCCACCCAGAATTCCCAAAATTCCCACCCAAAATTCCCAAATTCCCACCCAAAATCCCCCCAAAATTCCCACCCAAAATTCCCAAAATTCCCACCCCAAATTCCCAAATTCCCACTCAAAATTCCCAAATTCCCACCCAAAATTCCCACCCCAAAATTCCCAAAATTCCCACACAAAATTCCCAAATTCTCACCCAAAATTCCCAAATTCCCATCCCCAAAATTCCCAAAATTCCCCCCCAAAATTCCCACCCAAAATTCCCAAAATTCCCATCCAAAATTCCCAAAAATTCCCGCCCAAAATTCCCAAAATTCCCAAATTCCCACCCAAAATTCCCACCCAAAATTCCCAAAAATTCCCATCCGGAATTCCCAAATTCCCCCCCAAAATCCCCCCATTCCCACCCAAAATTCCCAAATTCCCTCCCAAAATTCCCACCCCAAATCCTCCCATTCACACCCAAAATTCCCAAAATTCCCATCCAGAATTCCCAAATTCCCACTCAAAATTCCCAAAAATTCCCAGCCTCAATTCCCACCCTTCCGATTTTTTGGGAATTTTTTCCCGGGATCACCTGGAATCCCTGGGCCAGGAGGAGGCTCCGGGGGAACCCAGAATTCCCAAATTCCCCCATTCCCGATTTTTTGGGAATTTTTCCCGGGATCACCTGGAATCCCTGGGCCAGGAGGAGGCTCCGAGGGAACCCAGAATTCCCAAATTCCCATCCCAAATTCCCATCTGGAATTCCCACTCAAAATTCCCAAATTCCCGTCCAGAATTCCCAAATTCCCACCCCAAATCCCCCCATTCCCACCCAAAATTCCCACCCAAAATTCCCAAATTCCCACCTGGAATTCCCATCCCAAAATCCCCCCATTCCCACCCAAAATTCCCACACAAAATTCCCAAATTTCCACCCCAAATTCCCAAATTCCCATCCAGAATTCCCAAATTCCCACCCCAAAATTCCCAAAATTCCCACACAAAATTCCCAAATTCCCATCCCCAAAATTCCCAAATTCCCACCCCAAAATTCCCAAAAATTCCCGCCAAAAATTCCCAAAATTCCCAAATTCCCACCCAAAATTCCCACCCAAAATTCCCCCAAAATTCCCACCCCAAAATTCCCAAATTCCCATCCAAAATTCCCAAAATTCCCACACAAAATTCCCAAATTCCCATCCCCAAAATTCCCAAAATTCCCCCCCAAAATTCCCACCCAAAATTCCCAAATTCCCACCCAAAATTCCCACCCAAAATTCCCATCCAGAATTCCCAAATTCCCAAATTCCCACCCAAAATTCCCACCCAAAATTCCCAAAAATTCCCATCCGGAATTCCCAAATTCCCCCCCAAAATCCCCCCATTCCCACCCAAAATTCCCAAATTCCCTCCCAAAATTCCCACCCCAAATCCTCCCATTCACACCCAAAATTCCCAAAATTCCCATCCAGAATTCCCAAATTCCCACTCAAAATTCCCAAAAATTCCCAGCCTCAATTCCCACCCTTCCGATTTTTTGGGAATTTTTTCCTGGGATCACCTGGAATCCCTGGGCCAGGAGGAGGCTCCGGGGGAACCCAGAATTCCCAAATTCCCACCCAAAATTCCCATCTGGAATTCCCACCCTAAATTCCCAAATTCCCACCCAAAATTCCCACCAAAAATTCCCACCCCGAATCCTCCCATTCCCATCCCAAATTCCTAAATTCCCACCCAAAATTCCCTGAAATTCCCACTCAAAATTCCCAAAATTCCCTCCCAAAATTCCCAAATTCCCATCCAGAATTCCCGAATTCCCACCCCAAATTCCCCCATTCCCATCCAAAATTCCCACCCAGAATTCCCAAATTCCCCATCCCAAATTTTTTTGGGAATTTTTCCCGGGATCACCTGGAATCCCTGGGCCAGGAGGAGGCTCCAGGGGAACCCAGAATTCCCAAATTCCCCCATTCCCGATTTTTTGGGAATTTTTTCCCGGGATCACCTGGAATCCCTGGGCCAGGAGGAGGCTCCGGGGGAACCCAGAATTCCCAAATTCCCCCATTCCCGATTTTTTGGGAATTTTTTCCCGGGATCACCTGGAATCCCTGGGCCAGGAGGAGGCTCCGGGGGAACCCAGAATTCCCAAATTCCCCATCCCAAATTTTTTTGGGAATTTTTTCCCGGGATCACCTGGAATCCCTGGGCCAGGAGGAGGCTCCGGGGGAACCCAGAATTCCCAAATTCCCATCCCAAATTTTTTTGGGAATTTTTTCCCGGGATCCCCTGGAATCCCTGGGCCAGGAGGAGGCTCTGGAGGAACCCAGAATTCCCAAATTCCCCCATTCCCGATTTTTTGGGAATTTTTTCCCGGGATCACCTGGAATCCCTGGGCCAGGAGGAGGCTCCGGGGGAACCCAGAATTCCCAAATTCCCATCCCAAATTTTTTTGGGAATTTTTTCTGGGATCACCTGGAATCCCTGGGCCAGGAGGAGGCTCCGGGGGAACCCAGAATTCCCAAATTCCCCCATTCCCGATTTTTTGGGAATTTTTTCCCGGGATCACCTGGAATCCCTGGGCCAGGAGGAGGCTCCGGAGGAACCCAGAATTCCCAAATTCCCCCATTCCCGATTTTTTGGGAATTTTTCCCGGGATCACCTGGAATCCCTGGGCCAGGAGGAGGCTCCGGGGGAACCCAGAATTCCCAAATTCCCATCCCAGATTTTTTTGGGAATTTTTTCCCGGGATCACCTGGAATCCCTGGGCCAGGAGGAGGCTCCGGGGGAACCCAGAATTCCCAAATTCCCCATCCCAAATTTTTTTGGGGAATTTTTCCCGGGATCACCTGGAATCCCTGCGCCAGGAGGAGGCTCTGGAGGAACCCAGAATTCCCAAATTCCCATCCCAAATTTTTTTTGGGAATTTTTCCCGGGATCACCTGGAATCCCTGGGCCAGGAGGAGGCTCCGGGGGCGCATCCGGAGGGGGTGGGGGAGGGGCCGGGTCCATCCGGAGCCGCAATCCAAGGAAAAGGAGACGGAACCGGAACCGGAACCGGAACCGGGAGCGGATCCGGAGCCTCCCAGGGACAGCGCCAACCACAGCCGGTGCCACCTGAGCCGGGAGGGGGGAAAACCCGGATTGGGGGCAATTCCCAGGGATTCGGGATTGTTGGAGGGGTTGGAAAAGGGATTTGGGATCCATGGATGTGATTTCCAATGGATTTGGGATCCATGGATGGTTTTTCCAAGGGATTTGGGATCATTGGAGGGGCTGGGAAAGGGATTTGGGATCCAGGGATGAGATTTCCAAAGGATTTGGGATCATTGGGATGAACCAGTTGGGTTTTCCGAGGGATTTGGGATCCATGGATGGGATTGGAAAGGGATTCGGGATCATTGGATGAGTTTTCCAATGGATTTGGGATCCAGGGATGGGATTTGGGATCATTGGGATGATCCAGCTGAGTTTTCCAATGGATTTGGGATCCATGGTTGAGATTTCCGAGGGATTTGGGATCCATGGAGGGGGTGGGAAAGGGATTTGGGATCCATGGATGAGTTTTCCAAAGGATTTGGGATCGTTGGAGGGGTTGGAAAAGGGATTTGGGATCCATGGATGAGTTTTCCAAGGGATTTGGGATCCAGGGATGGGATTTGGGATCGTTGGGATGATCCAGTTGGGTTTTCCGAGGGATTTGGGATCCATGGAGGGGTTGGAAAAGGGATTCGGGATCCAGGGATGGGATTTGGGATGGTTGGGATGATCCAGTTGGGTTTTCCAAGGGATTTGGGATCCATGGATGAGATTTCCGAGGGATTTGGGATCATTGGAGGGGTTGGGAAAAGGGATTTGGGATCCAGGGATGAGATTTCCGAGGGATTTGGGATCATTGGAGGGGTTGGGAAAAGGGATTTGGGATCCAGGGATGAGATTTCCGAGGGATTTGGGATCATTGGAGGGGCTGGAAAAGGGATTTGGGATCCAGGGATGAGTTTTCCAAGGGATTTGGGATCATTGGATGAGTTTTCCAAGGGATCTGGGATCCATGGAGGGGTTTGGAAAGGGATTTGGGATCCAGGGATGGTTTTTCCAATGGATTTGGGATCCAGGGATGGGTTGGGAAAGGGATTTGGGATCCAGGGATGAGTTTTCCAAAGGATTTGGGATCTTTGGGATGATCCAGTTGGGTTTTCCGAGGGATTTGGGATCCATGGATGGGATTGGAAAGGGATTCGGGATCATTGGATGAGTTTTCCAATGGATTTGGGATCCAGGGATGGGATTTGGGATCATTGGGATGATCCAGCTGAGTTTTCCAATGGATTTGGGATCCATGGTTGAGATTTCCGAGGGATTTGGGATCCATGGAGGGGGTGGGAAAGGGATTTGGGATCCATGGATGAGTTTTCCAAAGGATTTGGGATCGTTGGAGGGGTTGGAAAAGGGATTTGGGATCCATGGATGAGTTTTCCAAGGGATTTGGGATCCAGGGATGGGATTTGGGATCGTTGGGATGATCCAGTTGGGTTTTCCGAGGGATTTGGGATCCATGGATGGGGTTGGAAAAGGGATTTGGGATCCAGGGATGAGATTTCCGAGGGATTTGGGATCCCTGGAGGGGGTGGAAAAGGGATTTGGGATCCATGGATGAGTTTTCTGAGGGATTTGGGATCGTTGGGATGATCCAGTTGGGTTTTCTGAGGGATTTGGGATCCATGGATGGGGTTGGGAAGGGATTTGGGATCCAGGGATGAGTTTTCCAAGGGATTTGGGATCCAGGGATGGGATTTGGAATCATTGGGATGATCCAGCTGAGTTTTCCAAGGGATTTGGGATCCAGGGAGGGGTTGGGAAAGGGATTTGGGATCCATGGATGAGATTTCCGAGGGATTTGGGATCCATAGATGGGGTTGGGAGAGGGATTTGGGATCCAGGGATGAGTTTTCCAATGGATTTGGGATCCATGGATGAGTTTTGCAATGGATTCGGGATCATCAGGACAATCCCAGTGAGTTTCCAAAGGATTTTTTGGGATCATGGCTTGGGTTTCCCAGGGATTCCCCATCCCAGCCCCTCCCCCCCCCCCAGGATTCCCAAGGGATTCCCCCCCAGAATTCCAGCCCCTCCCCCCCCAGGAATTCCCACCCCTCCCCCCCAGAATTCCCAAGGGATTCTCCCACAGAATTCCCAAGGGATTCCCCCATTCCAACCCCTCCCCCCTGGGAATTCCCCCCCCCAGAATTCCCGCCCCTCCCCCCTGGGAATTCCAGGAATTCCAGCCCCTCCCCCCCAGAATTCCCAATGAATTCCCACCCCTCCCCCTCCCGGGAATCCCGGGAATTCCGGCCCCTCCCCCACAGAATTCCCAATGAATTCCCACCCCTCCCCCTCCCGGGAATTCCGGGAATTCCCGCCCCTCCCCCCCAGAATTCCCAATGAATTCCCACCCCTCCCCCTCCCGGGAATTCCGGGAATTCCCGCCCCTCCCCCACAGAATTCCCAATGAATTCCCACCCCTCCCCCCCAGGAATTCCGGGAATTCCGGCCCCTCCCCCCTGGGAATTCCGGGAATTCCGGCCCCTCCCCCACAGAATTCCCAAGGGATTCCCCACAGAATTCCCGCCCCTCCCCCTCCCGGGAATTCCAGCCCCTCCCCCACAGAATTCCCAAGGAATTCCCACCCCTCCACCCTGGGAATTCCAGCCCCTCCCCCCCCAGAATTCCCACCCCTCCCTCCCTCAGGAATTCTGGGAATTCCAGCCCCTCCCCCACAGAATTCCCAAGGAATTCCCACCCCTCCCCCCGGGAATTCCGGGAATTCCGGGAATTCCGGCCCCTCCCCCCTCACCGTCCATCGTCCAGCCGCGTTCCCGGCCTGGGCTCCCTCTGGATCGGGAATCTCCGACCCCGGATCAGGAGGGCGGGATCCGATCCCAGCTCCAGCTCCAGGATCCTCGTCCCGGATCCGTCCAGGAGCGACAGCAACCGGAACCGGGAACGGGAACGGGAACGGGAACGGGAATGAGGAGAGGATGGATCCCAACGGAGAACGGCCGAGAGAGAGAATTCCAGAGGGAACGGACCTGGAAGGGATTGGGAATATCGGGAATTCTGGGAATATCAGGAATATTGGGAATGTTGGGAATTGGGGATCCCAACGGAGAACGGCTGAGAGCGAGAATTCCAGAGGGAACGGACCTGGGAATGTTGGGAATGTCGGGAATTCTGGGATTGGGAATTTGGGATTTGGGATTTTGGGAATTTGGAAATTGGGGATCCCAACGGAGAACGGCCGAGGGCGAGAATTCCAGAGGGAACGGACCTGGGAATGTCGGGAATATTGGGAATGTTGGGAATGTCAGGAATTCTTGGATTGGGAATCTTGGGAATTTGGGAATTGGGGATCCCAACGGAGAACGGCCGAGAGCGAGAATTCCAGAGGGAACGGGCCTGGAGGGGATTGGGAATATCGGGAATTCTGGGAATATTGGGAATATCAGGAATATTGGGAATATTGGGAATATTGGGAATCCCAACGGAGAACGGCCGAGAGCGAGAATTCCAGAGGGAACGGACCTGGGAATGGCGGGAATGTTGGGAATTCTGGGATTGGGAATTTGAGATTTGGGAATATTGGGAATATCAGGAATATTGGGAATATTTGGAATATTGGGGATCCCAACGGAGAACGGCCGAGAGCGAGAATTCCAGAGGGAACGGACCTGGGAATGGCGGGAATGTTGGGAATTCTGGGATTGGGAATTTGAGATTTGGGAATATTGGGAATATCAGGAATATTGGGAATATTTGGAATATTGGGGATCCCAACGGAGAACGGCCGAGAGCGAGAATTCCAGAGGGAACGGACCTGGGAATGGCGGGAATGTTGGGAATTCTGGGATTGGGAATATTGGGAATTGGGAATTTGAGATTTGGGAATGTTGGGAATGTTGGGAATTGGGGATTTGGGAATTGGGGATCCCAACGGAGAACAGCCAAGAGCGAGAATTCCAGAGGGAACGGACCTGGGAATGGCGGGAATGTCGGGAATTCTGGGAATATTGGGAATGTTGGGATTGGGAATATTGGGAATATTGGGAATATTGGGAATTGGGGATTTGGGAATTGGGATCCCAACGGAGAACGGCCGAGACCGAGAATTCCAGAGGGAACGGATCTGGGAATGTTGGGAATGTTGGGAATTCTGGGAATATCGGGAATATTGGGAATATCAGGAATTGGAGCAGGGCCGAGAACGAGAATTCCAATGGGAACGGGCCTGGAGGGGATTGGGAATATCGGGAATTCTGGGATTTTGGGAATTGGGGATGTTGGGAATTGGGAATGTCAGGAATATTGGGAATATTGGGATTATTGGGAATTGGGAATCCCAACGGAGAACGGCCGAGAGCGAGAATTCCAGAGGGAACGGACCTGGGAATGGCAGGAATGTCAGGAATTCTGGGATTGGGAATATTGGGAATGTTGGGAATATTGGGAATGTTGGGATTTGGGATCCCGGGGCCGATCCCGTCAGGATTTCCATGGATTGGGGTCGATTCCGTCGGGATTTCCACGGATTCGGGATCCCAGGACTGATCCCATCGGGTTTCCCATGGATTTGGGGCTGATCCCATCAGGATTCCCATGGATTTGGGGCCGATCCCATCAGGATTCCCACGGATTTGGGATCCCGGGGCTGATCCCATCAGGATTCCCATGGATTTGGGGTCGATCCCATCTGGATTTCCATGGATTTGGGGCCGATCCCATCAGGATTCCCATGGATTTGGGGCCGATCCCATCAGGATTCTCATGGGTTTGGGGCTGATCCCATCAGGATTTCCATGGATTTGGGGCTGATCCCATCAGGATTCCCATGGATTTGGGATCCTGGGGCCGATCCCATCAGGATTCCCATGGATTTGGGGCTGATCCCATCGGGATTTCCATGGATTTGGGGTGGATCCCGTCAGGATTTCCATGGATTTGGGTCAATTCCATCGGGATTCCCATGGATTTGGGTTGATCCCATTGAGTTTCCGATGGATTCAGGATCCCGGGGTCGATCCAGTTGGGTTTTCCACGGATTTGGGATGCCAGGGTGGATCCACTCAGGATTCCCAATGGATTGGGGCTGATCTGGTTGGAATTCCTGATGGATCCCGGGGTGGATCCCATTGGGATTCATGATGGATCCCGGGGCAAATCCCGGGCTGGATTCCTGATGGATCCGGGTGGATCCTGAGGTGATTCCCGATGGATCCCAGGGCGGATTCCCAATGGATCCAGGGGTGGATTCCTGATTGATCCGGGCAGTTCCCGGGGGTGGATCCTGGGGCAGATCCCGTTGGGATTCCCGCTGGATCCTGTTGTGATTCCCAATGGATCCAGGCGGATCCCAGGGTGGATCCCGTCGGGATTCCCAATGGATCCAGGGTGGTTTCCGGGGGTGGATCCCGGGGCAGATTCCTGGTGGATCCCATTGTGATTCCCGATGGATCCCGGGGTGGATTCCCGTTGGGATTCCAGATGGATCCAGGTGGTTCCCGGGGTGGATTCCCAATGGATCCCTTTGTAATTCCCGCTGGATCCGGGCAGATCCCGGGGTGGATTCCCGCTGGATCCAGGTGGATCCTGGGGTGGATTCCCGCTGGATCCGGGTGGATCCTGGGGTGGATCCCGGGGTGGATTCCCATTGGATCCGGGGTGGATCCCGGGGTGGATTCCCACTGGATCCGGGGTGGATTCTGGGGTGGATCCTGCTGGATCCGGGGTGGATCCCGGGGTGGATTCCGGGGTGATTCCCGCTGGATCCGGGCAGATCCCGTTGTGATTCCCGCTGGATCCGGGTGGATCCCGGGGCAGATCCCGGGGTGGATTCCCGATGGATCTGGGTGAATCCCGGGGCGGATTCCCACTAGATCCGGGGTGGATCCCGTTGTGATTCCCGCTGGATCCAGGCAGATCCCGGGGTGGATCCTGGGGCGGATTCCCAATGGATCCGGGGTGGATTCTGGGGTGGATTCCCAATGGATCCGGGCGGATCCCGGGGTGGATCCTGGGGCAGATTCCCGATGGATCCTGTTGGGATTCCTGCTGGATCCCGGGGCAGATTCCCGATGGATCCGGGGTGGATCCGGTTGTGATTCCCGCTGGATCCAGGGTGGATTCTGGGGTGGATTCCCGATGGATCCGGGTGGATCCCGGGGTGGATCCTGGGGTGGGTTCCCGATGGATCCGGGCAGATCCCGGGCTGGATTCCCGCTGGATCCGGGTGGATCCCGGGGTGGATCCTGGGGTGGATCCCGGGGTGGATTCCCACTGGATCCGGGTGGATCCCGGGGTGGATCCTGGGGTGGATCCCGGGGTGGATTCCCACTGGATCCGGGTGGATCCCGGGGCAGATCCCGGGGCGGATTCCCAATGGATCCGGGGCGGATCCCGTTGTGATTCCCACTGGATCCAGGTGGATCCCATTGTGATTCCCGCTGGATCCGGGTGGATCCCGGCGCTCACCGGGCAGCACCTCCCGGGCGGGGGCTCCGTTCCCGTTCCCGATCCCGATCCCGATCCCGATCCCGATCCCGATCCCGCCGGGATCCCCCCGGCCGAGGCGGAAAGCGACGGAGCCGGGACACGGCCCCGGAACCTTCCGGAACCCGGCCGGGAGCAGCCGCAGCAAATCCCGGCCTGGAGCTGGGGGAGGGGAAAACGGAATGAGATCGACTGGGATCAACTGGGAGCTACTGGGAGCTACTGGGAGCCACTGGGAGTTACTGGGACCCCCAGGACCCTTACTGGGATCGACTGGGAGCTACTGGGAGCCACTGGGAGTTACTGGGGGGGTTACTGGGAGTTACTGGGAGTTACTGGGGGGGGTTACTGGGAGTTACTGGGAGCTACTGGGACCCACAGGACCCTTACTGGGATCAACTGGGAGCTACTGGGAGCCACTGGGAGTTACTGGGATCCACTGGGAGTTACTGGGAGCCACTGGGACCCTTACTGGGATCCACTGGGATCCACTGGGAGCACTGGGAAATGACCCTCAAGACCCCACTGGGACCAACTGGGAGTTACTGGGGGTTACTGGGAGTTACTGGGAGCTACTGGGAATTGCTGGGACCCACAGGACCCTTACTGGGATCGACTGGGAGCTACTGGGACCCACTGGGGGGGTTACTGGGAGTTACTGGGAGCTGCTGGGACCCCCAGGAGCCTTACTGGGATCCACTGGGAGTTACTGGGAGTTACTGGGGGGGTTACTGGGAGCACTGGGATCCACTGGGATTCACTGGGAGCCACTGGGAAAGGACCCGCAAGACCCCACTGGGACCAACTGGGAGTTACTGGGAGCTACTGGGAGTTACTGGGACCCCCAGGACCCTTACTGGGATCCACTGGGAGCTACTGGGAGCCACTGGGAGTTACTGGGGGGGTTACTGGGAGTTACTGGGAGTTACTGGGACCCCCAGGACCCTTACTGGGATCAACTGGGAGCTACTGGGAGCCACTGGGACCAACTGGGAGTAACTGGGAGCCACTGGGAGGTTACTGGGAGCTACTGGAGGTTACTGGTCTATACTGGGAGTTACTGGGATTCCTCAGACATCCCCTCCCCCCTCCCCCCAAATCCCAGGAAAAATCCCCCAGGAATTCACCCCAAAAATCCTCCCCCAAAAATCCCAAAAATCCCCCAAAAATTCCCAAAAAATTCCCAAAAAATTCCCCCCAAAATTCCCAGAAAATTCCCAAAAATCCCCCTAAAAAATTCCAAAAAAATCTCCAAAAAATCCCCCCTAAAATCCCAAAACATCCCAAAAATTTCCCCAAAATTCCCTCAATCCCCCCCACCAAAATCCCAAAAGAATCCCAAAAATTCCCAAAAACTCCTCCTAAAAAATCCCAAAATCCCCCAAAAAATTCCCAAAGAATTCCCAAAAATCCCCCAAAAATCCCCCTAAAAAATCATAAAAAATCCCCCCAAATTCCCCCAAAATTCCCAAAAAATCCCCATAAAAAATCCCCAAAAATTCCCCAAAAAATTCCCAAAAAATCTCCCCCAAAATATCTCAAAAAATCCCCCCAAAATTCCCAAAATTTCCCCCCAAAAAATCCCCCCAAATTCCAAAAAAATCCCCCCAAAAATCCCAAAAAATTCCCAAAAATTCCCAAAAAAAAGCCCAAAAAAAATCCCCAAAAAATTCCCAAAAATCCCCTCAAAATAAAAAAAAAATCCCACAAAATTCCCAGAAACTCCCCCTAAAAAATCCCAAAAAATTCCCAAAAATCCCCCCCAAAAATCCCCAAAAATTCCCAAAAACTCCCCCTAAAAAATCCCCCCCTTAAAATTCCCAAAAAAACCCAAAAATTCCCAAAAAACCCTAAAAATTCCCAAAAACCCCCAAATCCCCCCCCAAAAAATCCCCAAAAAAATCCCCAAAAAATCCCCCAAAAATCCCAAAAATTCCCAAAAAATTCCCAAAACTCCCTCAAAAATTCCCCCCAAAAATCCCAAAAAATTCCCAAAAAATCCCCCAAAAATTCCCAAAAAATCTCCCCCAAAAATCCCAAAAAATCCCCAAAAATCCCCAAAAATTCCCCCAAAAATCCCAAAAAATCCCAAAAAATCCCCAAAAATCCCCCAAAAATCCAAAAAAATTCCCCAAAAATCCCCCAAAAATTCCCAAATAATCCCCCCAAAAATTCCCAAAAAATCCCCTTAAAAAATCCCCAAAAATCCCCAAAAATCCCCCAAAAAATCCCAAAAAATCCCCCTAAAAATCCCTTCAAATATCCCAAAAATTCCCAAAAATCCCCCCCAAAATCCCAAAAAAAATCCCCAAAAATTCCCAAAAACTCCCCCTAAAAAATCCCCCTAAAAAATTCCCAAAAAACCCCAAAAATTCCCAAAAAACCCCAAATCCCCCCTCCCCCCCCCTCATTTCCCGCGGGATTTTTCCCAAATTTCCGCGGTTGGGGTGGGGGAGGGGCGGTCACAGAGGGGCTTTTTCTTCTCCCGGTTTTTTTTTTCCTGGAATTCTAAAAATTCCCAAATTTTCCTCCCCTCCCCCTCCGGGTCCGTCGGGGCCTCCGGGACCGCCTGGAATTTTTTTTGGGATAAAATCCTTAAAATTCCCGGGTTTTTTTTGGGAATTTTTGACTTAAAAATGGATTTATTCCCTAAAAAAATCCCTAAAAAAAAATTCCCGGGTTTTTTTTTTGGGAATTTTCAGGGGATTCCCGGGATTTTGGAGACCCTGAAATTCCTGGATCGCTCCTTAAAAATTCCCGGGTTTTCTCTTACCCCAAAATTCCCCAATTTCCCCCCCAAAAATTCCCGATTTTCCCCCCAAAATTCCCAATTTCCCCCCAAAATTCCCAAATTTCCCCCAAAATTCCCAATTTTCCCCCCCAAAATTCCCAATTTTCCCCCCAAAATTCCCAAATTTCCCCCAAAATTCCCAAATTTCACAACAAAAATTCCCGAATTTCACCCCAAAATTCCCGATTTTCCCCCAAAATTCCCATTTTCCCCAAAAATTCCCAACTTTCCCCCCAGAATTCCCAATTTTCCCCCCAAAATTCCCAAATTTCCCCCAAAATTCCCAATTTTCCCCCCAAAATTCCCAAATTTTACCAAAAATTCACATTTTCCCCTCAAAATTCCCAATTTTCCCCCCAAAATTCCCAAATTTCCCCCAAAATTCCCAATTTTCCCCCCAAAATTCCCAATTTTCCCCAAAAATTCCCAATTTCCCCCCAAAATTCCTGATTTTCTACCCAAAATCCTCAATTTTCCCCCCCAAAATTCCTGAATTTCCCCCCAAAATTCCCAACTTTCCCCCTCAAAATTCCCAATTTCCCCCAAAATCCCAATTTTCCCCTCAAAATTCCCATTTTCCCCCCAAAATTCCCAATTTTCCCCAAAAATTCCCAATTTTCCCCCCCAAAATTCCCAAATTTCCCCCAAAATTCCCAATTTTCCCCCAAAATTCCCAATTTTTCCCCCAAAATTCCCTAATTTCCCCCCGAAATTCCCAATTTCCCCCCAAAATTCCCAATTTCCCCCAAAATTCCCAATTTCCCCCAAAATTCCCAATTTTTCCCCCTCAAAATTCCCAAATTTCCCCCAAAATTCCCAAATTTCCCCCCCCAAAATTCCCAGGAATTCCCGGGTCCCCCTCGGGTCCCTCTGGATCCTCCCGGACCCCAAAATTCCCAAAATTCCCACAAAATTCCCATAAAATTCCCTCCCAGTTCATCCCAGTTCATCCCAGTTCATCCCAGTTTGTCCCAGTTTATCCCAGTTTATCCCAGTTTGTCCCAGTTTGTCCCAGTTTGTCCCAGTTCGTCCCAGTTTGTCCCAGTTCCAGCCGTGCAGGGGGGTCCAGCCGGGCCCCAGGCAGCTCCCGCTCCCAGTATAAACCAGTATAAACCAGTATAAACCAGTACAGACCAGTATAAACCAGTATAAAGTGCTATAAACCGGTATAAACCAGTATGGACCAGTATAAACCAGTACCAGTCCCAGTATCCCCCCAGTTCTGCCTCCCAGTTCATCCCAGTAACGGCTCCCAGTGCTCCCAGTTCATCCCAGTCCATCCCAGTTCATCCCAGTTCATCCCAGTCCATCCCAGTTCATCCCAGTTCATCCCAGTCCATCCCAGTTCATCCCAGTCCATTCCAGTCCATTCCTGTCATTCCCAGTGCTCCCAGTAACGGCTCCCAGTTCATCCCAGTTCATCCCAGTGCTCCCAGTAACAGCTCCCAGTTCCCCCCAGTCTATTCCCAGTCCATCCCAGTTCCATCCCGGTCCATTCCCAGTCCCCCCCAGTCCATCCCAGTTGCTCCCAGTGCTCCCAGTAACGGCTCCCAGTATTCCCAGTGCTCCCAGTTCCCCGTTCCAGTCTCCCCAGTCGCTCCCAGTGCTCCCAGTCCATCCCAGTGCTCCCAGTAACGGCTCCCAGTTCCCCCCAGTCCATCCCAGTCCATCCCAGTCCCCCCCAGTCCATCCCAGTCCCCCCCCAGTCCATCCCAGTTGCTCCCAGTAACAGCTCCCAGTTCCCCCCAGTCCATCCCAGTTCGCCCCAGTCCCCCCCAGTCCATCCCAGTCCCCCCCCAGTCCATCCCAGTCTCTCCCAGTACTCCCAGTAACGGCTCCCAGTCTCTCCCAGTTCCCCGTTCCAGTCTCCCCAGTTGTTCCCAGTTCCCCCAGTCCATCCCAGTTGCTCCCAGTCCATCCCAGTCCATCCCAGTCCATCCCAGTCTCTCCCAGTACTCCCAGTAACGGCTCCCAGTCTCTCCCAGTTCCCCGTTCCAGTCTCCCCAGTTGTTCCCAGTTCCCCCAGTCCATCCCAGTTGCTCCCAGTCCATCCCAGTCCATCCCAGTCCATCCCAGTCTCTCCCAGTGCTCCCAGTAACGGCTCCCAGTCGCTCCCAGTCCCCCCCAGTCTATTCCCAGTCCATCCCAGTCCATCCCAGTCGGTCCCAGTTCATCCCAGTTCCCCCCAGTCTATTCCCAGTTCCCCCCAGTCCATCCCAGTCCATCCCAGTTCTCCCCCCAGTCCATCCCAGTGCTCCCAGTTCATTCCAATTCCATTCCCAGTTCCCCCCAGTCCATCCCAGTTCCCCCCAGTCCATCCCAGTCCATCCCAGTCCATCCCAGTTCCCCCCAGTCCATCCCAGTCCCACCTGGCTCTGTCGCTGTCGCGATTCCCAGCAGCAGCAGCAGCAGCAGCAGCGGGGCCCGGGGGGGGCTCATGGCGGGGTCGCGACAGAGCCGCGATATCGCGACAGAGGCGGCGAGAGAGCCCCGAGAGAGCCCCGGGAGAGCCCCGGGAGAGCCCCGCGATGTCGCGACAGAAGCACCGGGAGAGCCCCGAGAGAGCCCCGGGATGTCGCGATAGAGGAGGTGATAGAGACACCGGGAGAACTCCGGGATGTCGCGATAGAGGCACCGGGAGAGCCCCGGGAGAGCCCCGGGAGAGCCCCGGGATGTCGCGATAGAGGCACCGGGAGAGCCCCGAGAAAGCCCCGGGAGAGCCCCGGGATGTCGCGACAGAGGCGCCGGGAGAGCCCCGGGATATCGCGATAGAAGCCCCGGGAGAGCCCCGGGAGGGTCCCGGGATATCGCGACAGAGGCGGCGATAGAAGCCCCGAGAGGGCCCCGGGATGTCGCGACAGAGGCGCCGCTGTCGCGACAGGCGCGGGACGTGGCGGCCCCGGCGCGAGCGGGGCCCGAGTGAGGGAGAGAAACCCCAACCCCTCCCCCACCCCGGGAACGCCCCGCCCACAACTGGGAGAACTGGGAGGGACTGGGAGAGACTGGGAGGGACTGGGGGGGACTGGGAGCACTGGGAGAGAACTGGGAGGGACTGGGGGGGACTGGGGGGGACTGGGAGAGACTGGGAGCCGTTACTGGGGGCACTGGGATGGACTGGGAGGGAACTGGGATGGACTGGGGGAGGACTGGGATGGACTGGGATGGACTGGGGGGAACTGGGAGCCGTTACTGGGATGAACTGGGAGGGACTGGGATGGACTGGGATGGACTGGGAGGGACTGGGGGGAACTGGGAGCCGTTACTGGGATGAACTGGGATGGACTGGGATGGACTGGGATGGACTGGAGGGGACTGGGATGGACTGGGATGGACTGGGGGGGACTGGGAGCCGTTACTGGGGGCACTGGGATGGACTGGGAGAGAACTGGGATGGACTGGGGGGAACTGGGAGCCGTTACTGGGATGAACTGGGAGGGACTGGGATGGACTGGGATGGACTGGGAGGGACTGGGGGGGACTGGGAGCCGTTACTGGGATGGACTGGGAGGGAACTGGGATGGACTGGGAGGGAATTGGGAGGGACTGGGGGGGACTGGGAATTAACTGGGAGCCGTTACTGGGAGCAGTGGGAGGGACTGGGAGCGACTGGGAGGGAACTGGGAGAACTGGGACAGACTGGGAGGGAACTGGGAGCCACTATTGGGAGCACTGGGATGAACTGGGAGGGAACTGGGATGGACTGGGATGAACTGGGAGGGAACTGGGATGAACTGGGATGAACTGGGATGAACTGGGAGGGAACTGGGATGAACTGGGATGAACTGGGAGGGAACTGGGATGAACTGGGATGAACTGGGATGAACTGGGAGGGAACTGGGATGAACTGGGATGAACTGGGATGAACTGGGAGCACTGGGAGCCGTTTTTCCCAATTTTTCCCCCCCATTTTTCCCCCCATTTTTCCCCAATTTTTTCCCATTTTTTCCCTCATTTTTCTCCCATTTTCCCCCCATTTTTTCCCAAATTTTTTCCAATTTTTTCCCCAATTTTTCCCACTTTTTTTTCCCATTTTCCCCCCTTTTTTCCCCAATTTTTCCCGAGGTTTTTTTCCCCATTTTCCCCCATTTTTTCCCATTTCCCCCCCTTTTTTTCCCAATTTTTCCCGAGTTTTTTTTCCCATTTTTCCCCGTTTTATTCCAAATTTTTCCCGAGTTTTTTTTCCCTTTTTTCCCCATTTTCCCTCCTTTTTTTCGCAATTTTTCCCCAGTTTTTTTCCATTTTCCCCCCATTTTTTCCCATTTCCCCCCCTTTTTTCCCAATTTTTCCCGAGTTTTTTTCCCAATTTTTCCCCAGTGTTTTTCCCCATTTTTCCCCCCATTCTTTTCCCATTTCCCCCCCTTTTTTTCCCAATTTTTCCCCAGTTTCTTTTCCATTTCCCCCCCATTTATTCCAAATTTTTCCCGAGTTTTTTTCCCATTTTTTCCCCATTTTTCCCATTTTCCCCCTTTTTTCCCCAATTTTTCCCGAGGTTTTTTTTCCCATTTTCCCCCATTTTTTCCCATTTTCCCCCCTTTTTTTCCCAATTTTTCTCGAGTTTTTTTTCCCATTTTTCCCCGTTTTATTCCAAAATTTTCCCGAGTTTTTTTCCCATTTTTCCCCATTTTCCCCCCTTTTTTCCCCAATTTTTCCCGAGTTTTTTTCCCCATTTTCCCCCCATTTTCCCCCCTTTTTTCCCAATTTTTCCCCATTTTTTTCCCATTTTCCCCCCATTTTTTCCCCATTTTTCCCCCCTTTTAGTCCCATTTTTCCCCGAGTTTTTTCCCAATTTTTCCCATTTTTTCCCCATTTTTCCCCCCATTTTTTCCCATTTCCCCCCCTTTTATTCCAAATTTTTCCCCAGTTTTTTTCCCAAATTTTCCCCCCATTTTTCCCCATTTTTTCCCAATTTTTCCCGAGTTTTTTTCCCATTTTTTCCCCATTTTTCCCCAATTTTTCCCTCATTTTTTTCCCATTTCCCCCCCTTTTTTCCCTCATTTTTCCCCCTTTTTCCCAATTTTTCCCGAGATTTTTTTTCCATTTTCCCTCCAATTTTTTCCCATTTTTCCCCCTTTTTTCCCAATATTCCCCCCATTTTTTTCCCATTTTTCCCCCTTTTTTCCCCAAATTTTCCCCATTTTTCCAGTGGTTTTTTTTCCCATTTTCCCCCCTTTTTTTCCCAATTTTTCCCCAGTTTTTTTCCCATTTTCCCCCCATTTTTTCCCCCATTTTTCCCTCATTTTTTTCCCCCTATTCCCCCCCATTTTTCCCCAATTTTTCCCTCATTTTTTCCCCAATTTTTCCCCCTTTTTCTCTCATTTTCCCCCAATTTTCCCCCCATTTTTCCCAATTTTTCCCCAATTTTTCCCCCTTTTTTTTCCCATTTTTCCCTTTTTTTTCCCATTTTTCCCGTTTTTTCCCCCATTCCTCCCCCCCCTTTCCCCTCCCCCTCCCCGATTCCCGATTTTTCCTGGCTCATTCCCAAATTCCCGGCCCGGCCGCTCCTTCCTCCCCTCACAGAGCTCCCTCTGTGCTCCCGGAATTTTGGGAATCCCAAATTTGGGAACGGCCCCGCCCCCAAATCCCGACCGCGGCTTTTCCTGGAAAAAAAATTCCCCTCCCCCACCCCCCTCCCAAAAAAAAAAAAAAACCCAAATCCCAAAAAAAAATAAAATTCGGGATTTTGGGGATTTTTTTTAAGGGGGGTTCTGGGATTTTGGGGATTTTGGGATTCCGGAATTTCTCCCTAAAAATATCCCGGGAAAATCCTCCCCCTTCAAAATCCCCAAATTCCGACCCCGAATCCCAAAATTCCGACCCCAAATCCTGGGAAAATCCCCCCAAATCCCCCCAAATCCCGAAAATCCCCCCAAAATTCCGAAATTCAGACCCCAAATCCAGGGAAAATCCCCCCAAATCCCCCCAAATCCTGAAAATCCCCCCAAAATTCCAAAATTCCGACCCCGAATCCCAAAAATTCCCCCCCAAATCCCCCCAAAATCCCCAGATTTCGCCCCCAAATCCCAAAATTTCCCCCCCAAATCCCTAAAATTCTCCCCAAAATCCTGGGAAAATCCCCCCAAATCCCCCCAAATCCCGAAAATCCCCCCAAAATTCCAAAATTCCGACCCCAAATCCCAAAAATTCCCCCCAAATCCCCCCAAATCCCGAAAATCCCCAGATTTTGCCCCCAAATCCCAAAATTTTCCCCCCAAATCCCTAGAATTCCCCCCAAAATCCTGGGAAAATCCCCCCCAATCCCAAAATTCCTCCCAAAATCCCAGAATTCCAACCCCAAAATCCCCAATTCCCCCCCAAAATCCAGGGAAAATCCCCCCAAATCCCCCCAAATCCCGAAAATCCCCCCAGAATTCCAAAATTCCGACCCCAAACCCCAAAAATTCCCCCCAAATCCCCCCTGAATCCCGAAAATTCTGACCCTAAATCCCAAAATTCCCCCCAAAATTCCGGGAAAATCCCCCCAAATCCCAAAATTCTGACCCCAAATCCTCCCAAAATTCCAAAACTCCCCCCCCAAATCCCAAAATTTCCCCCCCAAATCTCCCCAAAATCCCCAAATCCCAAAATTTCCCCCCCAAATCTCTAAAATTCTCCCCAAAATCCTGGGAAAATCCCCCCAATCCCAAAATTCCTCCCAAAATCCCAAAATTCCAACCCCAAAATCCCCAATTCCCCCCCAAAATCCAGGGAAAATCCCCCCAAATCCCCTCAAATCCCGAAAATCCCCCCAGAATTCCAAAATTCCGACCCCAAATCCCAAAATTTCCCCCCCAAATCTCCCCAAAATCCCCAAATCCCAAGATTTTCCCCCCAAATCCCTAAAATTCTCCCCAAAATCCAGGGAAAATCCCCCCAAATCCCGAAAATCCCCCCAAAATTCCAAAATTCCGACCCCAAATCCCAAAAATTCCCCCCCAAATCTCCCCAAATCCCAAGATTTTCCCCCCAAATCCCTAAAATTCCCCCCAAAATCCTGGGAAAATCCCCCCAAATCCCCCCAAACCCAAAATTCCGACCCCAAAATCCCAAAATTCCAACCCCAAAATCCCCAATTCCCCCCCAAAATCCAGGGAAAATCCCCCCAAATCCCCAAAAATCCCGAAAATCCCCAAAAAATTCCAAAATTCCGACCCCAAACCCCAAAAATTCCCCCCAAATCCCCCCGAATCCCGAAAATTCTGACCCTAAATCCCAAAATTCCCCCCAAAATTCCGGGAAAATCCCCCCAAATCCCAAAATTCTGACCCCAAATCCTCCCAAAATTCCAAAACTCTCCCCCCAAATCCCAAAATTTCCCCCCCAAATCTCCCCAAAATCCCCAAATCCCAAATTTTCCCCCCAAATCCCTAAAATTCCCCCCAAAATCCTGGGAAAATCCCCCCAAATCCCCCCAAATCCCGAAAATCCCCCCAAAATTCCAAAATTCCGACCCCAAATCCCAAAAATTCCCCCCCAAATCTCCCCAAAATCCCCAGATTTTGCCCCCAAATCCCAAGATTTCCCCCCAAATCTCTAAAATTCCCCCCAAAATCCTGGGAAAATCCCCCCAATCCCAAAATTCCTCCCAAAATCCCAGAATTCCAACCCCAAAATCCCCAATTCCCCCCCAAAATCCAGGGAAAATCCCCCCAAATCCCGAAAATCCCCCCAAAATTCCAAAATTCCGACCCCGAATCCCAAAAATTCCCCCCAAATCCCCCCAAATCCCGAAAATTCTGACCCTAAATCCCAAAATTCCCCCCAAAATTCCGGGAAAATCCCCCCAAATCCCAAAATTTTGACCCCAAATCCTCCCAAAATTCCAAAACTCCCCCCCCAAATCCCAAAATTTCCCCCCCAAATCTCCCCAAAATCCCCAAATCCCAAATTTTCCCCCCAAATCCCTAAAATTCCCCCCAAAATCCTGGGAAAATCCCCCCAAATCCCCCCAAACCCAAAATTCCGACCCCAAAATCCCAAAATTCCAACCCCAAAATCCCCAATTCCCCCCCAAAATCCAGGGAAAATCCCCCCAAATCCCCAAAAATCCCGAAAATCCCCAAAAAATTCCAAAATTCCGACCCCAAACCCCAAAAATTCCCCCCAAATCCCCCCGAATCCCGAAAATTCTGACCCTAAATCCCAAAATTCCCCCCAAAATTCCGGGAAAATCCCCCCAAATCCCAAAATTCTGACCCCAAATCCTCCCAAAATTCCAAAACTCTCCCCCCAAATCCCAAAATTTCCCCCCCAAATCTCCCCAAAATCCCCAAATCCCAAATTTTCCCCCCAAATCCCTAAAATTCCCCCCAAAATCCTGGGAAAATCCCCCCAAATCCCCCCAAATCCCGAAAATCCCCCCAAAATTCCAAAATTCCGACCCCAAATCCCAAAAATTCCCCCCCAAATCTCCCCAAAATCCCCAGATTTTGCCCCCAAATCCCAAGATTTCCCCCCAAATCTCTAAAATTCCCCCCAAAATCCTGGGAAAATCCCCCCAATCCCAAAATTCCTCCCAAAATCCCAGAATTCCAACCCCAAAATCCCCAATTCCCCCCCAAAATCCAGGGAAAATCCCCCCAAATCCCGAAAATCCCCCCAAAATTCCAAAATTCCGACCCCGAATCCCAAAAATTCCCCCCAAATCCCCCCAAATCCCGAAAATTCTGACCCTAAATCCCAAAATTCCCCCCAAAATTCCGGGAAAATCCCCCCAAATCCCAAAATTTTGACCCCAAATCCTCCCAAAATTCCAAAACTCCCCCCCCAAATCCCAAAATTTCCCCCCCAAATCTCCCCAAAATCCCCAAATCCCAAATTTTCCCCCCAAATCCCTAAAATTCCCCCCAAAATCCTGGGAAAATCCCCCCAAATCCCCCCAATCCCAAAATTCCGACCCCAAAATCCCAAAATTCCAACCCCAAAATCCAGGGAAAATCCCCCCAAATCCCCCCAAATCCCGAAAATCCCCCCAAAATTCCAAAATTCCGACCCCAAATCCCAAAAATTCCCCCCAAATCTCCCCAAACTCCCCAGATTTCGCCCCCAAATCCCAAAATTTTCCCCCCAAATCCCTAAAATTCCCCCCAAAATCCTGGGAAAATCCCCCCAATCCCAAAATTCCTCCCAAAATCCCAAAATTCCAACCCCAAAATCCAGGGAAAATCCCCCCGAATCCCGAAAATCCCCCCAAAATTCCAAAATTCTGACCCCAAATCCCAAAAATTCCCCCCAAATCCCCCCGAATCCCAAAAATTCTGACCCTAAATCCCAAAATTCCCCCCAAAATTCCGGGAAAATCCCCCCAAATCCCAAAATTCTGACCCCAAATCCTCCCAAAATTCCAAAACTCCCCCCCCAAATCCCAAGATTTCCCCCCCAAATCTCCCCAAAATCCCCAAATCCCAAAATTTTCTCCCCAAATCCCGAAAATTCCCCCCAAAATCCTGGGAAAATCCCCCCAAATCCCAAAATTCCCCCACAAATCCCAAAATTCCCCCCCAAATCCAGGGAAAATCCCCCCAAATCCCCAAATTCTGACCCCGGATCCCAAAGTTCCGACCCCAAATCCCAAAATTTCCCCCCCAAAACCCAAAAGTTCCCCCCAGAATCCGGGGAAAATCCCCAAATCCCAGGAAAATCCCCCCAAATCCCAAAAATTTCCCCCAAATCCCAGGAAAATTCCCCCAAATCCCGAAATTCCTCCCCCAAATCCCCAAAATTCCCTCCCCAAATCCCAAAATTTCCCCCCGAATCCCAAAATTATCCCCAAATCTGAAAATTCCCCCAAAAAATCCCCCCCAAATCCCAAAATTCCGGCCCCAAATCCCTAAAATTCCTTCCCAAAATCCCGGGAAAATTCCCCCCAAATTCCTCCCCCCCAAATCCCGGGAAAATTCCCCCAAATCCCGAAATTCTGACCCCAAATCCCAGAATTTCCCCCCAAAATCCCCCCAAAATCCCCAAATTTCGCCCCCAAATCCCAAAATTTTCCCCCCAAATCCCAAAATTTCCCCCAAAATCTCAGGAAAATCCCCCCCAAATCCCCAAATTCCGACCCCAGATCCCAAAATCCCCCCCAATCCCAGAATTTCCCCCCGAATCCCAAAATTCCGATCCCAAATCCCAAAAATCCCCCCCCAAAATCCCCAACTTTCCTCCAAAATCCCGGGAAATTCCCCCAAATCCCAAAATTCTGACCCAAATCCTGAAAATTCCCACCCCAAATCCCAAAATTCCCCCCCAAAATCCCGGGAAAATCCCCCCAAATCCCAAAATTCCGACCCCAAATCCCAAAATTTCCCCCCAAATCCCCCCCAGAATCCCTGGAAAATCCCCCAAATCCCCAATCCAGCCCCAAAAATTCCAGGATTTTGGGGCTATCCCGGGGATTTCGGGTGTTCCAAATATTTTGGGGGTCTCACAATCCCAAAATTCTCACCAGAATTCCCAAAATTCCACCCAAATCCCCCCAAATTCCACCAAAATTCCCCAAATTCCCCCCCAGAATTCCCAAAATTCCCCCCAAATCCCCAAAATTCCCCCCAAAATTCCCAAATTTCCCCCAGAATTCCCAAAATCCCCCCAAAATTCCCAAATTTCCCCCCAAAATTCCCAAATCTCCTCCAAAAATTCCCCAAATTTCCCCCAGAATTCCCAAATTTCCCCAAAATTCCCCCAAAATTCCCAAATTCCCCCCCAAAATTCCCAAATTTCCCCCAAAATTCCCAAAATCCCCCCAAAATTCCCAAAATTCCCCCAAAATTCCCCAAAATTCCCAATTTTCCCCCCAAAATTCCCAAATTCCCCCCAAAATTCCCAAATTTCCCCCAAAATTCCCAAATTTCCCCCAAAATTCACAAATTTCCCCCAGAATTCCCAAATTTCCCCCAAATTCCCCCAAAATTCACAAATTTCCCCCCAGAATTCCCAAATTCCCCCCAAAATTCCCAAAATTTCCCCCAGAATCCCCAAATTCCCCCCAGAATTCCCAAATTTCCCCCCCAAATTCCCCCAAAATTCCCAAATTTCCCCCAAAATTCCCCCCCAAAATTCCCAAATTCCCCCAAAATTCCCAAATTTCCCCCAAAATTCCCAAATTTCCCCCAAAATTCCCCAAATCCCCCCCAAAATTCCCAACTTTCCCCCCAAAATTCCCAAAATCCCCCCAGAATTCCCAAATTTCCCCCCAAAATTCCCAAAATTCCCCCCAAATCCCCAAAATTTCCCCCAAAATTCCCAAATTCCCCCCAGAATTCCCAAATTTCCCCCAAAATTCCCCCAAAATTCACAAATTTCCCCCAGAATTCCCAAATTTCCCCCAAAATTCCCAAAATTCCCCCAAAAATCCCCAAAATTGCCTCAAAATTCCCAAAATCCCCCCAAAATTCCCAAATTTCCCCCCAAAATTCCCAAATTTCCCCCAAAATTCCCAAATTTCCCCCCAAAATTCCCAAATTTCCCCCCCAGAATTCCCAGGAATCAGCGGCGACGGAGAAGCAGCAAATTTTAATCACCGAAAATCCAAAGTTTTGGGGTTTTTTGGGGAAAAAAAAAAAAAGGGAATTTCGGGAATTTCGGGAATTTCGGGAATTTTGGGAATTTCGGGATGGGGGAGGGGGAGAATCCAATAAAAACCGGGCCCCTCCCCCACCCCCCCCTTTTTTTTTTTCCAGAGGAATTTTGCGATTCCCCTCCCCCCCCTTCCAAAAAAAAATTTGGGATTGGGAGGGGTCAAAGTGCTCGGAGGGGGGGGAGGGGCAGAAATTTGGGAATTCTGGGGGGAAATTTGGGAATTTTGGGGGGAAATTTGGGAATTTTGGGGGGAAATTTGGGAATTTTGAGGGAATTTTGGGGATTTTTGGGGGAATTTTGGGGATTTTTGGGGGAATTTTGGGGATTTTGGGGGGAAATTTGGGAATTTTGGGGGGAAATTTGGGAATTTTGAGGGAATTTTGGGGATTTTTGGGGGAAATTTTGGGAATTTTGGGGGAAATTTGGGAATTTTGAGAAGAAATTTGGGGATTCTGGGGGGAAATTTGGGAATTTTGGGGGAAATTTGGGAATTTTAGGGGGAAATTTGGGAATTTTGGGGGAAATTTGGGGATTTTGGGGGGAAATTTGGGAATTTTGGGAATTTTGAGGGAATTTTGGGGGAGTTTTGGGAATTTTGGGGGAAAATTGGGAATTCTGTGGGAGAATTGGGAATTTTGGGGGAGAATTGGGAATTTTGGGGGAAATTTAGGAATTTTGGGGGGAATTTGGGATTTTTGGGGGAAATTTAGGAATTTTGGGGGGAAATTTGGGAATTTTGGGGGGAAATTTGGGAATTTTGAGGGAATTTTGGGGATTTTTGGGGGAAATTTTGGGAATTTTGGGGGGAATTTTGGGGAAATTTGGGAATTTTGGGGGAATTTTGGGCATTTTGGGGGGAATTTGGGGGGAAATTGGGGAATTTTGAGAGGAAATTTGGGAATTTTGGGGGAGAATTGGGAATTTTGTGGGGAAATTTGGGAATTTTGGGGAAATTTGGGAATTTTTTTGGAATTTTGGGTGGAAATTTGGGAATTTTGGGGGAAATTTGGGAATTTTGAGAAAATTTTGGGAATTTTGAGGGAATTCCGGGAATTTTGGGTGGAATTTTGGGAATTTTGGGGGAATTTTGGGAATTTTGAGGGAATTCCGGGAATTTTGAGGGAATTTTGGGAATTTTGGGGGAATTTCTCCCAAAAGGGGAGGGGGGAGGGGCCCAAAATTGGCCCCAAAGACACGAAAGGGAAAATTTGGGAAAAATTTTGGGAAATTTGGGAAATTTGGGGGAAATTTGGGAAGTTTTCCCAAAAATTGGGAGGGGGGAGGGGTTTTCCCAAATTTCCCCCCCGGAGCAGCCACGGGGAGCAAAAAGGGGAGGGAAAATGGGGGAAAAAAGGGAAAAATTGGGAAAAATGGTGAAAAATTGGGAAAAAAAAGGGGAAAATTGGGAAAAAAATTGGGAAAAATTGGGGGAAAAATTGGGAAAAAATTGGGGGAAAAACTGGGAAAATTGGGGAAAAAATTGGGAAAATCTGGCAAAAAAATGGGAAAAAATTTTTGAAAAAATTGGGAAAAATGGGGAAAAAATTGGGGGGAAAATTGGGAAAAAAATTGGGAAAAAAATCTGAAAAAATTGGGAAAAATTGAGGAAAATTTGGGGAAAAATGGGGGAAAAACGGGGGGAAAAATTGGGAAAAAAAATTGGGAAAATCTGGCAAAAAAATTGGGAAAAAAATCTGAAAAAATTGGGAAAAATGGGGAAAAAATTGGGGGGAAAATTGGGAAAAAAATTGGGAAAAAAATCTGAAAAAATTGGGAAAAATGGAGGAAAAATTGGGGAAAAATTGGGAAAAAAATTGGGAAAATCTGGCAAAAAAATTGGGAAAAAAATCTGAAAAAATTGGGAAAAATTGAGGAAAAAATTGGGAAAAATTGGAGAAAAATTGGGAAAAAATGGGGACAAAATGGGAAAAAATCTGGGAAAAAATTGTGGAAAAACTTGGGGAAAATTGGGGGAAAAAATGGGAAAAAATGAGAAAAAAATTGGGAAAAATGGGAGGAAATTGGAGGAAAAAATGGGGGGAAATTGGGAAAAAAATTGGGAAAAACTGGGAAAAAATGGGGAAAAAATTGGGAAAAAATTGGGAAAAATTGGGAAAATTGGGAAAAAAATGGGGAAAATTGGGGAAAAGTTGGGAATTCTTTCCTGGTTATTTCTAAGGAGATTTTCCCAAATTTCACCCCCTTGAGCACCCATAGGGAGCAACGAGGGGAAGGAAAATCAGAGCCAAAAATGACAAAAAATTGGGAAAAAATTGGGAAAAAAATCGGGAAAAATTGGGGAAAATTGGGGAAAAATCAGGAAAAAATGGGGAAAATTGGGGAAAAGTTGGGAATTCTTTCCTGGTTATTTTTAAGGAGATTTTCCCAAATTTCCCCCCCTTGAGCACCCATAGGGAGCAACGAGGGGAAGGAAAAACGGAGCCAAAAACGCCAAAAAATTGGGAAAAAAATTGGGAAAAAAATCGGGAAAAATTGGGAAAAATTGGGGAAAAATTGGTAAAAGTTGGGGAAAAGTTGGGAATTCTTTCCTGGTTATTTTTAAGGAGATTTTCCCAAATTTCACCCCCTTGAGCACCCATAGGGAGCAACGAGGGGAAGGAAAAACGGAGCCAAAAAATGACAAAAAAATGGGGAAAAAATTGGGAAAAATTGGGAAAAATTGGGAAAAAAATTGGGAAAAATTGGGAAAAAATGGGAAAAATTGGGAAAAGTTGGGAATTCTTTTCCAGGTTATTTTTAAGGAGATTTTCCCAAATTTCACCCCCTTGAGCACCCATAGGGAGCAACGAGGGGAAGGAAAAACGGAGCCAAAAACGCCAAAAAAAAAGCGAAAAAAATCGGGAAAAATTGGGAAAAATTGGGAAAAAATTGGGGAAAATTGGGAAAAGTTGGGAATTCTTTCCTGGTTATTTTTAAGGAGATTTTCCCAAATTTCACCCCCTTGAGCACCCATAGGGAGCAACGAGGGGAAGGAAAAACGGAGCCAAAAAATGACAAAAAATTGGGGAAAAAATTGGGAAAAAAATCGGGAAAAATTGGGAAAATTTGGGGAAAAATGGGGAAAAATTGGGAAAAATTGGGGAAAAGTTGGGAATTCTTTTCCAGGTTATTTTTGAGGGGATTTTCCCAAATTTCCCCCCCTTGAGCACCCATAGGGAGCAACGAGGGGAAGGAAAAACGGAGCCAAAAATGACAAAAAAATGGGGAAAAAATTGGGAAAAAAATCGGGAAAAAAATTGGGAAAAATTGGGAAAATTTGGGGAAAAAATGGGAAAAGTTGGGGAAAAGTTGGGAATTCTTTCCTGGTTATTTTTAAGGAGATTTTCCCAAATTTCCCCCCCTTGAGCACCCATAGGGAGCAACGAGGGGAAGGAAAACGGAGCCAAAAATGAGAAAAAATTGGGGAAAAAATTGGAAAAAATTGGGAAAAATTGGGAAAAATTGGGGAAAATTGGGGAAAATTGGGGAAAAATGGGGAAAAAGTTGGGAATTCTTTCCTGGTTATTTTTAAGGAGATTTTCCCAAATTTCACCCCCTTGAGCACCCATAGGGAGCAACGAGGGGAAGGAAAAACGGAGCCAAAAAATGACAAAAAATGGGGAAAAAATTGCGGAAAAAACGGGGAAAAATCGGGAAAAATTGGGGAAAAATTGGGAAAAATTGGGAAAAGTTGGGAATTCTTTTCCAGGTTATTTTTAAGGAGATTTTCCCAAATTTCCCCCCCTTGAGCACCCATAGGGAGCAACGAGGGGAAGGAAAAACGGAGCCAAAAACGCCAAAAAAAAAGCGAAAAAATTCGGGATTTTTTTCCGGGAAGGAAAGGGGGAAAAAAAATTCCTAAAAAAAAAGCGGGAAAGGGTCGGGAATTTGGGAATTCAGGAGAGCTGGTGGGGAGCCTCGAGCATCTCCATGAGGAAGGTGTCGATGGGGGTGTCCCCGATGAGTTTGAAGAAGAAAAGATGCTCCAGGCACTTGAGGCCGATGGAGCGCAGCGCCGGCAAACGCAGCAGCAGCTTGGCAAACCTGCAAAAAAACATGGAATTTACCAAGAATTCTGCATTTTCCAGGTTTTTTCCCACTTTTCCATTTTTTCCCGTTTTTTTCCCACTTTTTTTCCCATTTTTCCCATTTTTTCCTCATTTTTTTCTCATTTTTTCCACATTTTTTCCCATTTTTTTCCTCATTTTTTCCCATTTTTTTCCCCATTTTCCCCCCCATTTTTTCCCCATTTTTTCCCTTTTTTTCCCCATTTTTTCCCATTTCCCCCCCATTTTTTCCCCATTTTTTCCCTTTTTTTCCCCATTTTTTCCCATTTTTTCCAGATTTTTTCCCATTTTTTCCCCATTTTTTCCCCATTTTTTTTCCATTTTTTCCTCATTTTTTTCCCATTTTTTCCTCATTTTTTCCCCATTTTTTCCCTTTTTTTCCCCAATTTTTCCCATTTTTTCCTCATTTTTCCCCAATTTTTCCCATTTTTTCCTCATTTTTTCCCATTTTTTCCCCATTTTTCCCCATTTTTTCCACATTTTTTTCCTCATTTTTTTCCCATTTTTTTCCTCATTTTTTCCCCCAATTTTTCCCATTTTTTTTCCTCATTTTTTCCCATTTTTTTGGCCTTTTTTCTCTTTTTTTTCCAATTTTTTCCCCATTTTTTCCTATTTTTTTTCTCATTTTTCCCCCATTTTTTCATCATTTTTTCCCATTTTTTTCCCATTTTTCTCCTCATTTTTTTCCATTCTTCCCCATTTTTTCCTCATTTTTTCCCATTTTTTCCTCATTTTTTCCTATTTTTTCCTGTTTTTTTCCCATTTTTTTCCTCATTTTTTCCCATTTTTTTCCTCATTTTTCCCCCAATTTTTCACATTTTTTCCACATTTTTTTCCTCATTTTTTCCCATTTCTTTCCCTTTATTTTTTTCCTTTTTCCTCTTTTTTTTTCCAATTTTTTCCCCTTTTTTTCCCATTTTTATTCCCATTTTTCCCCCTTTTCATTCCCCCCTCAGGCCAATGGAGCCGCAGCGCCGGCAAACGCAGCAGCAGCTTGGCAAACCTGCAAAAAAACATGGAATTTTCTGGGAATTCTGCATTTTCCAGCCTTTTTCCCACTTTTCCATTTTTTCCCATTTTTTTCCCACTTTTTTTCCCATTTTTCCCATTTTTTCCTCATTTTTTTATCATTTTTTCCCCATTTTTTCCCATTTTTTCCTCATTTTTTCCCATTTTTTTCCCCATTTTCCCCCCATTTTTTCCCCATTTTTTCCCATTTTTTCCAGATTTTTTCCCATTTTTTCCTGATTTTTTTCCCATTTTTTTCCCATTTTTTCCCCATTTCTCCCTCATTTTTTCCCCATTTTTTCCTCATTTTTTCCTCATTTTTTCCCATTTTTTTCCTCATTTTTTCCCCAATTTTTCCCATTTTTTCCACATTTTTTTCCTCATTTTTTCCCATTTTTTTGGCTTTTTTCCTCTTTTTTTTCCAATTTTTTCCCCATTTTTTTCTCATTTTTTTCCCATTTTTTTCCTAGTTTTTCCCATTTTTTGCCTTTTTTTTGCCTTTTCCCCCATGTTTTTCCCATTTTTCCTATTTTTTGCCCTTTTTTCCCATATTTTCCCCATTTTTCCTCATTTTTTCCTATTTTTTGCCATTTTTTCCCCATTTTTTCCTCATTTTTTCCCCCATTTTTTCCCTTTTTATTCCTTTTTCCCCATTTTTTCCTTTTCTTTTTCCCCATTTTTTCCCATTTTTTCCCCATTTTTTTCCTTTTTTTTCTTTTTTTTTTGCTTTTCCCCATTTTTTCCCATTTTTTGCCCTTTTTTCCTCATTTTTTGCCCTTTTCCCCCATTTTTCCCTTTTTTTTATCATTTTTTCCCATTTTTCCCCATTTTTTCCTCATTTTTTCCATTTTTTCCTCATTTTTCCCCCATTTTTCCCCATTTTTTCTCATTTTTAGAATTTTTTCATTTTTTCCCCAATTTTTCCCATTTTTTCCTCATTTTTATCCCATTTTTTTCCCATTTTTTCCTCATTTTTCCCCCCATTTTTTCCCCATTTTTTCCATTTTATTCCTCATTTTTCCCTTTTTCTTTGCCTTTTTCCCCATTTTTTCCTCAATTTTTCCCATTTTTTTCCTCATTTTTTCCCCAATTTTTCCCATTTTTTCCACATTTTTTTCCTCATTTTTTCCCATTTTTTCCCTTTTTTTTTGCCTTTTTCTTCTTTTTTTTCCAATTTTTTCCCCTTTTTTTCCTCATTTTTTTCCCATTTTTTCCTTTTTTTTTTCCTCATTTTTTCCCTCATTTTTTCCATTTTTTTCCTGTTTTTTGCCTTTTCCCCCATTTTTTTTTCCAATTTTTTCCCTTTTTTTTCCCATTTTTCCCTCATTTTTCCCCCTTTTCTGCCTTTTTATTCCTTTTTCCCCATTTTTTCCCTCTTTTTTCCCTTTTTTTTGCCTTTTTTTGTCATTTTTTCCTTTTTTTCCCCTTTTTATTCTTTTTTTTTTCCCCATTTTTTGTCCTTTTTTGCCTTTTTTTCCCCATTTTTTCCCCATTTCTTTGCCCTTTTTATTCCCGCCATTTTCCCAGAATTCCCCCCATTTTTCCAGGAATTCCCACTGTTTTTTCCCCCCAAAATTCCCATTTTTTTCCCCCAGAATTCCCTTTTTTTTCCCCCCAGAATTCCCATTATTTTCCCCCAGAATTCCCATTATTTTCCCCCAAAATTCCCATTATTTTCCCCCAGAATTCCCATTATTTTCCCCCCAGAATTCCCATTATTTCCCCCCAGAATTCCCATTATTTCCCCCCAAAATTCCCATTATTTCCCCCCAAAATTCCCATTATTTTCCCCCAAAAATTCCCATTATTTTCCCCCAGAATTCCCATTATTTCCCCCCAGAATTCCCATTATTTTCCCCCAAAATTCCCATTTTTTCTCCCCAAAATTCCCATTATTTTCCACCCAGAATTCCCATTTTTTCCCCCAGAATTCCCATTATTTTCCCCCAGAATTCCCATTATTTTCCCCCAAAATTCCCATTATTTTCCCCCCAAAATTCCCATATTTTCCCCCCAAAATTCCCATTATTTTCCCCCAAAATTCCCATTATTTTCCCCCAGAATTCCCATTATTTCCCCCCAAAATTCCCATTTTTTCTCCCCAGAATTCCCATTATTTCCCCCCAGAATTCCCATTATTTCCCCCAGAATTCCCATTATTTCCCCCAAAATTCCCATTTTTTTCCCCCAAAATTCCCATTATTTCCCCAGAATTCCCATTATTTTCCCCAAAATTCCCATTATTTTCCCCCAGAATTCCCAGGTTTTTTCCCCCAGAATTCCCATTATTTCCCCCAAAATTCCATTATTTCCCCCCAAAATTCCCATTATTTCCCCCCAAAATTCCCATTATTTCCCCCCAGAATTCCCATTATTTCCCCCCAAAATTCCCATTATTTCCCCCCAAAATTCCCATTATTTCCCCCCAAAATTCCCATTATTTCCCCCCAAAATTCCCATTATTTCCCCCCAAAATTCCCATTATTTCCCCCCAGAATTCCCATTATTTCCCCCAAAATTCCATTATTTCCCCCAAAATTCCCATTATTTCCCCCCAAATTCCCATTATTTCCCCCCAAAATTCCCATTATTTCCCCCCAGAATTCCCATTATTTCCCCCCAAAATTCCATTATTTCCCCCCAAAATTCCCATTATTTCCCCCCAAAATTCCCATTATTTTCCCCCAGAATTCCCAGGTTTTTTCCCCAGAATTCCCATCATTTTTCCCGGAATTCCCGCCGTTTTTCCAGGAATTCTCGCTGTTTTTCCCCCGAAAAATTCCATTATTTCCCCCCAAAATTCCCATTATTTCCCCCCAGAATTCCCATTATTTCCCCCCAAAATTCCCATTATTTCCCCCAAAATTCCCATTATTTCCCCCCAAAATTCCCATTATTTCCCCCAAAATTCCCATTATTTTCCCCAAAATTCCCATTATTTTCCCCCAGAATTCCCAATTTTTTCCCCCCAAAATTCCCATTATTTTCCCCCAGAATTCCCATTATTTTCCCCCAGAATTCCCATTATTTTCCCCCCAAAATTCCCATTATTTTCCCCCCAAAATTCCCATTATTTTCCCCCAAAATTCCCATTATTTTCCCCCAAAATCCCATTATTTCCCCCCAAAATTCCCATTATTTTCCCCAAAATTCCCATTTTTTTCCCCAAAAAATTCCCATTATTCCCCCAGAATTCCCATTATTTTCCCCCAAAATTCCATTATTTCCCCCAGAATTCCCATATTTTTCCCCCCCAAAATTCCCATTATTTCCCCCCAAAATTCCCATTATTTTCCCCCAGAATTCCCAGTTTTTTTCCCCCAGAATTCCCATCATTTTTCCCAGAATTCCCTCCATTTTTCCCAGAATTCCTGACGTTTTTCCAGGAATTCTCGCTGTTTTTCCCCCCAAAATTCCCATTTTTTCTCCCCCAGAATTCCCATTATTTTCCCCCAAAATTCCCACCGTTTTTCCCAAATTCCCACATGATTCCCACCATTTTTCCAGGAATTCCAGAAGTTTTTTCCCCCCAGAATTCCCATTATTTCCCCCCAGAATTCCCATTATTTCCCCCCAAAATTCCCATTATTTTCCCCCAAAATTCCCATTATTTTCCCCCAGAATTCCCATTATTTCCCCCAAAATTCCCATTATTTCCCCCCAGAATTCCCATTATTTCCCCCCAAAATTCCCATTATTTTCCCCAGAATTCCCATTATTTCCCCCCAAAATTCCCATTATTTTCCCCCAAAATTCCATTATTTTCCCCCAAAATTCCCATTATTTCCCCCCAGAATTCCATTATTTTCCCCAAAATTCCCATTATTTCCCCCCAAAATTCCCATTATTTTCCCCCAGAATTCCCATTATTTCTCCCCAAAATTCCCATTATTTTCCCCCAAAATTCCCATTATTTCCCCCCAGAATTCCCATTATTTCCCCCCAAAATTCCCATTTTTTCCCCCCAAAATTCCCATTATTTTCCCCCAAAATTCCCATCATTTTTTCCAGGAATTCCCACCATTTTCCCCATAATTCCCGCCGTTTTTCCCGGAATTCCGGCCGTTTTTCCGGGAATTTCCCGGAATTCCGACCTGCCCTGCTGCTCGGGGTATTTCTGTTGCAGTAGGCCTGCCCTGCTGCTCGGGGTATTTCTGTTTGCAGTAGGACTCGAGCGAGGCGTAAACCTTCTCCCGCAGCAGCTCCACCTCGGCCGCGTTCGACAGCCCCTTGGCGTCTGGAAAAACCCAAAATCCCGGGAATTCAACCCAAAATTATCCCAGAATTCCTGAAAATATCCAGGATCCCAAAAAACCCCCAAAAATTCCCACAAAAATGGGAAAATTCCCCAAAAATTCCCTAAAAATTCACCCAAAAATTCCATTTTTGAGGGGTTTTGGAGCCCCTTGGCGTCTGGAAAAACCCAAAATCCCGGGAATTCAGCCCAAAATTATCCTGGAATATCCCAGAATTCCGGGATCCCAAAAAAAATCCCAAAAAACCCCAAAAAATTCCCACCAAAATGGGAAAATTCCACCCAAATTCACCCAAAAATTCAATTTTTCAGGGGTTTTCGAGCCCCTTGGCGTCTGCAAAACCCCAAAATCCCGGGAATTCAGCCCAAAATTATCCCAGAATTCCTAAAAATATCCAGGATCCCAAAAAACCCCCAAAAATTCCCATTAAATTGTGAAAATTCCACCCAAATTCCCAAAAAATTCACCCCAAAAATTCAATTTTCTAGGGGTTTTGGAGCGTCTCAGAATCTGGAAAATCCCAAAATCCCGGGAATTCGACCCAAAATTATCCCAGAATTCCAGGATCCAAAAAAATCCCAAAAAACCCAAAAAAATTCCCACAAAAATGGGAAAATTCCACTCAAATTACCCCAAAAAATTCCATTTTTGAGGGGTTTTGGAGTGTCTCAGAATCTGGGAAATCCCAAAATCCCGGGAATTCAGCCCAAAAATTATCCTGGAATTCCAGGATCCCAAAAAACCCCCAAAAATTTCCACAAAAATGGGAAAATTCCACCCAAATTCACCCAAAAATTCAATTTTTGAGGGGTTTTGGAGCTCCTTGGTGTCTAGAAAACCCCAAAATCCCGGGAATTCAACCCAAAATTATCCCGGAATTCCTAAAAATATCCAGGATCCCAAAAAACCCCAAAAATTCCCATTAAAATGTGAAAATTCCACCCAAATTCCCCAAAAAATTCACCCAAAAATGGATTTTTTGAGAGGCTTTGGAGCTCCTTGGTGTCTGGAAAACCCCAAAATCCCGGGAATTCAGCCCAAAATTATCCTGGAATTCCAGGGATCCAAAAAAATCCCAAAAAACCCAAAAAAATTCCCACCAAAATGGGAAAATTCCACCCAAATTTCCAAAAAATTCAAAAAAAATTCCACCCAAAAATTCCATTTTTCAGGGGTTTTGGAGCACCTTGGCAGCTGGAAAATCCCAAAATTCCAGGAATTTGACCCAAAATTATCCTGGAATTCCAGGATCCAAAAAAATCCCCAAAAACCCAAAAAAATTCCCACCAAAATGGGAAAATTCCACCCAAATTCACCCAAAAATTCCATTTTTCAGGGGTTTTGGAGCCCCTTGGTGTCTGCAAAACCCCAAAATCCCGGGAATTCGACCCAAAATTATCCCAGAATTCCGGGATCAAAAAAAATCCCAAAAAACCCCGAAAAATTCCCACAAAAATGGGAAAATTCCACCCAAATTCCCAAAAAATTCACCCAAAAATTCCATTTTTGAGGGGTTTTGGAGCCCCTTGGCGGCTGGAAAACCCCAAAATCCTGGGAATTCAGCCCAAAATTATCCGGGAATTCCAGGAATCCAAAAAAATCCCCAAAAACCCAAAAAAATTCCCACCAAAATGGGAAAATTCCACAAAAATTTCACCCAAAAATTCCATTTTTCAGGGGTTTTGAAGTGTCTCAGAATCTGGAAAATCCCAAAATCCGGGGAATTCAACCCAAAACTTCCCCCCATTTTTCCCCCATTTTTCTCCATTTCCCCCCATTTTTTCCCATTTTTTCCCCATTTTCCCCCCAATTTTCCCATTTTCCCCTCATTTTTCCCTCGTTTTCCCCCATTTTCCCCATTTTCCCCCATTTCTCCCCATTTTCCCCCCATTTCCCCCCTGTTTTTTCCAGTTTTTTCCACCGGGATTGAAGAGAATTTCCAATTTTCCCATTGTTTTCCCCCATTTTTCCCATTTGCCCCATTTTTCCCATTTTTCCCCATTTTCCTCACATTTTTCCCTCATTTTTTTTCCCATTTTCCCCATATTTTCCCCATTTTTCCCATTGTTTTTCCCCAATTTTCGTCCCATTTTTTTCCCATTTTTCCCCATTTTTCCCTTTTTTCCCCCCTTTTTTTCCCCGTTTTTCCCCCATTTTTCCCCCATTTTTCCCATTTTTCCCTGTTTTTCCCCGATTTTCCCATTTTCCCCCATTGTTTCCATTTTCCCCTCATTTTTCCCCATTTTCTCCCCCATTTTTCCCCCATTTTTTCCCCATTTCCCCCCATTTTTCCCATTTGCCCCCATTTTCCCCATTTTTTTTCCATTTCCCCCCATTTTCTCCCCATTTTTCCCCATTTTCCTCCCATTTTTCCCATTTTTCCCCATTTTTCCGTTTTTTTCTCATTGTTTTTCCCCATTTTTCCCCATTTTTTCCCCAATTTTTTCCCATTTTTTTTTCCCATTTTCCCCATTTTTTCCCATTTTTCCCCATTTTCCCAACTTTTTCCCTTTTTCCCCCCATTTTTCCCTGTTTTTTCCCCATTTTCCCCCCATTTTCCCCCCTGATTTTCCCATTTTTTCCCATTCTTCCCTCATTTTTCCCCATTTTCTCCCCCATTTTTTCCCATTTTCCCCCATTTTTCCCCGATTTTCCCCATTTTTCCCCCATTTTTCCCAATTTTTCCCATTTCCCCCATTTTTCCCCCGTTTTTTCCCCATTTTTCCCATTGTTTCCATTTTCCCCTCTTTTTCCCCCCAATTTTTCCCATTTTCCCCCCATTTTTTCCCCATTTTTCCCCTTTTTTCCCATTTTCCCCCCATTTTCCCCCATTTTCCCCATTTTTCCCCATTTTTTTCATTTCCCCCCATTTTCTCCCCATTTTTTCCCCATTTTTCCCTGTTTTTTTCTCATTGTTTTTCCCCATTTTTTTCCCATTTTTCCCCCATTTTCCCCAATTTTTTCCCATTTTTCCCTTTTTTCCCATTTTCCCCTCATTTTTCCCATTTTCCCCCAATTTTTCCCATTTCCCCCCCATTTTTTGCCCATTTTTCCCCATTTTTCCCATTGTTTTTCCCCATTTTTCCCCATTTTTCCCATTTTCCCCCCATTTTCCCCGTTTTTTCCCATTTTTCCCATTTTCCCCCCATTTTTCCCCCTGATTTTCCCATTTTTCCCCATTTTTTCCCCAATTTTTTCCCATTTTTTTTCCCATTTTCCCCATTTTTTCCCATTTTTCCCAATTTTCCCAACTTTTTCCCTTTTTCCCCCCATTTTCCCCCCATTTCCCCCCATTTTTTTCCCATTTTTCCCCCATTTTTCCCCAATTTTCCCCCATTTTCCCTCCATTTTCCCCCCTTTTCCCCCACTTTTTCCCATTTTTCCCCATTTTTCCCATTTTTTCCCTTTTTTCCCATTTCCCCCCATTTTTCCCATTGTTTCCCCATTTTCCCCTCTTTTTCCCCCAATTTTCCCCATTTTCCCCCCATTTTCCCCATTTTTTTCCCATTTTCCCTGTTTTTTTTCCCATTTTCCCATCCCAGAATTCCCATTTTTCCCATTTTTTCCATTTTCCCCTCATTTTCCCCTCATTTTCCCCCAATTTTTCCCATTTTCCCCCCAATTTTTCCCATTTTTTCCCATTTCTCCCCATTTCCCCCCATTTTTTCCCCATTTTCCCCCTATTTTTCCCCATTTTTCCCAGTTTTCCCCCATTTTTTCCCCTTTTCCCCCCATTTTCTCCCCCATTTTTTCCATTTTCCCCCATTTTTTCCTGTTTTATTCCCATTTTTTTCCCCTTTTCCCCCATTTTTTCCCCATTTTCCCCCATTTTCCCCCCATTTTTCCCATTTTCCCATTGTTCTCCCCATTTTCCCCATTTTTTGCCTTTTTTTCCCAATTTTCCCATTGTTTTTCCCCATTATTCCCCCATTTTTCCCCATTTTTCCCATTGTTTTTCCCATTGTTTTCCCCATTTTTCCCCCATTTTTCCCCCATTTCCCCTCATTTTTCCCATTTTCCCCCATTTTTCCCCCATTTTTCCCCATTTTCCCCTCTTTTTACCCCCATTTTTTCCCCTTTTCCCCCCAATTTTCCCCATTTTTTCCTCATTTTCCCCATTTTTTTCCCATTTTCCCCCATTTCCCCCCAATTTTTCCCATTGTTTTTTCAGATTTTCCCCCATTTTTCCCCATTTTCCCCTTTTTCCCCCCATTTTTTCCCCTTTTCCCCCCAATTTTTCCCATTTTTTCCCCATTTTTCCCATTGTTTTTCCCCATTTTCCCCAATTTTCCCCAATTTTTTCCCATTTCCCCCATTTTTCCCATTTTCCCCATTTTTCCCCCATTTTTTCCCATTTTTCCCCATTTTTCCCATTTCCCCCATTTTTTTCCCATTTTCCCCCCATTTTTCCCGTTTTTTTCCCATTGTTTTTCCCCATTTTTCCCCCATTTTTTTCCCATTTTACCCCATTTTTTTCTCTCCATTTTTCCCCATTTTTTCCTCATTTTTCCCCATTTTCCCCATTTTTCCCCATTTTCCCAATTTTCCCCCATTTTTCCCATTTTCCCATTGTTTTCCCCATTTCCCCCAATTTTTTCCCCAGTTTTTCCCGATTTTCCCCCATTTTCCCCCATTTTTTCCTGTTTTTTCCCCCATTTTTCCCATTGTTTTTCCCCGTTTTTCCCATTTTTCCCCATTTTTTCCCTTTTTTCCCATTTTCCCCTAATTTTTCCCATTTTCCCACAATTTTTCCCATTTTCCCCCCATTTTTCTCCATTTTCCCCCATTTTCCCCTCATTTTCCCCCCATTTTTCCCATTTTTTCCCCATTTTTTCCCCATTTTCCCCCAATTTTTCCCATTGTTTTTCCCATTTTTCCCCATTTTTCCCATTTTTCCCCATTTTTCCCCATTTTCCCCCCAATTTTTCCCATTTTTCCCCCATTTTCCCCCATTTTTTTCCCATTTTCCCATCCCAGAATTCCCATTTTTCCCCTTTTTTCCCCATTTTTCCCCATTTCCCCCTCTTTTTACCCCCATTTTTTCCCCTTTTCCCCCCAATTTTTCCCGTTTTTTCCCCATTTTTCCCATTTTTTCCCCATTTTTCCCATTTTTCCCATTGTTTTCCCCATTTTCCCAATTTTTTCCCATTTTCCCCATTTTTCCCCATTTTCCCCCATTTTTTCCCATTTTCCCCATTTTTTTTCCCATTTTCCCATCCCAGAATTCCCATTTTTCCCCCATTTTCCCCTCATTTTCCCCCAATTTTTCCCATTTTCCCCCCAATTTTTCCCGTTTTTTCCCCATTTTTCCCATTTTCCCATTTTTTCCCATTTTCCCTCCATTTTTCCCCATTTTTCCTGTTTTTTCCCCATTTTTCCCCATTCCCCCCCTTTTCCCCCCATTTTTTCCAATTTTCCCCATTTTCCCCATTTTTCCCATTTTCCCCATTTTTCCCATTTTCCCCCATTTTTCCCCATTTTTTCCCATTTTTCCCATTTTCCCATTTATTTCCCATTTTCCCCCTATTTTTCCTGTTTTTTTCCCATTGTTTTTCCCATTTTCCCCCCATTTTCCCCATTTTTCCCCCATTTTTCCCATTTTTCCCATTTCCCCCAATTTTCCCCCATTTTCCCTCCGTTTTCCCCCCTTTTCCCCCATTTTTCCCCATTTTTCCCATTGTTTTCCCCATTTTCCCCCAATTTTTCCCATTTTCTCGTTTTTTCCCCATTTTTCCCGTTTTCCCCCATTTTTTCCCCAATTTTTCCCATTGTTTTTCCCGTTTCCCCACCGGGATTGAAGAGGATGATGGCTCTGAGGCAGCCGAGCTCCGTCTTGTCCATCCTCATGTCCCTCATCTTCGACACCAGCTCCGTCAGAACCCTGCAAATCCCAGAATTCCCGATCCCAAAAAATCCCAAAATTCCCAGAATTCCCAAAATTCCCAAAAATTCCCAAAAATTCCGTCCAAAATGACCCCAAAATTCCCCAATTCCCATCATTTTTATCCAATTCAGGAGAGATTTTCTGGAATTTTTGGAGGATTTTTGGGAAATTTGGGATCCAAAAAAATCCCCAAAATCCTGGAATTCCCAAAAATTCCCAAAAATTCCCAAAAATTCCCAAAATTCCCAAAAATTCCTGAAAGATCCCATGATTTTTATCCAATTTAGGAGAGATTTTTTTTAAATTTTCCCAAATTTTTGAGGAGTTTTGGGAAATTTGGGATCCTCAAAAATCCCCCAAATCCTGGAATTCCCAAAAATTCCCAAAAATCCCCAAAATTCCCAAAATTCCCAAAATTCCCAGGATTTTTATCCAATTTAGGAGAGATTTTTTTAAAATTTTCCCAAATTTTTGAGGGATTTTGGGAAAATTTGGATCCAGAAAAATCCCCCAAAATCCTGGAATTCCCCAAAAATTCCCAAAAATCCCCAAAATTCCCAAAATTCCCAAAAAAATTCCGTCCAGAACGACCTCAAAATTCCCAAAAATCTCCAAAAAATCCCATCATTTTTATCCAATTTAAGAGAGATTTTTTGGAATTTTTTGAGGATTTTTGGGAATTTTGGGATCCAAAAAATCCCAAATTTCGGGAATTCCAAGAATTCCCAAAAATTCCCCCAAAATTCCCAAAATTCCCCCAATTCCCAACATTTTTATCCAATTTAAAGGAGAATTTTTTGAATTTTTCCCCAATTTTTGAGGAGTTTTGGGAAATTTGGGATCCCCCCGAACCCGGAATTCCCAAAAATTCCCAAAAATTCCCAAAATTCCCAAAAATTCCTGAAAAATCCCATGATTTTTATCCAATTTAGGAGAGATTTTTTTTAAATTTTCCCCAATTTTTGAGGGATTTTGGGAAAATTTGGATCCAGAAAAATCCCCCAAAATCCCGGAATTCCCAAAAATTCCCAAAAATTCCCAAAATCCCCAAAATTCCCAAAAATTCCCAAAAATCCCAGGATTTTTATCCAATTTATGAGAGATTTTTTTAATTTTTTCCCAAATTTTTGAGGAGTTTTGGGAAATTTGGGATCCTCAAAAATCCCCCAAAATCCTGGAATTCCCAAAAATTCCCAAAAATCCCCAAAATTCCCAAAAATTCCCAAAATTCCCAAAAATTCCTGAAAGATCCCATGATTTTTATCCAATTTAGGAGAGATTTTTTTAATTTTTTCCCAAATTTTTGAGGGATTTTGGGAAAATTTGGATCCAGAAAAATCCCCAAAAATCCTGGAATTCCCAAAATTCCCAAAATTCCCAAAAAATTCCGTCCAAAATGACCCCAAAATCCCCAAAATTCCCCCAATTCCCAACATTTTTATTCAATTTTTGGGGGATTTTTTGGAATTTTTGGGAATTTTGGGATCCAGAAAAATCCCAAATTTCGGGAATTCCAAGAATTCCCCAAAATTCCCCCAAAATTCCCAAAATTCCCCCAATTCCCAACATTTTTATCCAATTTAAAGGAGAATTTTTTGAATTTTTCCCAAATTTTTGAGGAGTTTTGGGAAATTTGGGATCCCCCCGAACCCGGAATTCCCAAAAATTCCCAAAAATCCCCAAAATTCCCCAAAATTCCCAAAATTTCCAAAAATTCCTGAAAAATCCCAGGATTTTTATCCAATTTAGGAGAGATTTTTTAAAAATTTTCCCAAATTTTTGAGGGATTTTGGGAAAATTTGGATCCAGAAAAATCCCCAAAATCCCGGAATTCCCAAAAATTCCCAAAATTCCCAAAATTCCCAAAAATCCCAAAAAAATTCCATCCAGAACGACCTCAAAATTCCCAAAATTCCCCCAATTCCCAACATTTTTATCCAATTTTTGGGGGATTTTTTGGAATTTTTGGGAATTTTGGGATCCAGAAAAATCCCAAATTTCAGGAATTCCAAAAATTCCCAAAATTCCCTTTGGAATGACCCCAAAATTCCCCAAAATTCCCAAAAATCCCAACATTTTTATCCAATTTAAAGGAGAATTTTTTTAATTTTTCCCAATTTTTTGAGGAGTTCTGGGAAATTTGGGATCCTCAAAAATCCCCCAAAATCCCGGAATTCCCAAAAATCCCCAAAATTCCCAAAAATTCCCAAAAAATTCCATCCAAAATGACCCCAAAATTCCCAAAATTCCCCCAATTCCCATCATTTTTATCCAATTCAGGAGAGATTTTTTGGAGTTTTTTGAGGATTTTTGGGAATTTTGGGATCCAGAAAATTCCCAAATTTCAGGAATCCCAAGAATTCCCAAAAAATCCCCCAAAATTCCCCAATTCCCAACATTTTACCCCAATTTAAACGGGATTTTTTTTGGATTTTGGTGAATCTCAGTGCGATTTTTTGGGAATTTTTGGGATTTTGGGATCCAAAAAAATCCCAAATTTCGGGAATCCCAAGAATTCCCAAAAATTCCCTCCAAAATGACCCCAAAATTCCCAAAAATCCCCCAATTCCCAACATTTTAACCCAATTAAAACGGGATTTTTTTGGGATTTTGGTGAATCCCAGTGGAATTTTTTGGGAATTTTTTGGGAATTTTTTTGGATTTTGGGATCCAAAAAATTCCCAAATTTTGGGAATCCCAAAAATTCCCAAAAAAACCCTTCAGAACCCCCCAAAATTCCCAAAAATCCCCCAATTTTTTATGGAATCCAGGTGGGAATTTTTTGGGATTTGGGCCCCCCTGGGCCGATTTTCCCGGGGTTTTTTCTGGGAATTCTGGGAATTCCGGCCCCAGAAAAATCCCAAATTTTGGGAATCCCAAGAATTCCCAAAAATTCCCTCCAAAACGACCCCAAAATTCCCAAAAATCCCCCAATTCCCAACATTTTAACCCAATTTAAACGGGATTTTTTTTGGATTTTGGTTGAATCCCAGTGGAATTTTTTGGGAATTTTCTGGGAATTTTGGGGATTTTGGGATCCAAAAAATTCCCAAATTTTGGGAATCCCAAAAATTCCCAAAAAAACCCTTCAGAACCCCCCAAAATTCCCAAAAATCCCCCAATTTTTTATGGAATCCAGGTGGGAATTTTTTGGGATTTGGGCCCCCCTGGGCCGATTTTCCCGGGGTTTTTTCTGGGAATTCTGGGAATTCCCATATCCAAAAAATTCCCAAATTTGGGGAATTGCCAGAATTCCCAAAAAACTCTTCCAAAACGACCCCAAAATTCCCCAAAATCCCCCAATTCCCACAATTTTAACCCAATTTAAACGGGATTTTTTTGGGATTTTGGTTGAATCTCAGTGGAATTTTTTGGGAATTTTTTGGGAATTTTGGGGATTTTGGGATCCAAAAAATTCCCAAATTTCAGGAATCCCAAGAATTCCCGAAAAACCCCTCAACAATGACCCCAAAAACCCAAATTCCCACAATTTTTACCCCATTAAAATGAGATTTTTTGGGATTTGGGCCCCCCTGGGCCGATTTTCCCGGGGTTTTTTTTGGGATTCTTGGGATTTTCCGGGATTTTCCGGGAATTCCCGGGAATTCCGGACCTGTCGATGACGGCACTGAGGGAATTCTCTCAGGGAGACTTTTTGGGAATTCTTTGGGATTTGGGTGAATCCCTGGGGGAATTTTTGGGATTTTTTTTGAATTTTTTTGGATTTTTTTGGATTTTTTTGGGATTTTTTTGGGAATTTTTGGGATTTGGGGATCCAAAAAATCCCAAATTTTGGGAATTCCAAGAATTCCCGAAAAACTCCTCCAAAACAACCCCAAAATCCCAAAAATTCCCCAAAAAATCCCAACATTTTTACCCAACCCAGACGAATTTTTTTTGGATTTTGGTGAATCCCAGTGAGAATTTTTTGGGAATTTTTGGGATTTTGGGATCCAAAAAATTCCCAAATTTTGGGAATTCCAAGAATCCCCAAAAATTTCCTCCAAAATTCCCAAAAATCCCCCAATTCCCACCATTTTAACCCAATTTAAACGGGATTTTTTTTTGCATTTTGGTTGAATCCCAGTGGAATTTTTTGGTAATTTTTTGAGATTTTGGGGATCCAAAAAATTCCCAAATTTTGGGAATTCCAAGAATTCCCAAAAAACTTCTCTAGAATGACCCCAAAATCCCAAAATTCCCCAAATCCCATCATTTTTATTCACTTTAGAAAAGATTTTTTTTAAATTTTCTGGAATTTTTGGGGCGATTTTTGGGAATTTTGGAATCCAAAAAATTCCCAAATTTTGGGAATCCCAAGAATTCCCAAAAAACTCCTCCAAAACAACCCCAAAATCCCAAAAATTCCCCAAATCCCACCATTTTAACCCAATTTAAACGAGATTTTTTTGGGATTTTGGGTGAATCCCAGGGGGAATTTTTTGGGAATTTTTGGGTTTTTGGGATCCTAAAAATTCCCAAATTTTAAGAATCCCAAGAATTCCCGAAAAACCCTTCCAGAACCCCCCAAAATTCCCCAAAATCCCCAAATTCCCACAATTTTTACCCCATTAAAATGAGATTTTTTGGGATTTGGGTCCCCCTGGGCCGATTTTCCCGGGGTTTTTTTTGGGATTCTCGGGATTTTCCGGGATTTTCCGGGAATTCCCGGGAATTCCGGACCTGTCGAAGATGGCGCCGAGGGAATTCTCTCAGGGAGACTTTTTGGGAATTCTTTGGGATTTGGGTGAATCCCTGGGGGAATTTTTGGGATTTTTTTTTGGAATTTTTTGGGATTTTTTTGGATTTTTTTGGGATTTTTTTGGGAATTTTTGGGATTTTGGGATCCAGAAAATTCCCAAATTTCAGGAATTCCAAGAATTCCCAAAAAACCCTTCCAGAACAACCCCAAAATCCCAAAAATTCCTAAAAAACCCCATAATTTTTACCCAATCCAGGAGGGATTTTTTTGGTATTTTGGTGAATCCCAGTGGGAATTTTTCGGGATTTTTTTGGGAATTTTGGGGATTTTGGGGTCCAAAAAATTCCCAAATTTTGGGAATCCCAAGAATTCCCAAAAAACTCCTCCAAAACAACCCCAAAACCCCAAAATTTCCCAAATTCCCACAATTTTCACCCAATCCAGGAGGGATTTTTTTGGGATATTTTTGGGTGAATCTCAGTGGAATTTTTTGGGAATTTTTGGGATTTTGGGATCCAGAAAATTCCCAAATTTTGGGAATTCCAAGAATTCCCAAAAATTTCCTCCAAAATTCCCAAAAATCCCCCAATTCCCACCATTTTAACCCAATTTAAACGGGATTTTTTTTGGATTTTGGTTGAATCCCAGTGGAATTTTTTGGGAATTTTCTGGGAATTTTGGGAATTTTTGGGAATTCTGGGATCCAAAAAAATCCCAAATTTCAGGAATTCCAAGAATTCCCAAAAAACTCCTCCAAAACGACCCCAAAATTCCCAAAAATCCCCAAATTCCCACCATTTTAACCCAATCCAAATGGGATTTTTTTGGGATATTTTTGGGTGAATCCCAGTGGAATTTTTTGGGAATTTTTTTGGATTTTGGGATCCAAAAAATTCCCAAATTTCAGGAATCCCAAAAATTCCCAAAAACCCCTTCAGAACCCCCCAAAATTCCCAAAAATCCCCAAATTCCCACAATTTTTCCCCCATAAAAATGAGATTTTTTGGGATCTGGGCCCCCCTGGGCCGATTTTCCCGGGGTTTTTTTTGGGATTCTCGGGATTTTCCGGGATTTTCCAGGAATTCCCGGGAATTCCGGACCTGTCGAAGATGGCGCCGAGGGAATTCTCTCAGGGAGACTTTTTGGGAATTCTTTGGGATTTGGGTGAATCCCTGGGGGAATTTTTGGGATTTTTTTTGGAATTTTTTTGGATTTTTTTGGGATTTTTTGGGAATTTTTGGGATTTTGGGATCCAAAAAAATCCCAAATTTTGGGAATTCCAAGAATTCCCAAAAATTCCCTTTGGAATGACCCCAAAGTTCCCCAAAATTCCCCAAATCCCATCATTTTTATTCACTTTACAAAAGATTTTTTTGAAATTTTCCGGAATTTTTGGGGCGATTTTTGGGAAATTTGGGATCCAAAAAATTCCCAAATTTCTGGAATTCCAAGAATTCCCGAAAAACTCCTCCAGAACAACCCCAAAACCCCAAAATTTCCCAAATTCCCACAATTTTCACCCAATCCAGATGGGATTTTTTTGGGATATTTTTGGGTGAATCCTAGTGGAATTTTTTGGGAATTTTTGGGATTTTGGGATCCAAAAAATTCCCAAATTTCAGGAATCCCAAGAATTCCCGAAAAACCCTTCCAGAACCCCCCAAAATTCCCAAAAATCCCCAAATTCCCACAATTTTCACCCCATTAAAATGAGATTTTTTGGGATTTTTTGGGATTTTTTGGGATCTGGGCCCCCCTGGGCCGATTTTCCCGGGGTTTTTTTTGGGATTCTCGGGATTTTCCGGGATTTTCCGGGAATTCCCGGGAATTCCGGACCTGTCGAAGATGGCGCCGAGGGAATTCTCTCAGGGAGACTTTTTGGGAATTCTCTGGGATTTGGGTGAATCCCTGTGGAAATTTTTGGGAATTGTTTTTGGAATTTTTTTGGATTTTTTTGGGATTTTTTGGGGAATTTTTGGGATTTGGGGATCCAAAAAAATCCCAAATTTCAGGAATCCCAAGAATTCCCAAAAAACCCTTCCAGAACAACCCCAAAATCCCAAAAATCCCCAAATTCCCACCATTTTAACCCAATTTAAATGGGATTTTTTTTGGATTTTGGTGAATCCCAGTGGGAATTTTTGGGATTTTTGGGGGGGATTTTTTGGGGATTTTCTGGGAATTTTGGGGATTTTGGGGATCCAGAAAATTCCCAAATTTCAGGAATCCCAAAAATTCCCAAAAACCCCTTCAGAACCCCCCAAAATTCCCAAAAATCCCCAAATTCCCAACATTTTAACCCAATCCAGATGGGATTTTTTTTTATTTTTTTGGTTGAATCCCAGTGGAATTTTTTGGGAATTTTTGGGAATTTTGGGATCCAGAAAAATCCCAAATTTTGGGAATTCCAAGAATTCCCAAAAAATCCCCAAAAATCCCCCAATTCCCAACATTTTACCCCAATTTAAACGGGATTTTTTTTTGGGATTTTGGTTGAATCTCAGTGGAATTTTTTGGGAATTTTCTGGGAATTTTGGGGAATTTTGGGATCCAAAAAATTCCCAAATTTCAGGAATCCCAAGAATTCCCAAAAAATCCCCCAAAATTCCCCAATTCCCACCATTTTAACCCGATTAAAACAGGATTTTTTTTGGATTTTGGTGAATCTCAGTGGAATTTTTTGGGAATTTTCTGGGAATTTTGGGATCCAAAAAATCCCAAATTTCAGGAATTCCAAGAATTCCCAAAAATTCCCTCCAAAATGACCCCAAAATTCCCAAAAATCCCCCAATTCCCAACATTTTACCCCAATTTAAACGGGATTTTTTTTTGGGATTTTGGTTGAATCCCAGTGGGATTTTTTGGGAATTTTCTGGGAATTTTGGGGAATTTTGGGATCCAAAAAATTCCCAAATTTTGGGAATCCCAAAAATTCCCAAAAAACCCCTTCAGAACCCCCCAAAATTCCCAAAAATCCCCTAATTTTTATGGAATCCAGGTGGGATTTTTTTGGGATCTGGGCCCCCCTGGGCCGATTTTCCCGGGGTTTTTTCTGGGAATTCTGGGAATTCCGGCCCCAGAAAAATCCCAAATTTTTGGAATCCCAAGAATTCCCAAAAAACTCCTCCAAAACGACCCCAAAATTCCCAAAAATCCCCCAATTCCCAACATTTTACCCCAATTTAAACGGGATTTTTTTGGGGATTTTGGTTGAATCTCAGTGGAATTTTTTGGGAATTTTCTGGGAATTTTGGGATCCAAAAAATTCCCAAATTTTGGGAATCCCAAAAATTCCCAAAAAAACCCTTCAGAACCCCCCAAAATTCCCAAAAATCCCCCAATTTTTTATGGAATCCAGGTGGGATTTTTTGGGATCTGGGCCCCCCCGGGCCGATTTTCCCGGGGTTTTTTCTGGGAATTCTGGGAATTCCGGCTCCAGAAAAATTCCCAAATTTTTGGAATCCCAAGAATTCCCAAAAAATCCTTCCAGAACAACCCCAAAATTCCCAAAAATCCCCCAATTCCCAACATTTTAACCCGATTCAACCGAGATTTTTTTTGGATTTTGGTGAATCCCAGTGGAATTTTTTGGGAATTTTCTGGGAATTTTTGGGAATTTTGGGATCCAAAAAATTCCCAAATTTCAGGAATCCCAAGAATTCCCAAAAAATCCCCCAAAATTCCCCAATTCCCACCATTTTAACCCGATTAAAACAGGATTTTTTTTGGATTTTGGTGAATCTCAGTGGGATTTTTTGGGAATTTTTTGGGAATTTTGGGATCCAAAAAATTCCCAAATTTCAGGAATCCCAAAAATTCCCAAAAACCCCTTCAGAACCCCCCAAAATTCCCAAAAATCCCCCAATTCCCACAATTTTTCCCCCATTAAAATGAGATTTTTTGGGATCTGGGCCCCCCTGGGCCGATTTTCCCGGGGTTTTTTCTGGGATTCTCGGGATTTTCCGGGATTTTCCGGGAATTCCCAGGAATTCCGGACCTGTCGAAGATGGCACCGAGGGAATTCTCTCAGGGAGACTTTTTGGGAATTCTTTGGGATTTGGGTGAATCCCTGGGGGAATTTTTGGGATTTTTTTTGGAATTTTTTTGGATTTTTTTTGATTTTTTTGGGATTTTTTTGAGAATTTTTGGGATTTTGGGGATCCAAAAAATCCCAAATTTCAGGAATTCCAAGAATTCCCAAAAAACCCTTCCAGAACAACCCCAAAATCCCAAAAAACCCCAATTCCCAACATTTTCACCCATCCCAGACGAATTTTTTTGGGATTTTGATGAATCCCAGTGGGAATTTTTGGGATTTTTTGGGGGGATTTTTTTGGGGATTTTTTTGGGAATTTTTGGGATTTTGGGATCCAAAAAAATCCCAAATTTCAGGAATTCCAAAAATTCCCAAAAAATCCCTCAACAACGACCCAAAAATCCCAAAAATACCCAAAAAATCCCATTATTTTTATGGAATCCAGGAGGAATTTTTTGGGATTTGGGCCCCCCTGGGCCGATTTTCCCGGGGTTTTTTCTGGGAATTCTGGGAATTCCGGCCCCAGAAAAATCCCAAATTTTTGGAATCCCAAGAATTCCCAAAAAACTCCTCCAAAACGACCCCAAAATTCCCCAAAATCCCCCAATTCCCACCATTTTAACCCAATTCAAACGGGATTTTTTTGGGATTTTGGTTGAATCTCAGTGGAATTTTTTGGGAATTTTTTGGGAATTTTGGGGATTTTGGGATCCAAAAAATTTCCAAATTTTGGGAATTCCAAGAATTCCCAAAAAATCCCCAAAAATTCCCCAATTCCCACCATTTTAACCCAATTCAAACGGGATTTTTTTTGGATTTTGGGTGAATCTCAGTGGGATTTTTTGGGAATTTTTGGGAATTCTGGGATCCAGAAAATTCCCAAATTTCAGGAATCCCAAGAATTCCCAAAAAATCCCCCAAAATTCCCCAATTCCCACCATTTTAACCCGATTAAAACAGGATTTTTTTTGGATTTTGGTGAATCTCAGTGGGATTTTTTGGGAATTTTTTGGGAATTTTGGGATCCAAAAAATTCCCAAATTTCAGGAATCCCAAAAATTCCCAAAAAACCCCTTCAGAACCCCCCAAAATTCCCAAAAATCCCCAAATTCCCACAATTTTTACCCCATTAAAATGAGATTTTTTGGGATCTGGGTCCCCCTGGGCCGATTTTCCCGGGGTTTTTTTTGGGATTCTCGGGATTTTCCGGGATTTTCCGGGAATTCCCGGGAATTCCGGACCTGTCGAAGATGGCGCCGAGGGAATTCTCTCAGGGAGACTTTTTGGGAATTCTTTGGGATTTGGGTGAATCCCTGGGGGAATTTTTGGGATTTTTTTTTGGATTTTTTTGGATTTTTTGGGATTTTTTTGGGATTTTTTTTGGGAATTTTTGGGATTTTGGGGATCCAAAAAATCCCAAATTTTAGGAATTCCAAAAATTCCCAAAAAATCCTTCCAGAACCACCCCAAAATTCCCAAAAATCCCCAAAAAACCCCAATTCCCACCATTTTAACCCAATTTAAATGGGATTTTTTTGGGATTTTGGTGAATCTCAGTGGGAATTTTTGGGATTTTTTGGGGGGATTTTTTGGGGATTTTTTTGGGAATTTTTGGGATTTTGGGATCCAAAAAAATCCCAAATTTCAGGAATTCCAAAAATTCCCAAAAAATCCCTCAACAACGACCCAAAAATCCCAAAAATACCCAAAAAAATCCCATTATTTTTATCCAATCCAGGAGGAATTTTTGGGGGATTTTGGTGAATCCCAGTGGAATTTTTTGGGAATTTTCTGGGAATTTTGGGGATTTTGGGATCCAAAAAATTCCCAAATTTTAAGAATCTCAGAAATTCCCAAAAAACCCCTCAACAATGACCCCAAAAACCCCAATTCCCACAATTTTTCCCCCATTAAAATGAGATTTTTTGGGATTTGGGCCCCCCTGGGCCGATTTTCCCGGGGTTTTTTTTGGGATTCTCGGGATTTTCCGGGATTTTCCGGGAATTCCCGGGAATTCCGGACCTGTCGAAGATGGCGCCGAGGGAATTCTCTCAGGGAGACTTTTTGGGAATTCTTTGGGATTTGGGTGAATCCCTGGGGGAATTTTTGGGATTTTTTTTGAATTTTTTTGGATTTTTTTGGATTTTTTTGGGATTTTTTTGGGAATTTTTGGGATTTGGGGATCCAAAAAATTCCCAAATTTCAGGAATTCCAAGAATTCCCAAAAAACTCCTCCAAAACGACCCCAAAATTCCCAAAAATCCCCCAATTCCCAACATTTTCACCCAATTCAAACGGGATTTTTTTTTGGATTTTTTTGGGTGAATCCCAGTGGGATTTTTTGGGAATTTTTTGGGAATTTTGGGATCCAAAAAATTCCCAAATTTTAAGAATCCCAAAAATTCCCAAAAAACCCCTTCAGAACCCCCCAAAATTCCCAAAAATCCCCAAATTCCCACAATTTTTACCCCATTAAAATGAGATTTTTTGGGATTTGGGCCCCCCTGGGCCGATTTTCCCGGGGTTTTTTTTGGGATTCTCGGGATTTTCCGGGATTTTCCGGGAATTCCCGGGAATTCCGGACCTGTCGAAGATGGCGCTGAGGGAATTCTCTCAGGGAGACTTTTTGGGAATTCTTTGGGATTTGGGTGAATCCCTGTGGAAATTTTTGGGATTTTTTTTGGAATTTTTTTGGATTTTTTTTGATTTTTTTGGGATTTTTTTGAGAATTTTTGGGATTTTGGGGATCCAAAAAATCCCAAATTTCAGGAATTCCAAGAATTCCCAAAAAACTCCTCCAAAACAACCCCAAAATTCCCAAAAATTCCCAAAAATTCCCAACATTTTTACCCAATCCAGGAGGAATTTTTTTGGGATTTTGGTTGAATCCCAGTGGAATTTTTTGGGAATTTTTTGGGAATTTTTTTGGATTTTGGGATCCAAAAAATTCCCAAATTTTGGGAATCCCAAAAATTCCCAAAAAAACCCTTCAGAACCCCCCAAAATTCCCAAAAATCCCCCAATTTTTTATGGAATCCAGGTGGGAATTTTTTGGGATTTGGGCCCCCCTGGGCCGATTTTCCCGGGGTTTTTTTTGGGAATTCTGGGAATTCCCATATCCAAAAAATTCCCAAATTTGGGGAATTGCCAGAATTCCCAAAAAACTCTTCCAAAACACCCCAAAATTCCCCAATTCCCACCATTTAAACCCGATTAAAACGGGATTTTTCGCAGCCTGGGCCGATTTTCCCGGGGTTTTTTTTGGGAATTCTGGGAATTCCGGCCCCGGGATTTTCCGGGATTTTCCGGGAATTCCCGGGAATTCCGGACCTGTCGAAGATGGCGCCGACGCCGGCGCTGTGGGCGCTGTTGCGGTGAACGTGGAGCCCGGTGGCCAAAAGGATCCCGTCCTTGACGGCGATGGAGCGGTGGGAGAAGGACGCGATCAGCAGCTCGTTCCAGCCTGGAAATCCGGGAATTTTCGGGAATTTGGGGATTTTGGGAAAGAGAGATCCCAAATCCACCAAAAAAATCCAAAATTTGGGAAAAAATCCGGTGAAATTCCGGTGAAATTCCGAGGAAAAATGACAAAATAAGACCAAAAAAATGGAATTTTTGGGGTAGGAAAGAAGAAGAAGTTTGTTCCAGTCTGGAATTTTTGGGAATTTTTTGGGAATTTTTGGGATTTTGGGAAAAGGAGATCCCAAATTCACCAAAAAAATCCAAAATTTGGGAGAAAATCCGGTGAAATTCCGAGTTAAAATGACCAAAAAATGGGAAAAATTCAGAATTTTTGGGGTGGGAAAGGACAAAAAGTTTGTTCCAGTCTGGAATTTTTGGGAGTTTTTGGGAATTTTTGGGATTTTGGGAAAGAGAAATAAAATCCACCAAAAAACCCCAAAATTTGGGAAAAAATCCGGTGAAATTCTGAGTTAAAACGACCAAAAAATGGGAAAAAAATGGAATTTTTTGGGGTGGGAGAGGATGAAAAGTTTGTTCCAGTCTGGAATTTTTGGGAATTTTTGGGAATTTTTGGGATTTTGGGAAAGAGAAATAAAATCCATAAAAAATCCCCGAAATTTGGGAAAAAATCCGGTGAAATTTTGAGGAAATTCCAAGGAAAAACGACCAAAAAATGGGAAAAAAATGGAATTTTTTGGGGTGGGAAAGGACAAAAAGTTTGTTCCAGTCTGGAATTTTTGGGAATTCCCAAGGTTTTTTGGGATTTTGGGAAGGAGAAATAAAATCCATAAAAAATCCCCGAAATTTGGGAGAAAATCCGGTGAAATTCCGAGGAAAAACGACCAAAAAATGGGAAAAAAATGGAATTTTTTGGGTGGGAGAGGATGAGAAGTTTGTTCCAGTCTGGAATTTTTTGGGAATTTTTGGGAATTTTTGGGAATTTTTGGGATTTTGGGAAAAAGAGATCCCAAATCCACCAAAACAACCCAAAATTTGGGAAAAAAATCCCATAAAATTTCGAGGAAAAATGACCAAATAAGACCAAAAAAATGGAATTTTTTGGGGTAGGAAAGAAGAAGAAGTTTGTTCCAGTCTGGAATTTTTGGGAATTTTTGAGAATTTTTGGGATTTTGGGAAGAAAAGATCCCAAATCCACCAAAAAACCCAAAATTTGGGAAAAAATCCGGTGAAATTCTGAGTTAAAATGACCAAAAAATGGGAAAAATTCGGAATTTTTGGGGGTGGGAGAGGATGAGAAGTTTGTTCCAGTCTGGAATTTTTGGGAATTTTTGGGAATTTTTGGGATTTTGGGAAAAAGAGATCCCAAATCCACCAAAAAAACCCAAAATTTGGGAAAAAAATCCCATAAAATTTTGAGGAAAAACGGCCAAAAAATGGGAAAAAAATCGAATTTTTTGGGGTGGGAAAGGATGAGAAGTTTGTTCCAGTCTGGAATTTTTGGGAATTTTTGGGAATTTTTGGGATTTTGGGAAAGAGAAATAAAATCCATAAAAAATCCCCGAAATTTGGGAAAAAATCCGGTGAAATTTTGAGGAAATTCCAAGGAAAAACGACCAAAAAATGGGAAAAAAATGGAATTTTTTGGGGTGGGAAAGGACAAAAAGTTTGTTCCAGTCTGGAATTTTTGGGAATTCCCAAGGTTTTTTGGGATTTTGGGAAGGAGAAATAAAATCCATAAAAAATCCCCGAAATTTGGGAGAAAATCCGGTGAAATTCTGAGTTAAAATGACCAAAAAATGGGAGAAAAATGGAATTTTTTGGGTGGGAGAGGATGAGAAGTTTGTTCCAGCCTGGAATTTTTTGGGAATTTTTGGGAATTTTTGGGAATTTTTGGGATTTTGGGAAGGAGAGATCCCAAATCCACCAAAAAAAACCAAAATTTGGGAGAAAATCCGGTGAAATTCCGAGGAAAAATGACAAAATAAGACCAAAAAAATTGAATTTTTGGGGTGGGAGAGGATGAAGAGTTTGTTCCAGTCTGGAATTTTTGGGAATTTTTTGGGAATTTTTGGGATTTTGGGAAAAAGAGATCCCAAATCCACCAAAAAAACCCAAAATTTGGGAAAAAATCCGGTGAAATTCTGAGTTAAAATGACCAAAAAATGGGAAAAATTTGGAATTTTTGGGGTAGGAGAGGATGAAAAGCTCGTTCCAGTCTGGAATTTTTGGGAATTTTCGGGAATTTTTGGAAATTTTGGGATTTTGGGGGAATTTTGGGGTTTTTTGGGAATTTTGGGGGTGGGAGAGAGTGGAAATCTGCAGAGAAATTCCCCCAAAACCTCCCAAAATCCCCCCAAAATCCCCCCAAAATCCCCCAGAATTCCCAAAATTCCTCCCAAAAATTCCCAAAAACCCCAAAAATCCCCCCCAAAGTTCCCAAAAAACCCCCCCAGAATTCCCAAAATTCCCCCAAAATTCCCAAAACCCCCCAAAATTCCCCCCAAAATTCCCAAAAATGCCCCAAAAAATTCCCAGAATTCCCCCCAAAATTCCCAAAAACCCAAAAATTCCCCCAAAAATTCCCAAAATTCCCCCCAAAATTCCCAAAAACCCAAAAATTCCCCCAAAAATTCCCAAAATTCCCCCCAAAATTCCCAAAAACCCCAAAATTCCCCCCAAAAATTCCCAAATCCCCCCAAAATCCCCCCAAAATTCCCAAAATCCCAAATTCCCAAAATCTCTGAAAATTCCCAAATCCCACCAAAAAATTCCCAAAATTTCCCCCAAATTCCCTAAAAATCCCCAGAAATTCCCAAAATACCCCCAAAATTCCAAAAATTTCCCCCAAAATTCCCAAATTCCCCCAAAAATTCCCAAATTCCCCCAAAATTCCCAAAATCCATCCCAAATTCCCAAAATCCCCCAAAATTCCCCCCAAAATTCCCAAATTCTCCCCAAAATACCCAAATTCCCCCCAAAATTCCCAAAATTCCCCCAAAATTCCCCAGAATTCCCCAAATTCCCCCCAAAATTCCCAAAATTCCCCCCAAAATACCCAAATTCCCCCAAAAATTCCCAAATTCCTCCAAAAATTCCCAAATCCTCCCAAAAATTCCCAAAATCCATCCCAAATTCCCACGATTTCCCCCTAAATCCACCCCAAACAGCCCCAAAATTCCCAAAAAATTCCCAAAATTCCCAAAAATGCAAAAATCCTCCCAAAATTCCCCAAAAATTCCCGAGATATCCCCTAAAATCCCATTTAAACCACCACAAACTCCAAAAAAAATCCCAAAAAAATCCCAAAAAACCCCCAAAATTCCCCAAAAAATCCCAGATTCCCAAAAAATTCCCAAAAATTCCCAAAATCCCCCCAAAATTCCCAAAAAACTCCCTTTATACACTTTAAAATCCCATTAAAACCACCCCAAAACCCCTAAAAATTCCCAAAAAATTCCCAAAAAATTCCCAAAAATTCTCAAAAATTCCCAAAAAATCCCAGATTCCCAAAATTCCCAAAAAATTCCCCAAATCCTCCCAAAAGTTCCCAAACCCACCCCAAAAAATCCCATTAAAACCCCTTAAAATCCCATTATAACCACCCCAAAACCCCTAAAAATCCCCCAAAAAATTCCAAAAATTCCCCAAAATTCCCCAAAATTCCCAGATTCCCAAAATTCCCCCAAAATTCCCAAAATCCTCCCAAAAGTTCCCAAACCCACCCCAAAATTCCCATTATAACCCCAAAAATCCCATTAAACCACCCCAAAACCCCTAAAAATTCCCAAAAAATCCCAAAAAAATTCCCAAAAATTCTCAAAAAATTAAAAAAATCCCAAAGATTCCCAAAATTCCCAAAATCCGCCCAAAATTCCCAAACCCACCCCAAAATACCCAAAAAATTCCCATTATACCCCTTAAAATCCCATTATAACCACCCCAAAACCCCTAAAAATACCCAAAAAAATCCCAAAAAAAATCCCCAAAAATTCCCCAAAATTCCCAAAAAATTCCCCAAAAATTCCCAAAAAATCCCAGATTCCCAAAATTCCCCTGAAATTCCCAAACCCCCCCAAAATTCCCAAAAATTCCCATTATAACCCCTTAAAATCCCATTATAACCACCCCAAAACCCCTAAAAATACCCCAAAAAATCCCCCAAAAATTCCCAAAAATTCTCAAAAAATTCCAAAAAATCCCAAAGATTCCCAAAATTCCCAAAATCCTCCCAAAAGTTCCCAAACCCCCCCAAAATTCCCATTATACCCCTAAAAATCCCATTATAACCACCCCAAAACCCCTAAAAATACCCCAAAAAATCCCCCAAAAATTCCCCAAAATTCCCCAAAAATTCCCCAAAATTCCCCAAAATTCCCCAAAATTCCCCAAAAATTCCCAAAGATTCCCAAAGTCCCCAGAATTCCCGGAATTCCTCCTGACCTGCCCGGAGCAGGATGACCTGGTCGTCCAAGGGGAGCCCCGAGAAGTGGGGGACCCTCTTGGCCCACTCGACGAGGGTGAAGAGCTGCTTGTCGGCCGCCTGGCAGATGTTGGTCACCGGGTCATTGGGCTGAATTTGGGGCGATTTCGGGGCAAATTGAGACCCCCCCCAACATTCCCAGAATTCCCAAACCCATCCCGGAATTCCCAAGGGAAAAATCCTGGAAAAAACCCGGCTGAAATCGGACGGGAAATGGGGGAAATCAAGGCGGAAAATGGGGGAACTCAACCGGAAAATAGGGAAAAATCGGGGTGGGAAAGGGGGGAAACCCCAAATTTTGGGAGCCTTTTTGAAGGATTTTGGGGGAATTTGAGATCCCTCCTGATATTCCTGGAATTCCCAAACCCATCCCGGAATTCCCAAGGGAAAATCCTGGAAAAAACCCGGTGGAAATTGGACGGGAAATGGGGAAACTCAACTGGAAAATAGGGAAAAATCGGGGTGGGAAAGGGGGGAAATCCCAAATTTTGGGAGCCTTCCTGGAGGATTTTGGGGGAATTTGAGATCCCTCCTGATATTCCCGGAATTCCCAAACCCATCCCGGAATTCCCAAGGAAAAATCCTGGAAAAAACCCGGCAGAAATTGGCACAAAAATGGGGAAACTCAACTGGAAAATGGGGAAAAATCGGGGTGGGAATGGGGGAAAACCCCAAATTTTGGGAACCTCCCTGGAGGATTTTGGGGAAAATTGAGACTTCTCCTGATATTCCCAGAATTCCCAAACCCATCCCAGAATTCCCAAGGGAAAAATCCTGGAAAAAACCCGGCGGAAATCGGACGGGAAATGGGGGAAATCGAGGCGGAAAATGGGGAAACTCAACCGGAAAATGGGGAAAAATCGGGGTGGGAATGGGGGAAAACCCCAAATTTTGGGAGCCTTCCTGGAGGATTTTGGGGAAAATTGGAACCTTTCCTGATATTCCTGGAATTCCCAAACCCATCCCAGAATTCCCAAGGGAAAAATCCTGGAAAAAACCCGGTGGAAATCGGACGGGAAATGGGGGAAATCGAGGCGGAAAATGGGGAAACTCAACCGGAAAATGGGGAAAAATCGGGGTGGGAATGGGGGAAAACCCCAAATTTTGGGAGCCTTCCTGGAGGATTTTGGGGGAATTTGAGATCCCTCCTGATATTCCCGGAATTCCCAAACCCATCCCAGAATTCCCAAGGAAAAATCCTGGAAAAATCCAGACAAAAATCGCCACCAAAATGGGGAAACTCAACCGGAAAATGGGGAAAAATCGGGGTGGGAATGGGGGGAAATCCCAAATTTTGGGAACCTTCCTGGAGGATTTGGGGGAAAATTGGAACCTTTCCTGATATTCCCGGAATTCCCAAACCCATCCCAGAATTCCCAAGGGAAAAATCCTGGAAAAAACCCGGTGGAAATCGGACGGGAAATGGGGGAACTCAACCGGAAAATGGGGAAAAATCGGGGTGGGATAGGGGATAAATCCCAAATTTTGGGAGCTTTCCTGGAGAATTTTGGGGGAATTTGAGATCCCTTCTGATATTCCCGGAATTTCCAAACCCATCCCAGAATTCCCAAGGAAAAATCCTGGAAAAAACCCGGTGGAAATCGGACGGGAAATGGGGGAAATCGAGGCGGGAAATGGGGAAACTCAACCGGAAAATGGGGAAAAATCGGGGTGGGAAAGGGGGGAAACGCCAAATTTTGGGAGCCTTTTTGAAGGATTTTGGGGAAAATTGAAATCTTTCCTGATATTCCCGGAATTCCCAAACCCATCCCGGAATTCCCAAGGAAAAATTCTGGAAAAAACCCGGCAGAAATTGGCACAAAAATGGGGAAACTCAACTGGAAAATGGGAAAAATCGGGGTGGGAATGGGGGTAAACCCCAAATTTTGGGAGCCTTTTTGAAGGATTTTGGGGGAATTTGAGATCCCTCCTGATATTCCCAGAATTCCCAAACCCATCCCGGAATTCCCAAGGGAAAATCCTGGAAAAAACCCGGTGGAAATCGGACGGGAAATGGGGAAACTCAACCGGAAAATGGGGAAAAATCGGGGTGGGAAAGGGGGAAAATCCCAAATTTTGGAGCTTTCCTGGAGGATTTTTGGGGAAAATTGGAACCTTTCCTGATATTCCTGGAATTCCCAAACCCATCCTGGAATTCCCAAGGAAAAATCCTGGAAAAAACCCGGTGGAAATTGGCACAAAAATGGAAAAAAAAAATCAAAAAAATCCACCCCAAAATGCCCCAAATTCGCAAAAAATTCCCCAAAATTCCAAAAGAATTCGAAAAGAATCCCAAAAAATTCCCCCAAAATTCAAAACAAATCCTAAAAATTCCCCAAAATCCCCAAAATCCCCCGAAATTCTCCCAAAATCCAGAAAAAATCCTTAAAAATTCACCCAAATTCCCAAAAATTCAAAAAAAATCCTAAAAGATCCCCAAAAAATCCCCCCAAAATCCACAAAAATCCCCAAAATTTCCCCAAAATTCAAAAATCCTAAAAATTCCCCCCAAAATTCCAAGAATTCCCAAAAAAATCCCCAAAAATTCCAAAAAAATTAAAAAAAAAAATCCTAAAAGATCCCAAAAAAATCCCCCAAAAATCCCCCAAATTAAAAAAAATCCTAAAAATTCCCAGAAATTCCCAAAAATTCCCAGAAATTCCCAGAAATCACAAAAAAATTCCTAAAAAAATCCCCAAAAATTTCAGAAAAAATTCCAAAATTTCTAAAAAAATTCCCCCAAAAACCCCAAAAATTCCCCAAAAATTTAAAAAAAAAATTCAAAAAAAATCCTAAAAAATCCACAAAAAATTCCCCAAAAATTAAAAAAAATCAGTAAAAATTCCCAGAAATTCCAAAAAATTCCAAAAAAATCCCCCAAAATTCCCCAAAATTCCAAAAGAATTCAAAAAGAATCCCAAAAATTTCCTCAAAATTCAAAACAAATCCTAAAAATTCCCCAAAATCCCCAAAATCCCCAAAAATTCTCCCAAAATTCAGAAAAAATCCCAAAAAAATCCCAGAAATTCCAAAAAAATCCAAAAAAATCCCAAAAAAATTCCCCAAAAATTAAAAAAAAAATTAAAAAAAAAATAAAAAAAAAAAAAAATTCCCAAAAAATTCCAAAAAAAATTCCAAAAAAATCCTATAAGATCCCCAAAAAATTCCCCCAAAATTCCCAAAATTCCCAAAATCCAGAAAAAAAATCCTAAAAAATCCCAAAAATTCCCCCCAAAATCCCCAAAAAATCCCAAAAATTCCCCAAAAAATTCCTAAAAAATCCCCCAAAATTCCAGAAAATTCCAGAAAATTCCCAAATTTCCACTCACGGAGGCTCCTCCGGGCCCGGCGCCGTCGTCGCTTTTGGGCTCCACGGCCAATTCGGCTTCCAGAAGTTTCTCCACCGGCATCTCCTCGTTGGGCGCCATCCCAAATTCCGGGTCCCCCTCCTTGTCCTTGCCCCGCTGCCGCTCCTCCTGCACGGCTGGAAAAATCCGGGAAAAATGGGAAAAGGGAGGGTGAAAAACATGGAAAAGGAGGGGGAAAAATGGGGGAAAATGGGGAAAAATGGGGAAAAAAAACAGGAAAAAAATGGGGAAAAACCAGGGGAAAATCCGGGAAAAACGGGGAAAGGGAGGGTGAAAAACATGGAAAAAGGAGGGGAAAAATGGGGGAAAATGGGAAAAGGGATGGGGAAAAATATGGAAAAGGGAGGGGGAAAAATGGGGGAAAATGGGAAAAGGGATGGGGAAAAATATGGAAAAGGGAGGGGGAAAAATGGGGGAAAATGGGGAAAAAAAACAGGAAAAAAATGGGGAAAAATCAGGGGAAAAATCAGGGAAAAATGGGGAAAAATGGGGAAAAAATGGGAAAAAAATGGAAAATAAACAGGGAAAAAATGGGGAAAAATCAGGGGAAAAATAGGGGAAAAATGGGGAAAAATCAGGAAAAAAAAACAGGGAAAAATAAGGAAAAATGGGGGGAAAATGGGGCGGGAAAATGGGGGGAAAAATGGAAAATAAACAGGGAAAAAATGGGGAAAAATAAGAAAAAATGGGGGGAAAAGAGGAAAAAAAACAGGAAAAAATAGGGAAAAATGGGGAAAAAATGGGGGAAAAAATGGGAAAAGGGACGGGGAAAAATGGGGAAAAATGGGGGGAAAATGGGGAAAAAAGGGGGAAAAAACAGGGAAAAAAATGGGGGAAAAATGGGGAAAAATCAGGGGAAAAATGGGGAAAAATGGGAAAAAAATGGGGGAAAAATGAAAAAAACCAGGGAAAAAATGGGGAAAAATCAGGAAAAAAAAACAGGGAAAAATAAGGAAAAATGGGGGAAAAATGGGGGGAAAAATGGGAAAAGGGACGGGGAAAAGCAGGGAAAAATGGGGGGAAAATGGGGAAAAATGGGAAAAAAAACAGGGAAGAAATGGGGAAAAAATGGGGAAAAAATGGGGAAAAAATGGGAAAAAAATGGGGAAAAATGGGAAAAGGAATGGTGAAAAACATGGAAAAATGGGGGGAAAAGAGGAAAAAAAACAGGAAAAAATAGGGAAAAATGGGGAAAAAATGGGGGAAAAATGGGGGGGAAAATGGAAAATAAACAGGGAAAAAATGGGGAAAAATAAGAAAAAATGGGGAGAAAAGAGGAAAAAAAACAGGAAAAAAATAGGGAAAAATGGGGAAAAAATGGGGGAAAAAATGGGAAAAGGGATGGGGAAAAATGGGGAAAAATGGGGGGAAAATGGGGGAAAATGGGGAAAAAAACCAGGAAAAAAATGGGGAAAAATGGGGAAGAATCAGGGAAAAAATAGGGGAAAAATGGGGAAAAATGGGAAAAAAAATGGGGGAAAAATGAAAAAAAAACAGGGAAAAAATGGGGAAAAATCAGGGGAAAAATAGGGGAAAAATGGGGAAAAATCAGGAAAAAAAACAGGGAAAAATAAGGAAAAATGGGGGAAAAATGGGGGGAAAAAATGGGAAAAGGGACAGTGAAAAACGGGGAAAAATGGGGGGAAAATGGGGAAAAATGGGAAAAAAAACAGGGAAGAAATGGGGAAAAAATGGGGAAAAAATGGGGAAAAATGGGAAAAAAAAGCAGGGAAAAAAGGGGAAAAATGGGGGAAAAATGGGAAAAGGAATGGTGAAAAACATGGAAAAATGGGGGGAAAAGAGGAAAAAAAACAGGAAAAAATAGGGAAAAATGGGGAAAAAATGGGGGAAAAAATGGGAAAAGGGATGGGGGAAAATGGGGAAAAATGGGGGGAAAATGGGGAAAAAACCAGGAAAAAAATAGGGGAAAAATGGGGAAAAATCAGGGAAAAAAATGGGGGGAAAATGAAAAAAAACAGGGAAAAAATGGGGAAAAATCAGGAAAAAAACCAGGGAAAAATGGGGAAAAATGGGGGAAAAATGGGGGGGAAAATGGAAAATAAACAGGGAAAAAATGGGGAAAAATAAGAAAAAATGGGGGGAAAAGAGGAAAAAAAACAGGAAAAAAATAGGGAAAAATGGGGAAAAAATGGGGGAAAAAATGGGAAAAGGGACGGGGAAAAGCAGGGAAAAATGGGGGGAAAATGGGGAAAAGGGATGGGGAAAAATGGGGAAAAATGGGGGGAAAATGGGGAAAAGGGATGGGGAAAAATGGGGAAAAAACCAGGAAAAAATAGGGGAAAAACAGAGGAAAATCCGGGAAAAACGGGAAAAGGGAGGGTGAAAAATGGGGAAAAAATAGGGGAAAATGGGGAAAAAATCACAAAAAAAACCAGGGAAAAATAAGGAAAAATGGGGAAAAAATGGGAAAAAAATGGGAAAAAATGAAAAAAAAACCAGGGAAAAAATGGGGAAAAATAAGAAAAAATGGGAAGAGAAGAGAGAAAAAAAACCAGGAAAACATACGGAAAAATGGGAAAAAAATGGGGGAAAAAATGGGAAAAGAGACGGTGAAAAACAGGGAAAAATGGGGGGAAAATGGGGAAAAAAAACAGAAAAAAACAGGGAAAAAATGGGAAAAATGGGAGGAAAAATGGGAAAAGGGATGGGGAAAAACGGGGAAAAATGGGGGGAAAATGGGGAAAAGGGATGGGGAAAAATGGGGAAAAAACCAGGAAAAAATAGGGGAAAAACAGAGGAAAATCCGGGAAAAACGGGAAAAGGGAGGGTGAAAAATGGGGAAAAAATAGGGGAAAATGGGGAAAAAATCACAAAAAAAACCAGGGAAAAATAAGGAAAAATGGGGAAAAAATGGGAAAAAAATGGGAAAAAATGAAAAAAAAACCAGGGAAAAAATGGGGAAAAATAAGAAAAAATGGGAAGAGAAGAGAGAAAAAAAACCAGGAAAACATACGGAAAAATGGGAAAAAAATGGGGGAAAAAATGGGAAAAGAGACGGTGAAAAACAGGGAAAAATGGGGGGAAAATGGGGAAAAAAAACAGAAAAAAACAGGGAAAAAATGGGAAAAATGGGAGGAAAAATGGGAAAAGGGATGGGGAAAAACGGGGAAAAATGGGGAAAAATGGGGAAAAATGGGGAAAAATGGAAAATAAACAGGGAAAAAAAAGGAAAAATGGGGGGAAAATGGGAAAAAAACGGGAAAAAACAGGGAAAAATGGGGGGAAAATGGGGGGAAAAGGGGGAAAAAATGGGGAAAAGTGGGGAAAAGGGATGGGGAAAAATGGGAAAAGGGATGGGGAAAAATGGGGAAAAAACAGGAGAAAATCTGGGAAAAAAGTGAAAAGGGAGGGTGAGAAATGGAGAAAAATGGGGGAAAAATGGGAAAAGGGATGGGGAAAAATGGGAGAAAATGGGGGAAAAATGGGGGAAAATGGGGAAAAAAAACAGGAAAAAAATGGGGAAAAATGGGGAAAAATGGGAAAAAAAATGGGGGAAAAATGAAAAAAAACAGGGAAAAAATGGGGAAAAATCAGGGGAAAAATAGGGGAAAAATGGGGAAAAAACAGGGAAAAAAAACAGGGAAAAATAAGGAAAAATGGGGGAAAAATGGGGGAAAAATGGGGGAAAAGGAAAAAAAAACCAGGGAAAAAATGGGGAAAAATAAGAAAAAATGGGAAGAGAAGAGAGAAAAAAACCCAGGAAAACATACGGAAAAATGGGAAAAAAATGGGGGAAAAAATGGGAAAAGAGACAGTGAAAAACAGGGAAAAATGGGGGGAAAATGGGGAAAAAAACCAGAAAAAAACAGGGAAAAAATGGGAAAAATGGGAGGAAAAATGGGGAAAAATGGGGGGGAAATGGGGGAAAAATGGGAAGAAAAGGGAAAAAAACCAGGGGAAAATGGGGAGAAAAAATGGGGGAAAAAATGGGGAAGAATGGGGAAAAATGGGGGAAAAAGAGGGGAAAATGGGAAAAAAGGGGGAGAAATGGGAAAAAATGGGGGAAAAATAGGGGAAAATGGGGAAAACCCGGAAAAGAAATCTCTGTCCCAGTTCATCCCAGTCCATCCCAGTCCCTCCCAGTCCATCCCAGTCCATCTCAGTCCATCCCAGTCCATCCCAGTTCCCTCCCAGTCCATCCCAGTTCCCTCCCAGTCCATCCCAGTATCCCCAAATCCCCATTTCCTCACCATTTTCACCCAAAAAACTCCATTTTTTCCCCGTTTTTCACCGGATTTTCTCCCCGTTTTTTCCCCAAACCCCCTCCCAGTCCCTCCCAGTTTATCCCAGTATATCCCAGTCCCTCCCAGTTGCCTCCCAGTCCATCCCAGTTCCCTCCCAGTCCATCCCAGTCCATCCCAGTTCCCTCCCAGTCCCTCCCAGTTCCCTCCCAGTCCCTCCCAGTCCATCCCAGTCCCTCCCAGTCCCTCCCAGTCCATCCCAGTCCCTCCCAGTCCCTCCCAGTCCCTCCCAGTTCCATCCCAGTTCCTCCCAGTCCATCCCAGTCTCTCCCAGTCCCTCCCAGTCCATCCCAGTTCCCTCCCAGTTCCCTCCCAGTCCATCCCAGTCCATCCCAGTCCATCCCAGTCCCTCCCAGTCCATCCCAGTATCTCCAAATCCCCATTTCCCACCATTTTCACCCAAAAAACTCCATTTTTTCCCGTTTTTCACCGGATTTTTTCCCCAAACCCCCTCCCAGTCCCTCCCAGTTTGTCCCAGTCGCTCCCAGTCCATCCCAGTTCCCCCCAGTCCATCCCAGTTCCTCCCAGTCCATCCCAGTTCCTCCCAGTCCATCCCAGTTCCCTCCCAGTCCCTCCCAGTCCATCCCAGTCCATCCCAGTTCCCTCCCAGTCCCTCCCAGTTCCCTCCCAGTCCATCCCAGTTCATCCCAGTCCATCCCAGTATCTCCAAGTCCCCATTTCCCCACCATTTTCACCCTTAAAAACCCCATTTTTTGGCCATTTTTTCCCCGTTTTTTCCCCGTTTTTCACCAGATTTTTTCCCCAAACCCCCTCCCAGTCCCTCCCAGTTCCCTCCCAGTCCATCCCAGTCCATCCCAGTTCATCCCAGTATCCCCAAATCCCCATTTCCCACCATTTTCACCCAAAAAACTTCATTTTTTCCTGTTTTTCACCGGATTTTCTCCCCGTTTTTTCCCCAAACCCCCTCCCAGTCCCTCCCAGTTCCCTCCCAGTTTATCCCAGTCCCTCCCAGTTCCCTCCCAGTCCATCCCAGTCCCTCCCAGTTCCCTCCCAGTCCATCCCAGTCCATCCCAGTCCATCCCAGTTCCCTCCCAGTCCATCCCAGTTCCCTCCCAGTCCATCCCAGTCCATCCCAGTTTGTCCCAGTCCATCCCAATCCCTCCCAGTCCCTCCCAGTTCCCTCCTAGTCCATCCCAGTTCCCTCCCAGTCCATCCCAGTCCATCCCAGTTTGTCCCAGTCCATCCCAGTCTCTCCCAATCCCTCCCAGTTCCCTCCCAGTTCATCCCATTATCTCCAAAATCCCCATTTCTTCACCATTTTTGCCCTAAAAACTCCATTTTTTCCCCGTTTTTCACCGGATTTTTTCCCCAAACCCCCTCCCAGTCCCTCCCAGTTTATCCCAGTCCCTCCCAGTGCCTCACCCTCCCGTTTCATGCCGGTGGCCAGGCACTTCTGGTAGCGGCAGTACTGGCAGCGGTTGCGCTGCCGTTTGTCCACCACGCACTCGCGGTTGTCGCGGCAGGTGTAGGTCAGGTCCTTCCGGATCGTTCTCTTGAAGAAGCCCTTGCAGCCCTCACAGCTGGAAACGCCGTAGTGCTTGCCTGGAATTCCAGAGGGGGAAAATTCCGGAGGAATCCCGGGAAAAACGGGAAAAAAAACGGTTCAGAAACGAGGAAAAACGGCCGAGAAACGACGAAAAACGGCCCAAAAATGATGAAAATTGGCTCAAAATGGAGCGAAATCGGCACCAAATCGACCCAGAATTGACCCAAAATCCACCTGGGAAAACCCTCAAGGATCAAAATCATGGAATGTTTTCCTGGGATTCGGAATTCCAAAGGAATCCCGAAAAATCCCAGGAAAAATCGGGAAAATCAGCCCAGAAATGACGAAAATCGGCCCAGAAATGATGAAAATTGGCACAAAATGGAGCGAAATCGGCACCAAATTGACCCAAAATTGCCCCAAAATCCACCTGGGGAAGCTCTCAGGGATGGGAATCCTGGAATGTTTTCCTGGGATTGGGAATTCCAAAGGAATCCCAAAAAATTCCCAGGAAAATTGGGAAAATCAGCCCAGAAATGACGAAAAACGGCCCAAAAATGATGAAAATCGGCTCAAAATGGAGCGAAATCGGCACCAAATTGAGCCAAAATTGCCCCAAAATCCACCTGGTGAAGCTCTCAGGGATGGGAATCCTGGAATGTTTTCCTGGGATTGGGAATTCCAAAGGAATCCCAAAAAATTCCCAGGAAAAATTGGGAAAATCGCAGCGAAAATTGGGAAAATTGACCCAAAATGGAGCAAAATCAGCACCAAATCGACCCAAAATTGACCCAAAATCCACCTGGTAAAACTCTCAAATTAAAATTATGGATTAAAATTATGGAATGTTTTCCTGGGATTGGGAATTCCAAAGGAATCCCAAAAAATCCCAGAAAAAATCGGGAAAATCGGCCGAGAAATGACAAAAATCGGCCAAGAAATGATGAAAATTGGCACAAAATCCAATGAAATTGACCCAGAATTGCCCCAAAATCCACCTGGTGAAGCTCTCAGGGATGGGAATCCTGGAATGTTTTCCTGGGATTGGGAATTCCAAAGGAATCCCAAAAAATTCCAGGAAAAATTGGGAAAATCGCAGCGAAAATTGGGAAAATTGACCCAAAATCAGCCAAAATTCACCCAAAATTGGAACCAAATCAGCACCAAATTGAGCCAAAATTGCCCCAAAATCCACCTGGTGAAGCTCTCAGGGATGGAAATCCTGGAATGTTTTCCTGGGATTGGGAATTCCAAAGGAATCCCGAAAAATTCCAGGAAAAATCGGGAAAATCGGTCGAGAAATGACGAAAATCGGCCCAAAAATGATGAAAATTGGCTCAAAATGGAGCGAAATCGGCACCAAATTGAGCCAAAATCCACCTGGTGAAGCTCTCAGGGATGGGAATCCTGGAATGTTTTCCTGGGATTGGGAATTCCAAAGGAATCCCAAAAAATTCCAGGAAAAATTGGGAAAATTGCAGCGAAAATTGGGAAAATTGGCTCAAAATGGAGCAAAATCGGCACCAAATTGACCCAAAATTGACCTAAAATCCACCTGGGAAAACCCTCAAATTAAAATTATGGATTAAAATTATGGAATGTTCTCCTGGGATTGGGAATTCCAAAGGAAGCCCGAAAAATCCCAGAAAAAATTGGGAATATTGCAGCGAAAATTGGGAAAATTGACCCAAAATCAGCCAAAATTCACCCAAAATTGGAACCAAATCAGCACCAAATTGAGCCAAAATTGCCCCAAAATCCACCTGGTGAAGCTCTCAGGGATGGGAATCCTGGAATGTTCTCCTGGGATTGGGAATTCCAAAGGAATCCCAAAAAATCGCCACTGGAATCACAAAAATCCCAGGAAAAATTGGGAAAATGGGCCAAAATTGGAGCGAAATCGGAACCAAATCGACCCAAAATTGCCCCAAAATCCACCTGGGGAAGCCCTCACAGCTGGAAATGCTGCAGTGCTTGCCTGGAATTCCAGAGGGGAAAAATTCCGGAGGAATCCCGGGAAAAACGGGAAAAAAAACGGTTCAGAAACGAGGAAAAACGGCCGAGAAACGACGAAAAACGGCCCAAAAATGATGAAAATTGGCTCAAAATGGAGCGAAATCGGCACCAAATCGACCCAAAATCCACCTGGTAAAACTCTCAAATTAAAATTATGGATTAAAATTATGGAATGTTTTCCTGGGATTGGGAATTCCAAAGGAATCCCGAAAAATCCCAGGAAAAATCGGGAAAATTGCAGCGAAAATTGGGAAAATTGACCCAAAATGGAGCAAAATCGGCACCAAATTGAACCAAAATTGAGCCAAAATCCACCTGGTAAAACTCTCAAATTAAAATTATGGATTAAAATTATGGAATGTTTTCCTGGGATTGGGAATTCCAAAGGAATCCCAAAAAATTCCAGAAAAAATTGGGAAAATTGCAGCGAAATTGACCCAAAACGGAGCAAAATTGGCACCAAATTGACCCAAAATTGGCCCAAAATGGAGCGAAATTGGCACCAAATTGACCCAAATTTGCCCCAAAATCCACCTGGTGAAGCTCTCAGGGATGGGAATCCTGGAATGTTTTCCTGGGATTGGGAATTCCAAAGGAATCCCAAAAAATTCCCGGGAAAAATTGGGAAAATTGGCGCAAAATTGGTCAAATTTGGCCAAAAATGGAGCGAAATCGGCACCAAATTGACCCAAAATTGACCCAAAATCCACCTGGTAAAACTCTCAAATTAAAATTATGGATTAAAATTATGGAATGTTTTCCTGGGATTGGGAATTCCAAAGGAATCCCAAAAAATTCCCAGGAAAAATCGGGAAAATTGCAGCGAAATTGACCCAAAATGGAGCGAAATTGGCACCAAATTGACCCAAAATTGGCCCAAAATGGAGCGAAATCGGCACCAAATTGACCCAAAATTGAGCCAAAATCCACCTGGGGAAGCTCTCAGGGATGGGAATCCTGGAATGTTTTCCTGGGATTGGGAATTCCAAAGGAATCCCAAAAAATTCCCAGGAAAAATCGGGAAAATTGCCCCAAAATTGGTCAAATTTGGCCCAAATTGGAGCGAAATCGGCACCAAATCGACCCAAAATTGCCCCAAAATCCACCTGGTGAAGCTCTCAGGGATGGGAATCCTGGAATGTTTTCCTGGGATTGGGAATTCCAAAGGAATCCCAAAAAATTCCAGGAAAAATTGGGAAAATTGGCCCAAAATTGACCCAAACTGGCCCAAAATGGAGCGAAATCGGCACCAAATTGAGCCAAAATTGACCCAAAATCCACCTGGTAAAACTCTCAAATTAAAATTATGGATTAAAATTATGGAATGTTTTCCTTGGATTGGGAATTCCAAAGGAATCCCAAAAAATTCCAGGAAAAATCGGGAAAATTGCAGCGAAAATTGGGAAAATTGACCCAAAATTGACCCAAAATTGACCCAAAATGGAGCAAAATCCAATGAAATTGACCCAAATTTGCCCCAAAATCCACCTGGCAAAACTCTCAAATTAAAATTATGGATTAAAATTATGGAATGTTTTCCTGGGATTGGGAATTCCAAAGGAATCCCAAAAAATCGTTGGAAAAATCGGGAAAATCGCAGCGAAAATTGGTCAAATTTGGCCCAAAAACGGAGCGAAATCGGCACCAAATTGACCCAGAATTGACCCAAAATCCACCTGGGAAAACCCTCAAATTAAAATTATGGATTGAAATTATGGAATGTTTTCCTGGGATTGGGAATTCCAAAGGAATCCCAAAAAATTCCAGAAAAAATTGGGAAAATCGCAGCAAAAATTGGGAAAATTGACCCAAAATTGACCCAAAATGGAGCGAAATCGGCACCAAATCGACCCAGAATTGACCCAAAATCCACCTGGGAAAACCCTCAAATTAAAATTATGGATTAAAATTATGGAATGTTTTCCTGGGATTGGGAATTCCAAAGGAATCCCGAAAAATTCCCAGTAAAAATCGGGAAAATTGGCCCAAAATCAGCCAAAATTGGCCAAAAATGGAGCGAAATCGGCACCAAATTGACCCAAAATTGCCCCAAAATCCACCTGGTGAAGCTCTCAGGGATGGGAATCCTGGAATGTTTTTCTGGGATTGGGAATTCCAAAGGAATCCCAAAAAATCCCGGGAAAAATTGGAGCCATTTTTCCCTCCCAAATCCCGTTGTTTTTCCCATCCCAAATCCCAAATCCCGATTTTTCCCACCCCAAATCCCATTTTTTCCCCCCAAATCCCAGGTTTTTGATCCCAAATCCGGGTTTTTTATCCCCAAATCCCGCTTTTTCCCACCCCAAATCCCAAATCCCATTGTTTTTTCCCCCAAATCCCATTTTTTTCCCCCTAAATCCCGGGTTTTTTATCCCAAATCCGGGCTTTTTATCCCCAAATCCCGGTTTTTCCCATCCCAAATTCCAAATCCCATTTTTTTTCCCCAAATCCCATTTTTTTCCCCCAAATCCCATTCCTTTTCCCATCCCAAATCCCAAATCCTATTTTTTCCCCCCAAATCCCAAATCCCAATGTTTTTTCCCCCAAATCCCATTTTTCTCCCCAAAATCCCATTTTTTTTCCCCCAAATCCCATTTTTTTCCCCCAAATCCCATTTTTCTCCCCAAAATCCCATTTTTTCCCCCAAATCCCATTTTTTTTCCCCCAATTCCTTTTTTTTTCCCCCAAATCCCAGGTTTTCCCATCCCAAATCCCATTTTTTTCCCACCCCAAATCCCAAATCCCATTTTTTTCCCCCAAATCTGGGTTTTTTCCCCCAAATCCCATTTTTTCCCCCCAATTCCCGTTTTTTTTCCATCCCAAATCCCAAATCCCTTTTTTTTTCCCATCCCAAATCCCATTGTTTTTTCCCCCAAATCCCAGTTTTTTCCCATCCCAAATCCCATTTTTTTTCCCCCAAATCCCATTTTTTCCCCCCCCAAATCCCATTGTTTTTTCCCCCAAATCCCAGGTTTTTTATCCCAAATCTGGGTTTTTTCCCCCAAATCCCGATGTTTTTTATCCCAAATCCCATTTTTTTTCCCAATCCCAAACCCCAAATCCCATTTTTTTTCCCCCCAAATCCCGGTTTTCCCATCCCAAATCCCGCTGGTTTTTCCCCCAAATCCTGGTTTTTTTCCCACCCCAAATCCCAAATCCCGTTGTTTTTTCCATCCCAAATCCCATTTTTTTCCCCCTAAATCCCGGGTTTTTTATCCCAAATCCGGGCTTTTTATCCCCAAATCCCGGTTTTTCCCATGCCAAATTCCAAATCCCATTTTTTTCCCCCAAATCCCATTCCTTTTCCCATCCCAAATCCCAAATCCCAATTTTTTTCCCCCAAATCCCGTTGTTTTTCCCATCCCAAATCCCAAATCCCTTTTTTTTTCCCACCCCAAATCCCAAATCCCAATGTTTTTTCCCCCAAATCCCATTTTTTCCCCCCAAAATCCCATTTTTTTCCCCCAAATCCCGTTTTTTTCCCACCCCAAATCCCGAATCCCGTTGTTTTTTCCCCCAAATCCCAGTTTCCCATCCCGAATCCCAGGTTTTTGATCCCAAATCCCGTTGCTTTTCCCATCCCAAACCCCAAATCCTGTTTTTTCCCATCCCAAATCCCATTTTTTCCCCCCAAATCCTGGGTTTTTTATCCCAAATCCGGGTTTTTTATCCCAAATCCCGCTTTTTCCCACCCCAAATCCCGTTGTCTTTTATCCAAAATCCCATTTTTTTCCCCCAAATCCCATTTTTTTTCATCCCAAATCCCAAATCCCATTTTTCCCACCCCAAATCCCAAATCCCATTTTTCCCCCCAAAATCCCATTTTTTCCCCCTAAATCCCATTCCTTTTCCCATCCCAAATCCCAAATCCCATTTTTTCCCCCCAAATCTGTTTTTTTTTCCCCCAAATCCCATTTTTCCCCCCAAAATCCCATTTTTTTCCCCCAAATCCCAGGTTTTTTATCCCAAATCCCGTTTTTTTTCCCCCAAATCCCATTTTTTTCCCATCCCAAATCCCAAATCCCATTGTTTTTCCCATCCCAAATCTGTTTTTAATCCCAAATCCCATTTTTTTCCCACCCCAAATCCCAAATCCTGCTTTTTCCCATCCCGAATCCTGGGTTTTCCCATCCCAAATCCAGAATCCCAATTTCCCATCCCAAATCCCGCTGGTTTTTTCCCCCAAATCCTGGTTTTCCCACCCCAAATCCCATTTTTCCCCCCAAAATCCCATTTTTTTCCCATCCCAAATCCCAAATCCCATTTTTTCCCCCCAAAATCCCATTTTTTCCCCAACCCAAATCCCAAATCCCAGTGTTTTTCCCACCCCAAATCCCGTTTTTTTTCCCACCCCAAATTCCAAATCCCGTTGTTTTTTCCCCCAAATCCTGGTTTTCCCACCCCAAATCCCATTTTTTTCCCCCCAAATCCCAGGATTTTTCCCCCAAATCCCAGGTTTTTTATCCCAAATCCTGGCGTTCTTTCCCCCAAATCCCATTTTTTTTCATCCCAAATCCCGAATCCCATTTTTTTTCCCCCAAATCCCATTTTTTTCCCCATCCCAAATCCCAAATCCCATTTTTTTCCCCCAAATCCCATTTTTTTTCCCCCAATTCCCATTTTTTTTATCCCAAATCCCATTTTTTCCCCCAAAATCCCATTTTTTCCCCCAAATCCCATTTTTTTTCCCACCCCAAACCCCAAATCCCCTTTTTTTCCCCCAAATCCCATTTTTTCCCATCCCAAATCCCATTTTTTTCCCCCAAATCCCATTTTTTCCCATCCCAAATCCCGTTGTCTTTTATCCCAAATCCCATTTTTTTTCCCCCAAACCCCATTTTTTCCCCCAAACCCCATTTTTTCCCCCAAATCCCATTTTTTTCCCCACCCCAAACCCCAAATCCCATTTTTCCCACCCCAAATCCCATTTTTCCCCCCAAAATCCCATTTTTTTCCCCCAAATCCCATTTTTTTCCCATCCCAAACCCCAAATCCCATTTTTTCCCCCCAAATCCCATTTTTTCTCCCCAAAATCCCATTTTTTTCCCCCAAATCCCGTTTTTTTTCCCATCCCAAACCCCAAATCCCATTTTTTTCCCATCCCAAATCCCATTTTTCCATCCCAAATCCCAAATCCCGTTGTTTTTTCCCCCAAATCCCGTTTTTTTTCCATCCCAAATCCCAAATCCCATTTTTTTTCCCCCAAATCCCATTTTTTTTCCCCAAATCCCGTTGTTTTTCCATCCCAAATCCCAAATCCTGGTGTTTTTTCCCCCAAATCCCAGATTTTTTACCCTAAATCCCATTGTTTTTCCCATCCCAAATCCCATTTTTCCATCCCAAATCCCAGTTTCCCATCCCAAATCTGGGTTTTTCCCATCCCAAATCCCAAATCCTGGTGTTTTTTCCCATCCCAAATCCCAGTTTTTTCGCCCAAATCCCAGTTTTTCATCCCAAATCCCAAATCCCATTTTTCCATCCCAAACCCCAAATCCTGTTTTTTCCCATCCCAAATCCCATTTTTTCCCCCCAAATCCTGGGTTTTTTATCCCAAATCCAGGTTTTTTATCCCAAATCCCAGTTTCCCATCCCAAATCCCAGGTTTTTTATCCCAAATCCCATGTTTTTCCCCCCAAAATCCCTTTTTTTCCCCCCCAAAATCCCATTTTTTCCCCCAAAATCCCATTTTTTTCCCCCAAATCCCATTTTTTTCCCCATCCCAAACCCCAAAATCCCATTTTTTTCCCCCAAATCCCATTTTTTCCCCCAAATCCCATTTTTTTTCCCCCAAATCCCATTTTTTCCCCCCAAAATCCCATTTTTTCCCCCAAATCCCATTTTTTTCCCATCCCAAATCCCATTTTTCCCCCCAAATCCCATTTTTCCCCCCAAAATCCCATTTTTCCCCCCCAAATCCCATTTTTTCCCATCCCAAATCCCATTTTCCCATCCCAAATCCCAAATCCCATTGTTTTTTCCCCAAATCCCATTTTTTTTCATCCCAAATCCCAAATCCCATTTTTTTCCCATCCCAAACCCCAAATCCCATTTTTTTCCCCCAAATCCCATTTTTTTCCCCCAAATCCCATTTTTTCCCATCCCAAATCCCGATGTTTTTTATCCCAAATCCCATTTTTCTCCCCAAAATCCCATTTTTTTCCCCCAAATCCCATTTTTCCCCCCAAATCCCAAATCCCAAATCCCATTTTTTTTCCCCCAAATCCCATTTTTTTTCCCCCCAAAATCCCATTTTTCCCCCCAAAATCCCATTATTTTCCCCCCAAAATCCCATTTTTTCCCCCAAATCCCGTTGTTTTTCCCATCCCAAATCCCAAATCCCGTTGTTTTTTCCCCAAAATCCCATTTTTTCCCCCCAAAATCCCATTTTTTTCCCACCCCAAATCCCAAATCCCATTGTTTTTTCCCCCAAATCCCATTTTTTTCCCCCAAATCCCGTTTTTTTTCCCATCTCAAATCCCAAATCCCGTTCTTTTTTCCCCCAAATCCCATTTTTTCCCCCAAATCCCATTTTTTCCCCCCAAAATCCCATTTTTCCCCCCAAAATCCCATTTTTTTTCCCCCAATTCCCATTTTTTCCCCCCAAAATCCCATTTTTCCCCCCAAAATCCCATTTTTTTTCCCCCAATTCCCATTTTTTCCCCCCTAAATCCCATTTTTTTCCCCCAAATCCCATTGTTTTTCCCATCCCAAATCCCAAATCCCATTTTCTTCCCCCCAATCCCATTTTTTTTCTCCCAAATCCCAGGTTTTTTATCCCAAATCTGGGTTTTTTATCCCAAATCCCGCTTTTTCCCACCCCAAATCCCGTTGTCTTTTATCCAAAATCCAATTTTTTTCCCCCAAATCCGATTTTTTTCCCCTAAATCCCATTTTTTTTCCCCAAATCCCAGGTTTTCCCATCCCAAATCCCATTTTTTTCCCATCCCAAATCCCATTTTTTCCCATCCCAAATCCCATTTTTTTTCCCCCAAATCCTGTTTTTTTTTCCCCCAAATCTCAGGCTTTTTCCCCCAAATCCCAGGTTTTTTATCCCAAATCCGGGTTTTTTATCCCCAAATCCCATTCCTTTTCCCATCCCAAATCCCAAATCCCGTTGTTTTTTCCCCAAATCCCATTTTCCCATCCCAAATCCCATAATCCCATTTTTTTCCCCCAAATCTGGGATTTTTCCCCCAAATCCCGTTTTTTTTCCCCCAAATCCCGTTTTTTTTCCCCACCCCAAATCCCAAATCCCATTCTTTTTCCCCCCAAAATCCCATTATTTTCCCCCCAAAATCCCATTTTTTCCCCCCTAAATCCCATTTTTTTCCCACCCCAAACCCCAAATCCCATTTTTTTCCCCCAAATCCCATTTTTCCCCCCAAAATCCCATTTTTTTCCCCCAAATCCCATTTTTCCCCCCAAATCCCAAATCCCAAATCCCACTTTTTTTCCCCCAAATCCCATTTTTTTTCCCCCCAAAATCCCATTTTTCCCCCCAAAATCCCATTATTTTCCCCCCAAAATCCCATTTTTTTCCCCCAAATCCCAGGTTTTTTCCCACCCCAAATCCCAAATCCCATTTTTTCCCCCAAATCCCATTTTTCCCCCCAAATCCCATTTTTTCCCCAAACCCCAAATCCCAAATCCCATTTTTTTTCCCCCAAATCCCATTTTTCCCCCCAAAATCCCATTTTTCCCCCCAAAATCCCATTTTTCCCCCCAAAATCCCATTTTTTCCCCCCAAAATCCCATTTTTTCCCCCAAAATCCCATTTTTTTCCCCCAAATCCCATTTTTTTCCCACCCCAAATCCCAAATCCCATTTTTCCCATCCCAAATCCCATTTTTCCCCCCAAAATCCCATTATTTTCCCCCCAAAATCCCATTTTTTTCCCCCAAAATCCCATTTTTTTCCCCCAAATCCCATTTTTTTCCCCATCCCAAATCCCAAATCCCATTTTTTTTCCCCAAAATCCCATTTTTCCCCCCAAATCCCGTTGTTTTTCCCGGCACTCACCGGAGGACCGATCCCCGCAGATGGCGCACAGGCGCTTCCCGGGGCCGTGGGGGGCGCAGGGATTGTTGGGAATATTGGGAATATTGGGAATATTGGGAATATTGGGAATATTGGGATTATTGGGATTATTGGGAATATTGGGATTATTGGGGGGACCCCGAATTCCCAGCGGGGGCTTCACGTCCTCGGAGCCGCCCCCCAGCGCCAGCGGCAGCGTGGAGGAGATCTGCGGGAAAAAACAGGGAAAATTCCGGGAATTCCGGGGGAAATCCGGGAATTCCGGGGGGAAAATATCAGGGAATTGTGGGGGAAAAATATGGGAATTGTGGGGGAAAATCTGGGAATTGTGGGGGGAAATCAGGGAATTCCAGGGGGAAAATATCAGGGAATTGTGGGGGAAAAATATGGGAATTCTGGGGGAAAATATCAGGGAATTCCAGGGAAAAAAAGGGAATTCTGGGGGGAAAAATCTGGGAATTGTGGGGGGAAAATCTGGGAATTATGGGGGGAAATCTGGGAATTCCAGGGGCAAAATATCAGGGAATTGTGGGGGGAAATCTGGGAATTGTGGGGGAAAATATCAGGGAATTGTGGGGGGAAATCTGGGAATTCTGGGGGGAAATCTGGGAATTTTGGGGGGAAAATATCAGGGAATTGTGGGGGGAAAATCAGGGAATTATGGGGGAAAATCTGGGAATTCCAGGGGGAAAAATATGGGAATTTCAGGGGAAAAATCCGGGAATTCAGGGGGGAAAATATCAGGGAATTATGGGGGAAAATCAGGGAATTCCGGGGGAAAAAATCTGGGAATTGTGGGGAAAAAATATGGGAATTATGGGGGGAAAATCAGGGAATTCCAGGGAAAAAAAGGGAATTGTGGGGGAAAATATCAGGGAATTGTGGGGGGAAAATCTGGGAATTGTGGGGGGAAAATCTGGGAATTGTGGGGGGAAAATCTGGGAATTGTGGGGAGAAAATATGGGAATTACAGGGGGAAAATATCAGGGAATTCTGGGGAAAAAAGGGAAATTCAGGGGGGAAAAATATGGGAATTGTGGGGGAAAAAATCTGGGAATTCCAGGGAAAAAATGGGAATTCCGGGAAGGGAAAAAAAATCAGGGAATTCTGGGGAAAAAAATCCAGGAATTACGGGGAAAAAAATCCAGGAATTACGGGGAAAAATATCCAGGAATTCCAGGGGGGAAAATCAGGGAATTTCAGGGGAAAAATCTGGGAATTGTAGGGGGAAAATCTGGGAATTCCAGGGGGAAAATATCAGGGAATTGTGGGGGAAAATCAGGGAATTCTGGGGGAAAATCAGGGAATTCCAGGGAAAAAAAGGGAATTGTGGGGGAAAATATCAGGGAATTGTGGGGGAAAATCTGGGAATTCCGGGGGGAAAATCTGGGAATTATGGGGGGAAATCTGGGAATTATGGGGGAAAATCTGGGAATTGTGGGGGGAAAATCTGGGAATTCCAGGGGGAAAATATCAGGGAATTGTGGGGGAAAATATGGGAATTATGGGGGGAAAATATCAGGGAATTGTGGGGGAAAAATCTGGGAATTATGGGAGAAAATATGGGAATTACAGGGGGAAAATATCAGGGAATTCTGGGGAAAAAAGGGAAATTCAGGGGGGAAAAATATGGGAATTGTGGGGAGAAAATGTGGGAATTCCAGGGAAAAAATGGGAATTCCGGGAAGGGAAAAAAAATCAGGGAATTCTGGGGAAAAAAATCCAGGAATTCCAGGGAAAAAAATCCAGGAATTACGGGGAAAAAAATCCAGGAATTCCAGGGGGGAAAATCAGGGAATTTCAGGGGAAAAATCTGGGAATTGTGGGGGGAAAATCTGGGAATTATGGGGGAAAATATCAGGGAATTGTGGGGGGAAAAATCTGGGAATTTCAGGGGAAAAATCAGGGAATTATGGGGGAAAAATCAGGGAATTTCAGGGGGAAAATATGGGAATTATGGGGGAAATCTGGGAATTTCAGGGGGAAAATATCAGGGAATTTCAGGGAAAAAACAGGAATTGTGGGGGGAAAAATATGGGAATTGTGAGGGGAAATCTGGGAATTCTGGGGGAAAATTTGGGAATTCTGGGGGGAAAAATATGGGAATTATGGGAGAAAATATGGGAATTCCAGGGGGAAAATCAGGGAATTCTGGGGAAAAAAGGGAAATTCAGGGGGGAAAAATATGGGAATTGTGGGGAGAAAATCTGGGAATTCCAGGGAAAAAATGGGAATTCCGGGAAGGGAAAAAAAATCAGGGAATTCCGGGGAAAAAAATCCAGGAATTCCGGGGAAAAAAATCCAGGAATTACGGGGAAAAAAATCCAGGAATTCCAGGGGGGAAAATCAGGGAATTTCAGGGGAAAAGTCTGGGAATTGTAGGGGGAAAATCTGGGAATTCCAGGGGGAAAATATCAGGGAATTGCGGGGGGAAAATCTGGGAATTATGGGGGAAAATCAGGGAATTCTGGGGGGAAAATATCAGGGAATTATGGGGGGAAAATCTGGGAATTCCAGGGAAAAAACGGGAATTGTGGGGGGAAAAAATCTGGGAATTCTGGGGGAAAATCAGGGAATTCCAGCGGAAAAATCTGGGAATTGTTGGGGAAAATCAGGAAATTCCAGGGGGAAAATATCAGGGAATTGTGGGGGGAAAATCTGGGAATTCCAGGGGGAAAATCTGGGAATTCCAGGGGGAAAATATCAGGGAATTTCAGGGGAAAATCTGGGAATTGTGGGGGGAAAATCAGGGAATTGTGGGGAGAAAAATATGGGAATTTCAGGGGAAAAATCAGGGAATTTCAGGGAAAAAATGGGAATTCTGGGGGGAAAAATATGGGAATTGTGGGGGGAAAATCTGGGAATTCCAGGGGGAAAATCTGGGAATTCCAGGGGGAAAATATCAGGGAATTGTGGGGGGAAATCTGGGAATTCCAGGGGCAAAATATCAGGGAATTGTGGGGGGAAAATCAGGGAATTCTGGGGGGAAAAATATGGGAATTATGGGGGGGAAAATCTGGGAATTCCAGGGAAAAAACGGGAATTGTGGGGGGAAAAATCCAGGAATTCTGAGGGGGAAAAATCTGGGAATTATGGGGGGAAACCAGGGAATTCCAGGGGGAAAATATCAGGGAATTCCAGGGGAAAAATCTGGGAATTCTGGGGGGAAAAAAGTCCAGGAATTCCGGGGAAAAAAATCCAGGAATTCCAGGGGGGAAAATCTGGGAATTGTGGGGGGAAAATATCAGGGAATTGTGGGGGGAAAATCCTCATTTTTCCCTCCCAAATTCCCATTTTTTCCCCTAAAAATCCCATTTTTTCCCCTAAAAATCCCATTTTTTCCCCTAAAATTCACATTTTTATCCATAAAAATCCCATTTTTTCACCTAAAAATCCCATTTTTTTTCTAAAAATCCCATTTTTTTCTAAAAAACCCATTTTTCCCCCAAAAAACCCCATTTTCCCCCCCAAAATCCCATTTTTTCACCCAAAATTCACATTTTTTTTACCTAAAAATCCCATTTTTTTTTCTAAAATTCCCATTTTTTTCCCAAAAATCCCCAAAATTTACATTTTTTCACCTAATACCCCCATTTTTTTTTCTAAAAATCCCTTTTTTCCCCCCAAAACCCCATTTTTCCCCCAAAAATTCCATTTTATTACCAAAAACCCCATTTTTTTCCCTAAAAACCCCATTTTTTCACCTAAAAATCCCATTTTTCCACCCAAAATCCCCAAATTCCCATTTTTTTCCCAAAACCCCATTTTTTCCCCCAAAAATCCCATTTTTTCCCCTAAAATTCACATTTTTACCCATAAAAATCCCATTTTTTCCCCTAAAAATCCCATTTTATTACCAAAAAATCTCATTTTTTCCCCTAAAAATCCCATTTTTACCCATAAAAATCCCATTTTTTTTTCTAAAAATCCCATTTTTTTCCCAAACCCCCCATTTTTTCCCCCAAAATTCCCATTTTTCCCCCCAAAAACCCCATTTTTTCCCCCAAAACCCCATTTTTTCCCCCAAAATCGCCATTTTTTCACCTAAAAATCCCATTTTATTACCAAAAATCCCATTTTTTCCCATAAAAATCCCATTTTATTACCAAAAAATCCCATTTTTTCCCCTAAAAATCCCATTTTTTTACATAAAAATCTCATTTTTTCCCCTAAAAATCCCATTTTTTTTTCTAAAATCCACATTTTTTCCCCTAAAAATCCCATTTTTCACCTAAAACTCCCATTTTTTCATCTAAATATCCCATTTTATTACCAAAAATCACCATTTTTTCACCTAAAAATCCCATTTTATTACCAAAAAATCCCATTTTTTCCCATAAAAATCCCATTTTTTCCCCCAAAACCCCATTTTTTCCCCCAAAATCGCCATTTTTTCACCCAAAAATCCCATTTTTTTTCCCAAACCCCCCATTTTTTCCCCTAAAAATCCCATTTTTCCCTTCCAAAATCCCCATTTTTTCCCCCAAAAATCCCATTTTTTCCCCTAAAATTCACATTTTTACCCATAAAAATCCCATTTTTTTACATAAAAATCTCATTTTTTCCCCCAAAAAATCCCAATTTTTCACCTAAAACCCACATTTTTTCATCTAAAAATCCCGTTTTTTCCCCTAAAATCCCATTTTTACCCATAAAAATCCCATTTTTTCCCCTAAAATTCACATTTTTCCCATAAAAATCCCATTTTTTCCCCTAAAAATCTCATTTTTTTACATAAAAATCCCATTTTTTTTTCTAAAAATCCCATTTTTTTTTCTAAAAATCCCATTTTTTTTTCTAAAAATCCCATTTTTTTTCCCAAAACCCCCCAAAATTCCCATTTTTTCCTCACCTGGGCGCTGCTGCCGGTCCCGTACCCCAGGTTTTGGGGTGTCCCCAGGGTGGATCCCATCCCCGGGAATGGGGATCCCAGCGCGGGGGGCGGGGCCAGCCCCGGGGAGCCCAAATTTGGGGGGGAGGGGCCCAGGGGGGACCCCATGGCGGGGGGGGGGAGGGGCGGGGGGGGGGAGGGGAGGCGGCGCTCGAGCTGTCGGGGCTCCGGCAGTCTGGGGGGGGAGGGGAGAGATTGGGGGGGGACCCCCCGAAATTCGGGTCAGGGACCCCCAAAATTAACAAAAAATGGCTCAAAATAGCACAAAATAGCAAAAAATTGCACCAAAATAGCCCAAAGTAGCCCAAAATTAACGCAAAGTAGCCCAAAGTAGCCCAAAATCAACCCAAAGTAGCCCAAAATTGCCCAAAGTAACCCAAAATCAACCCAAAATAGCCCAAAATAGCCCAAAATTAACCCAAAGTAGCCCAAAATTAACCCAAAGTAGCCCAAAATTAACCCAAAATTGCACCAAAATTGCCCAAAATCAACCCAAATTAGCCCAAAATTGCCCAAAATGAACCCAAAACCAAAGTAGCCCAAAATCAACCCAAAGTAGCCCAAAATTGCCCAAAGTAACCCAAAATTAACCCAAAATATCCCAAAGTAGCACCAAAATACACCAAAATAGCCCAAAGTAGCCAAAAATCAACCCAAAGTAGCCCAAAATTAACCCAAAATAGCCCAAAATCGACCCAAAGTAGCCCAAAATTAACCCAAAATAGCCTAAAGTAGCCCAAAATTAACCCAAAGTAGCCCAAAATTAACCCAAAATAGCCCAAAGTAGCCCAAAATTAACCCAAAGTAGCCCAAAATTGCCCAAAATCAACCCAAATTAGCCCAAAGTAGCCCAAAATTAACCCAAAGTAGCCCAAAACGAACCAAAAATAGCCCAAAATTAACCCAAAGTAGCCCAAAATTAACCCAAAATAGCCCAAAATTAACCCAAAATAGCCCAAAGTAGCCCAAAATCAACCCAAAGTAACCCAAAGTAGCCCAAAATAGCCCAAAATAGCCCAAAATCAACCCAAAATAGCCCAAAATAGCCCAAAATTAACCCAAAGTAGCCCAAAATTAACCCAAAGTAGCCCAAAGTAGCACCAAAATACACCAAAATAGCCCAAAGTAGCCCAAAATCAACCCAAAGTAGCCCAAAATTGCCCAAAGTAGCCCAAAATTAACCCAAAGTAGCCCAAAGTAGCCCAAAATCAACCCAAAGTAGCCCAAAATTAACCCAAAATAGCCCAAAGTAGCCCAAAATTGCACCAAAATAGCCCAAAATTAACCCAAAGTAGCCCAAAGTAGCCCAAAATCAACCCAAAATAGCCCAAAATAGCCCAAAATCAACCCAAAGTAGCCCAAAATTAACCCAAAGTAGCCCAAAATTGCCCAAAATACACCAAAATTAACCCAAAATTAACCCAAAGTAGCCCAAAATTGCCCAAAATAGCCCAAAGTAGCCCCAAAATAGCCCAAAGTAGCCCAAAATTAACCCAAAATAGCCCAAAATTGCCCAAAATTGCACCAAAATTGCCCAAAATTAACCCAAAATAGCCCAAAATTAACCCAAAATAGCCCAAAATTAACCCAAAGTAGCCCAAAATTGCACCAAAATAGTCCAAAGTAGCCCCAAATCAACCCAAAGTAGCCCAAAATTGCCCAAAGTACCCCAAAATTAACCCAAAATAGCCCAAAATAGCCCAAAATGAACCCAAAATAGCCCAAAATAGCCCAAAATTAACCCAATAGCATAGCCCAAAATTAACCCAAAATAGCCCAAAATAGCCCAAAATGAACCCAAAATAGCCCAAAATAGCCCCAAATCCCCTCAGGACCCCCCCCAAATCCTCTCAGAATCCCCCAAATAACCCCAAATCCCCTCAGGGCACCCCAAATCAGCTCAGGACACCCCAAAATCCACTCAAATCGACTCAGGACCCCCCAAACCACCTCAGGAGCCCCCAAAATCCCCTCAGGACCCCCCAAATCCCCTCAGAACCCCCAAAATCCCCTCAGGAACCCCGCAAATCCCCTCAGAACCCCCAAAATCCCCAAAAACCCCCTCAGGACCCCCCAAAATCCCCCCCAAACCCCCTCAGAACCCCTAAATACCTTCAGGACCCCCCAAAATCCCCTCAAATCCCCTCAGAATCCACAAAATCCCCTCAGGACCCCTAAAAATCCCCTCAGGACCCCTAAAAATCCCCTCAGGACCCCCAAAATCCACTCAGGACCCCCCCAAAATCCTCAAAGAACCCCCGAACCCCCTCAGGACCCCCAAAATCCCCCCCAAAAACCCCTCAGAACCCCCCAAATCCCCTCAGGACCCCCGAAAATCCCTCAAGACCCCCAAAATCCCCTCAGAATTCCCCCAAACCCTCTCAGAACCCCCAAAATCCCCCCCAATCCCCCTCAGGACCCCCCAAATCACCCTCAGAATCCTCCAAAATCCCCTCAAACCCCCCAAACCCTCTCAGAACCCCCCAAATCCCCCCCAAACCACCTCAGGACCCCCCAAATCCCCTCAGGACCCCCCTAAAATCCTCAAAAATCCTCTCAGTCCCCCCCAGACCCCCTCAGAACCCCCCAAACCACCTCAGAATCCCTTAAACACCTTCAGGGTCCCCCAAAATCCCCTCAAGACCCCCCAAAATCCTCTGAGAACCCCCCCAAAATCCCCTCAAGACCCCCCAAATCCCCTCAGAACCCCTCAAACACCTTGAGGAGCCCCCAAAATCCCCTCAAGACCCCGCAAATCCCCTCAGAATCCCCAAAATCCCCTCAGAATCCCCAATTCCCCTCAGGACCCCCCAAACCCCCTCAGAACCCCTCAAACACCTTCAAAAACCCCAAAAATCCCCCCAGGACCCCCAAAAATCCCCCCAGGACCCCCCCAAACCCCCTCAGAACCCCTGAAACACCTTGAGGACCCCCCAAAATCCCCTCAAGACCCCCCAAATCCCCTCAGAATCCCCAAAATCCCCTCACAATCCCCCAAAATCCCCTCAGGACCCCCCAAAACCCCTCAAGACCCCCTAAAACCTCTCAGAATCCCCAAAAATTCCCTCAGGACCCCCCAAGCCCCCTCAGGACCCCCCAAAACCCCACCAGGACCCCCCAAATCACCTCAGGACTCCCCAAAATCCCCCCAAATCCCCTCAGTCCCCCCAAACCCCCCCAGAACCCCTCAAACACCTTGAGGACCCCCCAAAATCCCCTCAAGACCCCCCAAACCCCCTCAGAATCCCCAAAATCCCCTCAGAACCCCCCAAAAATCCCCTCAGAATCCCCAAACCCCCTCAAAACCCCCTCAGGAACCCCCAAAATACCTTGAGGACCCCCAAAAATCCCCTCAGGACCCCCCAAACTCCCTCAGAATCCCTCAAACACCTTCAAAAACCCCAAAAATCCCCTCAGGACCCCCAAAAATCCCCTCAGGCCCCCCCCAAAATCCCCTCAGAACCCCCAAACCACCTCAAGACCCCCCAAAGTCCCTTCAGGACCCCCCAAATCCCCTCAGAATCCCCAAAAATCCCCTCAGAATCCCCCAATTCCCCTCAGAACCCCCTCAAGACCCCCCCCAATCCCCCTCAGAGCCTCCCCCCACCCCCATTCCCGAGCCTCCCCCCCGGGTCCCCCACTGACCGCGGTCGCTGTCGCCCATCCCGCGCTGCCGGGGGGGGTCCCCGGGGGTCTCTCGGTGCCCCCAAAATCCCGCCCCGCCCCCCCCCGGGGCCGCGCCCCCCCCCCCCGCGGCCTCGGCCCCGCTCCGCCGCCGCTGGGCCCCGCCGGGACCACAATGCACCGCGTTTCCGCCGGAAGTGGCCGCTGACGCCGCCGCGGGAGCCGCTTCCGCCCGGAGTTTTGCCAGTCCTGCCCTCTGATTGGTCGGCGAGTCCCGCGCGAGGTCTCGCGAGACAAAGAGCGCCCCCATCTTTCTTGAGGGCGCTTCCGCCCTCTTCTCAGGCTCAAACTCCTTCCCTCCCCCTTCAAATCCGATTGGAAATCCCGAATTCAGCGGAAAAAGCCCCGAAATTCATCCTAAAAACCCCAAATCCGGCCTGAAAATCTCACGGGGGGGGGTCGCCCAAAACACACTTGCGGCAAATCTCGCGAGATCAGTCGCGAAGCCGCGCCGCCATCTTGGTTGAGGGCGCTTCCGCCCTCTTCTCAGGCTCAAACTCCTTCCCTCCCCCTTCAAATCCAGCCTGGAAATCCCGAATTCAGCGGGAAAAGCCCCGAAATTCATCCTAAAAACCCCAAATCCGGCCTGAAAATCTCACAGGGGAGGTCGCCCAAAACACACTTGCGGCAAATCTCGCGAGATCAGACGTGAAGCCCCGCCGCCATCTTGGTTGAGGGCGCTTCCGCCCCTCTTCTCGGGATTCAACTCTTTCCCTCACCCCTTCAAATCCAGCTGCGAAATCCCGAATTCAGCGGGAAAAAGCCCCGAAATTTATCCTGAAAACCCCAAATCCGGCCTGAAAATCCCTCAGGGGTTCCCCTAAATGCTTCCAGCGCTCCCACCCCCCTACCCGCGGCAAATCTCGCGAGATCAGCCGCGAAGCCCCGCCGCCATCTTAGTTGAGGGCACTTCCGCCCGCTCCTCGCTGCGCTCCTCGGGCTGAACGGTCAAGATTTCCTCAAATCCAGCTGGGAAATGCCGAATTCAGCGGGAAAATCCCAAAATTCATCCTAAAAACCCCAAATCCGGCCTGGAAATCCCTCAGGGGGGGTCGCCCTAAAACCGCCCGCGGAAATCTCGCGAGATCAGACGTGAAGCCGCGCCGCCATCTTTGGTACTGGCACTTCCGCCCTCTTCTCGGGCTCCAACTCTTTTCCCCCTCTTTAAATCCCGGTGGAAGCTGCGAAATCCATCCCAAAACGCTGGAATTCAGCTGAAATTCCTTGGAATTCAGCACAAACGCCTCAAATCCAGCCTGGAAATCCCGAATTCAGAGGAAAAAGCCCCGAAATTCATCCTAAAAACCCCAAATCCGGCCTGAAAATCCCTCAGGGGATCGCCCTAAACGCACCCGCGGCAAATCTCGCGAGATCAGATGTGAAGCCGCCATCTTGGACCACGCCCCCTCCGAGGCCACGCCCCCTCCGAGGCCACGCCCTCTTAAAGGAGCCGCGTCCCTTAAACCCCACCCCCGCGCTGGTTACGTCATATCGCGACAAAAGGGGCGGGGCCGAGCGGGTAAACAAAAGGCGGAGTTTATTGAGGGGGAGGGGTTTAAGGGGCGGGGTCTGAGCGCGAAGGGGGCGGGGCTTGAGCGCGAAGGGGGCGTGGCCAGGCCCGGTGGGCGGGGCTAATCCGAGTCCGAGAGCACGATGATCTCCTCGGGGTCGCACTGGGTGCCCACGCTGGTCTGGGGGGGATTGGGGGGAGATTTGGGGGATTTTGGGGAGATTTGGGGGATTTGGGGGTTCTGGAATCCCCACAGAACCCCCCAAAAACCCCCTCCAGGACCCCCCAAAATTACCCTGAAACCCCCACAGGACCCCCCAAATTCCCCCAAACCCCCCCAAATCCCCTCAGGACCCCCCAAATCCCCCCCAGGACCCCCAAAATCCTCCTCAAACCCCCCAGGACTCCCCAGATCCCCTCCAGGACCCCCCAAATCCCCCCCAGGACCCCTCAGGACCCCCCAA